>VDFB02047230.1:113430671-114030671 GCA_007258455.2 Sequoia sempervirens
ATTTCATGATTCGAGATTGGGTATCCACCAAGTTTGTCAAGAAATCTCTTGCCAAACGAATCCGAAAACCAAAGAAAACACTTGCATACAAACAACTCCTAAGAAAACAACGATTTTTGTATCAAAGCAGGAAAGTTCTACTCCAACATAGGACTTTCATTCATAGGTATCATGATTTCTCTAGAGGTTATACAGATGACTACACTGTAGCTCCCTTAGATTCACAAGCATATTTCCAAAGAAGAGCTCTTAGGCAACACCACAATCACAGTCAGAGAATTCGTCCAGAATACATCCCACAACCAGCCATCCAATATGATACTAGGCCAAGTGAGTTTCATAGAATAAGATAGTTTTTTTCTGTCTTAAACACCTTAAGGTTCTGTTTTAGTTTTTTTCTATCTTAAACACCTTAAGGTTCTATTTTAGCGCGCCTGGTCTCTGTTTCAGTGCGCCTAGTCTCTATTTTAGCGCGCCTAGTCTCTGTTTCAGCGCGCCCGGTCTTTATTTTAGCGCTCCTGGTCTCTGTTTCAGCGTGCCCGGTCTCTGTTTTAGCGTGTCTGGTCTCTGTTTCAGCACGCCTGGTCTCTATTTTACCATGCCCGATCTCTGTTTTAGCGTGCCCAGTATCTGTTTTAGCGCGCCCAGTCTCTATTTTAGCGTGCCATAAAGTCAGAAAAATGGAGAGTTAATAGGACATTTTGTCAGTTTACCCATATCGATAACAAGGTTTTCATCAGTCCAGAACATTTTTTTTTTTCACAGTCCAGAACACTTAAGTCACACAAAAGGAAAGCTTTACCCCTACACCTAGATCTTGCAGCATCTTGCATAGTGTCATTATCACCAAAATCTGAGATTTTCTATCAAAGTTTCCCTATCAAGGATTTTATCATCCTTCCATCACGAAACTAGATAAAACTAAATCAGATTTTAAATCAACGAACTTGACACTTATCCAATCAAATCCAAGATCAAAGTCTAGAATAAAACTTTAAACGTTTGTATGCCTATTTTCACACGAGCAGCATATCAAAAACAACGAGAACAAGAAAACGAAAGAATAGCAGCCATGGCTGAAGAAAACCCTTGGGGACGATATAGCAACACTGATCCTCTTATTAACTCACATGAGAAAGAAATAACTGCAGAGGAAATCGAGAAAGTTCATGAAGACCCTCATTTCCATAAATTTATGGAAAAGATGCTAGAGCAAGACATGGAAAAGTATCTTCTACTATTAGCTAACAAAGGTGCTAAACTTCCTAAAGACTTTGATGTGAATCAACTCAAGGAAACAACCACACCTAACTCAACTAGTATAGAAAATCCAAATCAAATAGATGCTTTGACAAGACAAATCCAACAATTGCAATTACAGTTCCAAAATATCCAATAAGGGCCAACAAAGAGATATTTATTGCAAGACATTTGCCCTTATCCATTTGACTCAAGCATTAACATGATACCATTTCCAAGGTATTGTGAGTACCCAACATACAACAAATACAATGGGAGAACTAATCTGTTTGATCATGTACGGGAATTTCGAGCTATGAGCATAGAGTTCGCACATGAGGACTCTTACTTACTACAATTATTTCCAAGAAGCTTAGGAAACACTTGCATGGAGTGGTTTTCTAAATTGGAACCTGGGATTCAATCCTTTGAAGAACTAATCAATAGGTTCATTACACACTTCTCATTCAACATCCAACATGGGGTAACCTTAAAAGAACTCTACAACACTAAACAAGCAAAAGGTGAAAATTTTCTTTCCTTTCTCCAACGATGGAGAAGGCTATTTGCTAAATACCCTAGATCTATTCCTGAAGAGGAGAAGATAGAGATGTTCATTGATAACTTAGTAGATGACATGAATTACAGATTGGACTTACAATGTCCATCCACATTTGAACAAGTTATCGAAAAGGGGCTCAAAATTGAAGAAGCTCTAATCAAAAGAGGAACAATCAAACACTTCATTGAAGGTTCAAACAATAACAATTCCTCTAACAACAACAACGAAAAGCCAAGATTCTGGAAAAAGAACAAGAATACTGATACCATGATCGATACACATACACCTAAACCAGTATTCACCTTGACACCCACCACTACAAACAAACAAAACAATGGTTTTAATGTCAAACAAAGTAGTGATCAAGGAAATAATCAAAACAGTGGAGAAACAAAAACCCAATCATTTCAACGACCCTCGAATAAACAAAAATTCACACCGTTAGGGAAATCATTGGAATCAGTCCTCAAAGAGATTTTAGACGAAAAACTCATTCAAGTACAAGAGGCTAGAAATTGGGACCCTCAAGTCAAACCATCATGGTGGAATGACTTACATTACTGTCACTATCATCTAAATAAAGGCCACATGACTGAAAACTGTTGGCAATTAAAACATGTGGTACAAGACCTCATAGATCAAAAGAAAGTATTTGTAGAGGGCCCTCAAACAAATAAAGATCATACAACATTCAAAAATCCTCTACCCAATTATCAGAAGGGAGAATCTTCTTCCGCAAACACCGAAGGTAAAAACGTTGGTTATGTTTATGACACAACAATCCTTTGTTTGTCCGCTACCAAGGAGGATGAAGAGTTATGCAACCAAATCAATCAGAACAATGACATTACATCTACCAATTTGGTACAACATATGGATAACTCTGAAAACCAAATCAATGTAATCACACTCAAAGGGAAACAAGAATACCAACCGGTTAATGCCACAACAAGGGCACAATCCAAAGTTATATTGAAAGGAGCATCAATATCATCCCCATCAGTGGATCCTCCCTCCAATCAATATAATCTCATCGATCAATTGCAAAAAATACCGGCACAAATATCAATCTTGGAACTTTTGAAGATTTCCCCCTCACACAAAGAGGTTCTTGAACAAGCTCTTGTATCAACTACGGTACCTAACAATCTGGATGTGTGTCAATTCCAAGCTATGGTGGGACATCTATCCGCACCTCATTGCCTTTCATTTTCTGAACATGATGATATATCACTCACCCATCTGCACAATTCTGCCCTTCACATTGAAGTCCTTATCCATAAACATCGTGTAAAGCGTGTCCTGATAGATGGGGGGGCTGGTTTAAATATTTGTACCTTAAAATTGATTCATGCACTAGGATACTCAGATGAAGCCATTGATACAAGAAGAAAAATCACAATCAAAGCATATGATGAGGAAGAAAGGTCCTCTAAAGGGTTGATCATATTACCCATTCAAGTTGGGCCTATTGTCCAAAAAGTGGTTTGCCAAGTTTTAGATAGAGAACTAACATACAACATACTGTTGGGACGCCCTTGGATCCATGATATGCAAGCAGTACCTTCTACTTATCATCAATGCTTGAAATTTCCCGTCAATGGATAGGAGGTGACAATCACAGCAGACTACAATGACACCCAAGCTTGTCATGCATTGAAGACATCTCAGGATACATTCATACCTAACAATAGAGAAGTTGGCACATCAGATAGTGAGCAACAGCAGAGCTTCATTTCAAAGTGGCTTCCAAAACAACAAAAATCACAAGAGATAAGGGTGGCACAATCTAACCCTTCAAATGTTGAAGAGCAATTGGCTCCACTCTCACATCAATTCACCAAAGAAGTATAGATAAGTGATGAAGGAATAAGTGAATATGGTGTAGGACACTCATTTCAACTATCACAAATGTTACCCCCCTTACAAACGTATGGACAGCCATCTACAAACACCCACAAATCAGAACAATCTACAAGCGTATTGAGTTTACAGACGAAAAGCTGGAAGAACCAATATAAGGCCATACTAAATTGATTTATATGATTCAAGGAAACATCAGAAACAAATCAATATGGAAAAGGAAAAACTATTCTGGAGAAGATGGGATATTCAGGACAGGGACCTCTTGGGTTAAGGAAACACAGGTTCAATCCAGCCTCTTACGATCCAACATAAGGATAAAACGGGACTAGGATATGTAGCAGAACAAGGATCTCTTGATCGAGGGAAACAAAGTGTGACAGAACCAATCCAAGTCCTCACAATTCAGCAGAATGGAAAAACTGGACTAGGATACACAGAAAAAGCAAGAGCAGAAATCACCAATAGAACTGTGGAGCGTATTCTTCAAATAAGAGGTAACTCTGAAACGGATTCAAATTAGTATGAGTGGGACAAATTATCAGATGTTTCCTATGAGGATATTCAGATTGACATTATCAAAAAGTATACCCCCAAACACGAGGAGGGTCAAAGCTCAAGCTTTAATCCTATTGTCTATGAAACACAAAATTTTGATGACTCAAGTGAAGATGAACGGACATCGATTGAGATAAATGATGTGGAAGAAAATACCTTTGTAGGCCTCGACATAACCACAAACAACCTAGATGACATTTATGTCCGAGCTTTCACAATCACTGACCTCAACCCATCTAATGATTCGTTGCCTTTACTACATCCCAAGCTTATCGAATGGGAACCCCAACACCCTATTGACCTCCCTGTTTTTGACAATGATTTCGCCATTATCAACTACCTTTGCTGTGAGGATTTCGGTACTGCTTGTTCTACCAATACTTCTTTTAACGATGCTTTCAGGCAGGAGGATGCCAAGCCTTCCAGTTGCAAAAATATGAAAGAAAAAAATGGATCTGATGGTGAACACCATTCTATGGCAGTATTTTATCCTAAAATAGTAAAAACAAAGAACGCATCCGATGGCGAAAACCTCATTGAGGCACCAAAGGATGGAAGGTTTGACATCCTCCCGCAACATTACCATGAAAGATCATCAGTGTTGATAGAACCCACACAGTCTATTAATATTGGCACAACAGAGAAAGCAAGAATACTACACCTGGCCGCATCCATGACAGATACAGAAAAGCCATATTTTATCAAATTTTAAAGAACGGTGCAACAATTTTGTTTATCATACTCCTCACGCTGTGCTTAGACATAAATACGCATCACTTATCTACCACAAGTACTCAAACCAAAGAAACAAAAATGAAAAATGCATCCACATGTTGCATTATTAACAAATGATTTAAAGAAACTACTAGATGTTGTATTTATCAGATCTATTGATTATGCGGAATGGATATCCAACATTGTACCTATTTCAAAGCCAGATAACACCATTAGAATATGTACTGATTTCGGGGATTTAAATAAAGCATGTCCAAAGGATGATTTTCCTTTGCCAAACATAGACATGATTGTAGATCTAACAGCTGGCCATCAAATGTTATCACTCATGGATGGATTTTCAGGATACAATCAAATCAAGATAGCCCTTGAAGACCAGGAGAAGACAGCATTTACATGTCCATGGGGCACCTTTTGCTGGAATGTCATGCCTTTTGGGTTAAAGAATGCAGGAGCTACATACCAGCGAGCTATGACAACAATCTTCCATGACATATACCAGAGATCAGGATATATCTAGCTAAATCTACAACCAGTAGAAGGATGACCAGAGATATTGCATTGATTGTGCTGAAAAATTCAAAGTCGATTGAATCCTAAGAATGTGCCTTTGGAGTAATACCAGCAAAACCTTGGATACATTGTTTCTACAATAGGAATTGAAGTAGACCGAGCAAAAGTTAAAGCCATTATGGAAATGCCACCTCCCAAGAATATCAAAGACATTAAGATTCTATAAGGCCAACTATAGTCCATCGTAAGATCTAATTTTCAACTAGAAGGTGATCAGCAAATATCCATTCAACCATCTTTTACATAAAAATGTGCCATTTAAATGGGATGAATAGTGTGAGACTACTTTCAATCAAATCAAGCATTATCTGATGACACCACCAATCTTGGTACCACCCAGTGAAGACAAGCCATTGTTGCTATATATCGCAACAACGGATATTTCTTTAGGAGACTTGCTAGCACAAGAGGATAGGGAAGGAAAGGAACATGCTATATACTATATCAGCAGGACACTCAATGGACATGAAGTAAACTACACCTTCATTGAAAAATCATGCTTAGCAGTAGTATTTGCAACACAAAAATTGTGACACTATATGCTCACTCACACCATCAAGCTCGTTGCAAAAATTGATCCTCTCAAGTACTTACAGAGCAAAGCAGCTTTAACAGGAAGGTTGGCGTGGGTCATGCTCCTTAGTGAGTTTGATATTCAATATGTTGAAAGGTGAGCTATCAAAGGACAAGTCATTGCCGATCAATTAGCAGAAGCTCCATTATCAGACAGTCATCCTATGACCATGGAATTTCCCAATGTGGACATCCTCAACGTTACAACACAACCATGGCAACTCTATCAACATGGATCCTACACAACATGTGATCAGGTAAAATTCTATTTGTCACACCTTCCTTGTACCACACCAACACTCATGGTTGTGCTTACCTCCTTCCAAGCAGAATATGTAGCTTTGATCCTGAATAAAAGTATTGAATGGCAGAACTATGGAGACTCCCAGTTAATCATCTACCAAGTCAACAATGATTATCAAACTAAGGATGACACACTGATTTTATACAAGAGGCTGGTGGATGACCTAAGAAAGTACTTCATAGAAATCAAATTTGAGCAGATACCAAGATCAGAGAACAAAGCAGCAGATGCCATGGCCACAATAGAATCTCTTCTACAAATTCCTGAAACGCAAGATCGTTATCGATTTATTGTAGAACAAGTATCAAATCCTGCATACGCAAATCCCAAATCCCAAACCATAAGCCTTTTGGATAGTTCCCAATCTTCCATTTATGGAGACATTTTTACTTATCTGAAAGATAAGATTTAATTTATCTTCTAACCAAATTACATGCCAATCCGAAAATATTATACCTCACGAGGCCTAGATGGTACTCTTTTACATTGTTTAGAACATGACGAATCCGCTTCCGCTTTACACGAGGTCCATGAAGGAATTTGTGGAGCACATTCAAGTGGATTATCTTTAGCCAAGAAACTCCTTCGTTTGGGTTATTACTGGCCACACATGGAACAAGAATCTTATCAGTTTGTCAAAAGATGTTCAAAATGCCAGATCCATGGTAATCTTATACATGCACCAAAGGTAGGAGCTATATCCATTTGCAACTACATGGCCTTTCTGTCAATGGGGATTAGACCTGGTAGGGAAAATTCACCCATCTTCATCTAATGGACACAAGTTCATTATCACAGCAACTGAATATTTTACAAAATGGGTGGAGGCGGTTCCCTAACTATAATCACTAGAAAGAAAATATCATCTTTCATACTTAATTGCCTTATCTCATTTGGAGAGGGATACCTCTACCAATCATCAAGGTAATGGTGGTGCCTTCAAGAACCAGATTATTCAAGAACCGTAGAAAATTTCTTCACATCCAACATCGCTATTCAACCCCTATTACCCCGTGTAATGGAATACGTGAAGAAGCTTCCCAACAAAAACAACTAAAGACTTTTGAAAACCAGAATGAGGTAGGGCGTGATTGCAGAAGCATCTACCAACTCGCTTCTTTGGGCTTGCTGTGATCAGGCATCGTAACACCACCGTGAGCTAAGCACCATATGCTCGTTTATGGATCGAGGCAATATTAACTATTGATAGAATTCCATCCCTTCGAGTTTCACTAAAGGACTCATTTTAGATGAAGATTATAGGATCTCTGTACTTCTGTGAATTAGAGCTACTTTGATGACCTGCCGATAACAAGTCACAATCATTTGACAGCCTATCAACAAATAATGTCTAGGAACTATAATCATAGGGTTAAGCCTAGAGTCTTCCAGATCGGAGACTTGGTCCTACGGGAAAACCCTAGAAATCAAGCAGACAGAGAAAAGAAGGGAAAGTTTGAACCTAACTGGATAGGACCTTATGTCATCATATCAGTCTATGGATCAGGAGCATACCGACTGTCTACACCAGAAGGAGACATGTTGGAGGAGCCCATGAACAGCATTCATCTCAGGCGATTCTACACTTGAGGATATCTAGTGCACAGTCAATAAAGTTGTCTTGATGAAAACCTGGCAAACAGGCGTCATGATGACAGAAAAAGAGAAAAACAACACAAAACAAAAAATATATAAAAATAAAAATACAAAAGAAAAGGAAAGAGGATACAATAAAAACAAGTGATGAAAACCTGGCAAACAGGCGTAACTTGTGATTTTCACTGCTCTCCTCTGTCTATTAGGTACAGTGTTGTTACGATTGTTTCCTTTCATATCATTTCCATCTATCATTTGGGATTACCATTATTCATATCATAGCAGAGATACCATGTTTTACCCTGGCTTGGGGGCAACATCCTAGTGTTATCTGGTACAAGTAGACTTTCAACTTACATGGAAAGGCAGTCAAACATGACAACCTCAAGTGGCAAACCCATCAAAATCCAAAAACATCAGAAAATCCAAAATCCAAAAACATCAGAAAATCCAAAATCCAAAAACATTAGAAAATCCAAAATCCAAAAACATCAGAAAATCCAAAATCCCAAAAACATAAGAAAATCCGAAATCCAAAAACATCATAAAACCCAAAATACAGAAAAAACATCAGAAAATCAAAAACACAAAAATGAGTCTATGTCAGTCAAAAGTGGAGTCTGTGTCAGTCGAACTACGTGGTCTCTGCGTGTATAACGTAGGCAAGACTAATCTTTGATCAGTCCCCGAGACCCCTAGGATAGGTCTTTTAGGTCACATCATTTAGTTAAACATTTGGGAATATCATGCACACATCAGCACACACATCTCAACACTGATGATCTAATCTGAATAATGATTTGAAAATACATTAAGTAGAATTTGAATTGTTGTGCTTTTCATTTTATCATTTGGTTATCATTTCTTTGGAGCTACTTAATGATGTATTGAACTAGAGAAGTAAGGAAGAAGAATGATACCTTTTCTTTGTTTGTTGTTTTGTGAGTTAGTCATTATTATTTTGTGAATTGTCGCGGGAAGTGCTCTACCAAGTATCATGGATGACATTCCAATTCACTTAAGAAAATGATTAATTCTTGTTTGTTTACGTAAGAAATGCTCAGGTCATCATTGGTCTATCTCATACCATGATGCTTGTGTTCGCTTGCAATATCAAAAATCATGAAAGAAAATACTCAGGTCATCATTGGTCTATCTCATATCATTGATGCTTGTATTCGCTTTCAACATTTTTAAAGCTCAGTGATGATACAAAGAAAAATCAAAAGATTGTTGAAATGACACTTAGATTTTCCTGGTAAAATAGATTTGCATGATAAAATAGATTGCATCCATATTAGTCTTGCATATGCATTTATAGATTTGTTTCAAAGCTACCAATTTCAATCTCAAAAGCTACATGTATGCCCTCTCCTCATCATATCACCATCTCTTCAATATTTCTTAGGATATTATCTCTTTCTAAATCATTTTCTTTCATTTCCATCATCTCAAATTCCATCCAATCTTAATCTATTATGTCTAGCACAAATCATTTAATTGCATCCTTGGTTTTGTTCCCAACCTTGTTATAGGC
Organism: Sequoia sempervirens; assembly: GCA_007258455.2. NCBI lineage: Eukaryota > Viridiplantae > Streptophyta > Pinopsida > Cupressales > Cupressaceae > Sequoia > Sequoia sempervirens. The sequence continues at coordinate 113,440,212 of VDFB02047230.1, forward strand.
CTTTATCTAATCATCATCATCATCATCATCATCATCATCGGGATGTATCCTTCCCTATCATTTTGTGTTGTTTCAGGATGTATCCTTCCCTCATCAACAACACTCTTATCATCATTATCAATCAATCTTGGCTTGCAACTTGATCAGGGCAAAATCATGTTTATCCTCGAATCCATTTGTGCTTACTTACTTTTCATCTTCTCCTTTCATTATCTCTTTCTCATCCCATCCCCTATCTTATTCATCATTTTGCATCATCAAGTCTCAGTACATTAATCAAAACTATACTAGGGCATATCATATCAATCAAAGAAGTCAAACCACATTGCCTAATCAAATCTGCATCAGCTCTGGTGAGACTTTGATCAAATCTTGTGAGCATCTATCATTGATCCTCACCTATCATGAGGTCAATTATCAATCAATCATTGATCCTCTCCTATCATGAGGTCAATCATCAATCAATCATTGAATCTCGCCTATCATGAGGTCAATCAATCATCAATCAATCATTGAATCTCACCTATCATGAGATCAATAAATCTTCTAAGCTATCAAGATCATCAATCATCATCATAAACAACTGGAGGAATCAGTATTTCTTTATCGGGAGATAAATTTTTTCTTCATCAAATCATCATCAAATCATCAAATCATCATAAAAATTCAAAAAATTGAAAATCATAAAAAATCCAAAATTAATAATTTATCTCCTAGGGGCATATATCATCATCATTTCAAAATCCAACATCCGGGCAAGTCCGCATGCTTTTAAACCTTTCACACACTGCAATAGTTAAAATTTATTTCAGAAGTAATCGCAGAAACATATCACTTCAAAAGAGGGGCAAAATGTAGACAATTCTAAAAATGGTCCGAGAATCTAATTAATTGAATACGACTTATTTGATTAGTTAATCTTAAATTCTTCTACTTAGTAAATAAATAGAAATATTTATTTATATTAAGTTCATTTATTAAATTCTTCTATTTTTTTCTCCTAATTAAATAAACAAAATCAAAAACTTTGTTTTATTTAATTATTATCATTTTCATCGTATTATTTCTCTCTTAATTAAATAAACAAAATTAAAAACTTTGTTTTATTTAATTATTATCATTATTACTTCTATCTTAAAATTAAATACACAATTTAAATAATTTGTGTTATTTAAAATCACATTTCTTCTTAATTAAATAAAGATCGCTAAAAATCTTTTATTTAATTATCATTCTCCTTTTAATTTAATAAACAAACCCTATAGTTTGATTTATTAAATTATTTATTCCTCTTTTGCTAAAATTAAATAAATCAAAAATATTTAATTTTATGCATAAATCATTTACACTATTCACTCACTAATAAAATTAGATTTTTTAAATCTAATTAATGCGCCTTCCATTCACCCGGAAGAGCCTGTGGGACAAACTCTGCGTGAAGTCCTCTAATCTCTTCCATCAATCCTCTCTGGGTTTAGTAATAAGGGGAGAAACCATTCCTCCATGATCACCTTCTTCTCATCCCATGCCTTTGACTTCCAGAGAAAATCAGCAGCCCCTCATCTCGGCTTCCTGTGATAATGGTGTTGTCGTGGTGTTAGCAAATTACAAACTTCTTGGGCTACAAGAAAAGGATCCCAAGTAATGCAATCTTACTCTGCAGGTTTCCAAAGCATTCAAGCATCCAAACCATCCAGCATTCCAACATCCATCAAGCAGCATTCAAGCATCAAGCATTTGCAGTCATGGCTGCCATTAGAATAGAATTTGCATATTTTAATCATATTAGAGTAGAATAGTTCATTTCTCATTCTCTAAGGGTCATTTTAATAGTTTAATTAGCTTACAAATCTGAGAGCTAAGTAAATTAGAGAAATCTTTAGAGTTAGAGAGCAGTAGGATAGATTTCTGTAGATTTGTAGTTTAAATTAGTTTAAATTCTTAATCTTAGATGCAATATCCTATTTAGAAGCGTAGATGCATAGTTTAGTTTGTTTTTCCCCTTCTACCACTTACACACTCAATACAAAAAAATAGGGATCAAGAGAACTCTTGTAGATACTAGCTCTATCCTCAACTTGTGTAGTGTGAGCCTTTTGGATAGGCTTGGCATTGATCACTCAACCATTCAACCTAACTCCCTATCTATAAAGGGATTTGACAATGTTGAAAAGAAATTTCTCGAGGTAATCCTTATGCCTCTTATAGTGGGAGTGGTTACCTTGAATACCAAAATCCATGTCATTCCTTATGAACTTTCATGCAATCTTATCTTAGGCAGACAATGGATTCACGCCATGAAAGGTGTGCCCTCCACTATTCATCACAAAATTAAGTACATCTATAACAACAAAGTTTAGACCTTTGATGCTGACCCTAAACCCGCTAGTGTCTTAAAACTTGAGAAACACAGAAAATTCCTTACACACATCAACATCACCTACACAAGTGGAACCCATTCAACAAAAAGACACAACAACACAAAATTTAGATGAACTTTCGACAACATCCACCTCAACCACTTTGGAAAAAGATGCAAACTACACAACAACCTTTGATGAACAAAATAACGAAAAACCACCCAATTCAAAAGCAATGGAAAAGCTTTATGGAAAAGGTTATGAGCTTATAAAACAACTTGCATATAGTGGAAAAGTATGTGGTGCTAGCAAACAAGGTATCCATAACCCTATCGATCCTATCGCACAACAACCAACCCATGGTCTTGGCTATTGTCATGTGATAGAGATTGACAAACCTTCACTCAACATCAACAATCTCACAAAACACCCTTCTCAACCATCCTTAACACCTAGTGGTCTTGAACATAATCCTTTACAAAATATGGAACAAACAACTACGCCTTTTCTTAATTTCCATGTCATCTCGCAAACTATTCTTGATTTGAATTCGTTACATTTTGTACCCTCCTATAATGGAGAAAACAAGATCTCGCAATCTAGAGAAACTTGTGTAATTATGGCATCTAATACTAAGTAAGATGTATCTTTGTCACACACCACATGACCACCTTCTCTAGTTGATCAAGAGGGTATCTTATCGAGACTCCTCCAAGATCACTTCATCACCCTCCGTCCTAGAGCTTGAAAGAAATGTTATGATAAGACTTCATTTTGTGCATTTCATAGAGTTCATGGTCACTCCACTAATGAATGTAATGCTTTTAGTCACAAAATCCAACATTTTCAAGATTTTGGTATGTTTCCTTCTGTGGGGGAATCTAAGTCCTCTAATTGATATTGATTTTCAATCTAGCACTCTTTCAAAAACCATTATGGCTCACCCTTTCCCTATAGTCGATGGGGGCAAGGGCATATGTAGCCTTGTCCTCATATGTCACTTCTTATTTCCTTATTTTGGCTAGTTTTTAACCTTTCACGAACACATAAGAGCAAGCTTGGGATGTGGACAACATACCTTTAGTTGGCTTGCATATGACATACTTTTCTCTTTTCTGATGTAGCTTATTGGAAACATATGACTTGTCATAGGGATTTCTGAGTAATCTCGCATGTATTCTTCCTTCTCTTTTCCTACTTTAAAGCAACTAATCATAGTATGGGTGCTCGCAACTGCTTTAAATAGGGGCATACATCACCACTCACATTTCATTGTGTGAATTTTCTTTTTCTTGCAAGCATTAGGCACAATGTTTTTCAGGATGAGACCTTGCACTTTTCCTCTCTTGCAAACAAGATGAGATCGTTTTCACTTCTTCCTCTCTTGGAGACATTAGGCATAATGTTCCCTAACATAAGACATTGCATGAACAAAGAAAAATCCCTTTGAACAATCCTTACACTTTTCTGCATTAGCAATGTCTATGAGTGTCTTACATACGAGGTTTTTCTTACCTCATGGAGCTTAAAAATCATTTCTCTTTGTGGCACCTTGTTAAAGTTATCAATAGGTATAACATTAACATGGTTGAGCAGGAAGCCCACCTAGTATCATTACTTTTCCCCATAGCCACTTTTGTGTTTGTGAGTTCATCCTAACTAGTGTATGTATCTTATCTTTTAGGGCTTTCTCACCCCGTGGACAACTAGTTCTTTGGTCCTAGAGAGAGTATACATTTGACCTTTCTCACCCAGTGGACAACCAAGATGTTCCATCAGCCCAAAGTGAGTACATCTTTTCTGCCTTTTCTTTCTTTTTATCTTTCCATTGCATGATTTTGTATCTTGGGGGCTTGATGTACATGTGGATCTCTCTTGAATGGCTACTTTAGTGTGAGTTTGAAGTAGGATCATCCTCTCACTAAAGTGCGGCTAAATGTGTTGTAGAAAAAATGACTTTTTGCTTGGTATGAGATTAATTGGACTTAATGAGGCCTTGATTTAGGTGTTGTGAAGCATTTTATGCATCCACATTAGGTCTTGGACCCTTATAAATTGAATAACATGCTTTTAACGATGTCTTGAAAAGGTGTTGTAAAGTCTTGTAAAGGATTTTCATGCTTTTCTAGACTTAATCGACTTATTTATCCCTAATTTAACATTATAAAATGTGTTTAATAACATTATCACATCAATCTAGAAGGTTCTTAATGTGAACTTAATGTTAAACTGGTTTTGTAATGTGTCTTACACATTCACATTGGTTCTTGTGCCTTCCTAAGCTATGTGGACCACATTTTAGTCTTGAAAAGTGCATTTAATTACACTTTCACATTGATTTATGTGTCCCAAACCCTATTTTATATTCACATCATCAATAATAAACCTCTTTTAACCCATATTGTGAATCTCGAGGCTTTCATTGATCAAACACCCAAAAATGTTGTAGTTTAAACCTTATTTCCTTATCCCTCGGCCCCATAGTTGTCAAATTGGCCCATGTGGGACCCATTCACCATGCATGGTGAATCAATCCCATCCAGGTGGGACCCATTTGCCATGTGTGGCAAATGAGCCCTATTTGGCCCCCATTTTGACCTTTGAGTAGGAAAAAGTGGAATTTAAAGTTTGTTTTCACTTCATGTTGGTATGTGATGAGGTATTATTGGTTACTAAGGAAAAATTGTCTATAAATAAGTTTTTTTATCCTCATTTTACATCTATCCAACTCTCTCATCAATCCAAGTATCCATTCTTCATCTGTCTTCTATCACAAGTCAAGCAAACTAGGGCTTTTTCATTATAAGTCTTCAAGTTAGCTTTCTAAAGCATTCAAGGGCTGATTGTACATGCATTGTTGTAGACTTACAAGATGAATCATCATTACAAGGTAATTTATTCCATTATTGTATTCTCCATTCACTTATTTCATCATTTTGGTTTAATTACCTAAAAGGGGTTTGACCAAGGCAAACCCCCATACCTTAACAATCAACAATTTCTCTTTCTTGTTTTGTTTGTATGAAGATTTAGGTCCTTTGGAAGCTTGAGACTCATTGAAGATTTCATTTTAAAGTCATTCAAGTTAAAATATAAAAAAAAGGCATTTTCAGACCTGATTCTAGTAGAATCTAAAGTGGACACTTATAGAAGACAAAAAGGCAGATCTAAAGCTACATAATCAAGTTCTGACTTTTCAGATCCCTGAAGGAGGAATGATTTGTCAAGCATGTTGAATTAGTCCCATTTGTGGGCCTAAAATCTATTTTTATCAAAATCCAACTCTTGGTAGACAGAAACCTGTTTCTGAAAGTTTTCACCACAATGGGGACTAATTCTCCCTAGATAATGAATGAGTCCTGTTAGGATTGAGAAACATCATCAATTAGTATTCTAGACATTCTAGATTCATCACATTTTACCCAGATGCACTTTTATTTTATCCATCTCTTTATATTCTGCATATTTCATCCACTTAGTTGATTGTTGCATTATACAATGTGTTTTCAAACAAGTTGTTTTCCTTTAGTTTCTATTCATTAGTCAATCAATCTTATTCATTTATTCAATTCAATCATTGTATCTAGGCATATTGCATCCTTATTTTATCCATTTTCCATGCATTATCACATTAACTTTGAATGTAGACATAAGCATTTTTGGCCCTTCTTTCTCCTTTTAGGTGAAAAACCCTAAGAGAGCTAGAAAGGAAGTGGGTGCCAAAAATATTTTTTTCAAGTAGAAACTAAAATATGGAAAAAGGATGTCTGGAACTACAAAAATTTGGAAAATAACCTATACTAGGATTCATATGCCAAAACTGGTGTATCAGTCTAGTTAGGGTTTTCTAAAACTACAAAGCTTGAATCTTCTCCCCATTTTCTTCTTTGTCCTTTCTAATTGATTTTCAGATCTAAAACCCTGACTTGCATCCTGTAGAAGTCTTCCAATGATCCTCAATGCAAGGTGACAACTTTGACAACTTTGAATAAATTGAAAAATTTCTCCAAACTTTCTCTTTAATGTTTCTTCAACCTAGACCTACAAATCACACACTAAAGAGAGTGAAAAATATTTTTTTGTTAGTAGAAAAGGGTTTTCCTTCATAAAACCTCATTTTTGTAATCAAACCTTGAAATGAAATGAAATAGGAATGGAAAATGATGAATGAAAAAATATGATGTTGCAACTCACCAAACCCTAGCAATAAAGTGCTTTAAACGCGTATGAAATGGCCACTGGATGTAGATCTTGACTCTTTCTTGAATGTGATAAAACTTGAGTTGAATGCTAGATTGAATAATGAAATCCTACATCACAATTGTTAGCTCAAAAACAAACATGATGCATGAAGACTTTGACATGATGCATAATGATTGAAGAGTTCTCTAACACACTTGATAATCAGCCCTTGAAGACTCTTGAATTCTCTTGTAAACACTTGAATGACCTTGTGAACTCCAATTTTCTATAAGGATGACCATTCAACTTGCTAGGCCATCTCTTGAATTCTTAGGCAAAAATGAGTGAAAGAACCTTGTATTTATACTTGTTTATGCATAATTTCCCAAAATTACAACACTACAAGCCAACATCGGATCTGGGAGAATAAAATCCCATCAAGAATTTGAATTAATTTTCATTTTGGGCCACATAGGACTCATACACCCAAGGTGGGATATGAGTCACATTGGGCATAAATTATGGGACCATTTTAAAAAATGATTAGAAAGGTGTAAAATCTAGATTGGGACCCAAAACCCTAGGTGGGACTCATATACCCAAGGTGGCGTATGAGTCCTAGATCACTAAATTTGGGCCACACAACCTAGAAACACCTAAATGATTATTGGATAATGATTTATGTCAGGATTATCCTCAAAACGATGCATTAAATAAGGGTTTTGGATGAAAAATAAGGCCAATTAAGGCATAAAGAATCCCAATTATTTATGAAAACCCTAGAAAAGTGTGAAAGTGTGTTACAAAAATTTATAATACCTAAAATAAGGTATGATTAATTTTATTTAGTTTTCAAGGGCCCAAGACCTAATGTGAGTGTGTTAAACACATTACAATACTAAGTCAAGGAATCATTAAGCTCAATTTTATAAGGGGTTGCAAACAAGTGTTCAACACTACACCAATTAAGCTCAAATTAACTTGACTTAATTAATAAATTCCTAGATTAGTGTGAAAGTGTAAAGAAATTCTTTACAACACCCTAAATAAGGCCTAATTATGTCTATTTTATCATTAATTATTCATTCCCAAATTAAGTGTGAAAAAGGGTTAGTTTTTTCGATGCAACACTTTGCCCCCACTTTAGTTAGAGGATGACCCTATTTCAAACTCACAATAAAGTAGACATTCAAGATACTTATGTATGCATAAATTAAAAAGATACACAATCATACACTATCAAAGATCAAGAAAATAAAGGATCAAGCTTTGAACATCCCAATGCGATGCATAATGTAGTTGTTTTTCTTAGAAAAAGAAAGGATCAAGCCTCGATTGTCCAATGCAATGTGGAACATGCCTCAAATATTTTTTCAAGAACATTCACAAGTAGAACTTGATGTACACTATGTAAAGGACCCACATGCTCACTCTGGGGTAGTAGAACCTCAGATTATCCACTAGGTGAGTATCCCAATGGGGTGGTAAATGAGAGAATCAAATTATGCTATAATACCATATTAAAGTTATCCTCCTAACAACTTCAATAAAGAACCACAATGCTAAATGCTTATGAATATTATTTTTTATATATTTTTGTTCAAGGGGATCTTGCTTCATTTGTGTAAGGTCTTCTTCTTAGAGGGGTATGTGCAAGATCATGATGGGCTAAAAAGTGTTGATATGATGGGTATGTGTAGGGTATGTGGCTGGCAACATTTTTTAACCCAAAATTGATGAAACAAAAAGGGTTTTTAAAGGAGATTCTTAGTTTTCTAGCAATATAAATCATGCTTTACTTTGAATTTAATAAATAATTATTATTCATTTTCTATTTGAATTACAACTAAAGTCCTGATTGATAGGCTGATTGAAAAACATTTATAGCTTTCAAACAATATCACTTTTTTTAATCTGAAACTTGCATCACATTCTATGCTTCACATACTATAAGATTAAAAAAAAAATGAATTTCATGAAGTTTTGACCAAGTTAAGGTGGTCAGACATACAATTTTTTATATTCTTTTAAATATTTAATTAAAAAATCATAATTAATTATTTATGTAGAAAAAAATTACAAAAAAAAATGAATTACATTAGGACATGAATCCTCTACTTATATCTAAAATATTATAAAAAAATATTATCATTTTATTGTGGTTAGGGTGCTCATACAAACACCTACTTCTTATTTTTTCCCTGAAATTTAAGTACTACTGCATTGAAATTTCAAATTTTCACCAAATAGATTTAAACATAAAAATAAAGCTAGTAGTCTAGAAACTAGATTCAATTTTCTACATATTCTATTCTTACATATTTTTGAAATAATATAAATAACTTATTGAAATTTTTACATCAAGTTGCCTAACTCTAATTTTTTTGAATTTTTCGCCACTTAAGGGCCTATTTTTTCCATGATGATCTTGCACATACCCAAGGAACATCATACCTAATGTCTCCAAAAGAGGAAAAGTCAAGTATAACATATTTCCACTTATGGGATGCCCCACTTCGCATCATGCCACTAAGGGAAAGTCGTACACTTAGAAATATTGCACTCTTGGAGGACATCAAACATAGTGACATTACTAAGAAAAGGATGCATCACAAGAGAAGAAAATCATGCCATAAAATATGCAAAATCTTGAAAGATGTTATTGATGTATTCCCCCACATTAAAGCGGTTTCTGGCATCATAACTATGAGAAACTTCTTTAAATTAGCCAATGTTTTCTCCTAAGACATGAGAGATATCCTCAAAAAACCCTATGCCAAAGTCATATGTTACCAAATGAAACTACATCATGAATAATGGGTTTCCTCCAAAATGTAATAACTAAACATAACTCAGTACATCACATGCGAGACAACTTAAAGCATGTCACCCACATCCCAAGCTTACTCTTATATACATGGAAGGAAATTAACTAGCTCAAAGACACAAAAAAAGTGTCATACGAGGAAGAGGCTATGTAACTCCTTGCCCCCTTCTTAGTGCAGGACAAAGATGAGCCGAGATGAATGATGATTTGTTGCTTCTTGCAAAAAGGAAATTATTTTCAATGATTGTAAAAAATACAATAGTTAGTATGTTATGATCCTACAAGTATTACACAACAAGGAGCAATAAATAATGTTGTTGATTATAATGAGTAGACAAAGTATCATTTCTATGAATATCTAATGAGATATTCCCACATTTAGTATCTATCAGTTGAACAAGATGCACCAAAGTTAAATTTGTCTTGGAAGAATATTTTGTAAGAGTTGATATTGAGTGAAGGTTTGTTTGATGATTTTGTTTCTTTCGAAGGACAATAGGCAAGACCATTAGTTGTTTCTTCCCAGATACCCTATTCTCTAGCACCACATCCATTTCCACTATACCCAAGTTGTTTCATAACTTCATAACCTCATCCATAAAGCTTTTTCATTTCTTTTAGATTTGGTGGTTATTCATAATCAACTTCATCAAAGTTTGTTGTGTAATTTTCTTCTTCTTCTAAAGTGGTTGAATTGGATGATTTCAATTTTTTTGTTGACATCATACTTCTTTTTTTGTTTATGATTTTATATTCTCCCATGAATGTAGGTGTGAAATATAAGGAACTCCAAGTATCTTCTAATAACTTAGTGGCTTCATCTATGTTCTTCTTGTGTTCTTCCTTTGTGGCTTCTACTTTTGTAGTTAATTTCCATAATTTCAAAGGATTTTATCCTTCTCTCATCAATCAAACAACTTTTAGGTCTAGGATCAGCCTTGAGTATGTAATCTTTTTTGTCATAGATGTACTTCATTTTATGATGAAAGGTAGAAGACACCCCATTTATCTCATGAATCCATGGTCTACATAAAAGAATATTATATGAAAGATTGTGAGGCATAACATGGATGAGAGTTTGCAAGGTAACCTTTACAACTCTAATAGGTAATGTGATGACCCGAACAAGTTGGTTTCCTACATTATCAAACCCACGAATAGATAAAGAATCATGTTGAATTTCACTTTTGTCTATTTTAAGCTTATTAAGAAGGTTTGTGCTACACACATTAAGGGTTGAGCCACTATCAACAAGAGTTCTCTTTATCTCAGTTTGATTAACATAAGCTATTATCATGAAAGCTTCATTTTTATTTTATTCTTCTAACAAGGTAACTCATCTTGGCGGAAAGTAATGTCTAAGTTGACTGGAGTTATGGCTTGAATTTAGGTTGCGACATAATTTGATTGCACATTAGGAGGGGAGGGAACTTGTTGTAGAAAAATTTGAAGCATGTTATGATAAATAGGTGAGGGGTGATCTCACAATACTGGTTTACAATTTTTGGCCAAATTGGACACTGAACTGATTTTTTCAAACTAAATTTTCACTTTCAGGCACCTATAGCGGCTAAACCGTGAGGAATTTGAAGATGATGCAAAATAGTGATTTGTGGAATTTTGTCTGTAGATTCTAAATATATTTTTTTTCAAAAAATTTGGAATTATATTGCACTTCTTTTGCCATCTCCTTTGAAAACTATTTTTTTCAGTAATCACCACTTTTAAGGAGTGATTCTCACCATATAATAAATAACTTCTTTTCCATGAAGGATAAAATTCTAAATTTTTTGAATTTAGATTTTTAACTATGATATCTAATGCTTCCAATTGGTTTCATAGTGTTTTATTGAATATTTTTTCCTTAATCAAATTTTGAAGTCAAACCGATTACAATTCAAACATAGGCAGACCATATAATACAATTTTTTTTGAATGTATCAAAATTCAATTTTTTTTTGTTTGATCAACGACTTCAATATCTGGTGCACTCATATTTTTCAAATTTTTTTTTGATAATATTCTATTTTTTCACATGTGCAGAACATAGAGCTTGATTTTGAATGAAAAACCAACATTCACAAGAAATAAAAATAAATATAATAATAAAATTAAATTTATTTAAAATTATGCTTTTTGGGATGCTTATAATAAGGACTACATACTTACATTTTTTTTTTTAATGAATTCATTTGATCCCCCAAAAGGTTAATCAAAAGTGGTTTTTATTAGCATTTTGATAGGTGTAAAGGAGACTTCGTTATAGGTATGGTTTAAAACTAGTGGGGTTCTATCCAAGGGGGTTTTATCTAAGGTAGTTTGATCAAATCCCCTTTAATTGGAATGGTTTAAATAGAAATTTTAAGGCTTAAATTGTTCTACTTTCTAAAAATATGTGATTTCAGCAAAAATCAGAACCTCCTAGAAATGTAAACCAGCTTTGTGGGATCACCCTGAGGCTTGAATAAGGTCCCATAAGGATATCTTAGCAAGATTATTTTTAAGTTGTTCAAGAATATCATACTCCTTTCCACTATGTAAAGGAAAATGAGGAGGACCAAGTAAAATAGGTTGAGGTAATGGTAGGGATGTTGGTGTTTTTTTTCTTGGTTATAGATTATTCCTCGTGTTATATGTATGAGAACTGAAATCATAACTTAGTTGTTGTGAAACAATATCATTATCAAGTTTCATTTTAGGTGATTCTCATATAAGAATGGGTTTATTTTGAACTTGTGGTTGATGTGAGGGTGGATATATGATGATTTTATCCTCGGGAGGCACAATAATTAAAGGATCTCTAGGACATCTCGAGGGATTTCTAATGTTCATAGCTTCATTGAACTTATCCTTATTCTCATGATCTCTTCATGAAGAAAATTCTAATGTCACTTCATCATATTCATATAAGGAAGCCACAACTATTTTTTGAAAGATATGTGTTAGTGTTCTCATTTTATTTCACCATGTTATCCTCCCTAGTAGGATATTTTTTAGGAGAACTGGGTGATCCCACAATCGTGGTTTACAATTTTTGGCCAAACTGGACACTTAAATTATTATTTTTAACTAAATCTTCACATTCAAGCACCTATTGCAGCTAAACCATGAGGAATTTGAAAATGATGCAAGCTAGAGTCTTGCCACATTTTGTCTGTAGATTCTAAAAATATTTTTTTCAAAATTATTGGAATCAAATTGTACTTTCTCCATCTCCCACGAAAAACTGGTTTTTTTCAAAAAACAACATTTTTAAAAAGTGACGCACACCGTATAATGCATAATTTTTTTTCCATGAAGGATAAAATTCTAATTATTTCTAATTTACATTTGTAACTCCAATATCTAATGCTTCCACTTGGTTAGATAGTTTTTTATTGAATATCTTTTCTTTAATAAAGTTTTAAAGTAAAACCAATTATAATTCAGGCATAGCGCGACCGTATCATGCGTAACTTTTTTTGTATATATCAAAATTCAATTATTATTATTTTTTTGGATCAAGGACTTCAATATCTGGTGCACTCATATTTTTCAAAAAATATTTTTGATAATATACTATTTTTCCATATGTGTAGAATAGAGACCTTCATTTTCAATGAAAAACCTATGTTTAATAAAACTAAAAAAACAAGTACATAATAAAACCAAAACATATTAAATTTATATTCGTTGGATAGCTCATTCTAAGGACTACTTGATTCCAATTGGGTTTGTAAATATTCCTCCATTTTCATCCTCAACCTGAGCTTCAAAGCGTAAAAAAATAGGTATTTTTTTGTGAACAAGTTCAAAAATTAGGGAAAAGGAGGGTTTGCTAGAACCAGGGGGGTTCTAGCAAACCAAGGTTCATTCGAAGCCCCCTCAATATGAATTGTCCTTTTGTTTTTTAAGCAAGAAATGTGGGCCCAGTAATTAAGTAGGTTCATTCGAACCCTAGTTCGGTCGAACCCCTCTTTGGTTCAGTCGAACTTATAGGTTCATTTGAACTCCTAAAACCAAATTTTTTTCCATGGGGTCTTTTTTTCTCTGTTTTCCTTCCTCCATCAAATTATAAACCACTATTGTGGCTTCACCCACTACAAACTAGATTTTCATGACATTAAAAGGTTGGTTCTTCTAAAATTACATCATCACAAGTAAGGGAGTTATCAATGGTTGGATTTTCTTGCTTATCAATGATGGAATTCTCTTGTTCAATATTTTTTTCCCTAGGGAAAGAGAGACAAATAGGATTCTCATGAATCTTATCAATTGTATTTTTTAACATCAACATATCTTCTTCACTAATAGGAGAATGAAAATTTTGGTTGTTATGATTTTCCATGACTTCATCCTTTTTCTCTAAGGTCTCATTCTCTTGTGCCATAACATCTACCCTAACAAGGGAGCTTTTAAGAGAGGAACAAATAAGAGGTACATTACATTCCATCTTTAGATTTTGTAAAGTAGCTTTATCATAAATAGGGGAGGCATCGAGAGAAGAACACTTGTGATTTGCATGCTTACGAACGATTCAATTTTTTTATTCAAATAGATCCTTCCAAATTGTAGGAGCATTAGGAAAGGGAGGAACAAGATTCTCATGGCTGTCAATAAGTGTATCGTCTAACACCAAAATATCATCTTCACATCTTAGAGGGATATTATGAGAGGAACAATTTTGATTGTCATGGTTATCTATGATTACATCCCCATGTCCTATAATGTCTTCCAAAGTAGGAGAGGAAGGATTGTCATAACTCTCAATCATAGGATCTCTTAAGATCAACATATCCTCCTCACCAATGTGATTTTCATGATTGTCCACAATCGTATCCTTTTCACTAAAGCATTCTCACAAGTAGGGGAGGTGTTGGGAGATAAAAATGGAGACTAGGTAAGGTAGTGTCAATGATCTCATCTTCTTGTATCATAATATCTTCCCAAGGGAGAGGAGGATAGGGGAAAACAAGACTTTCATGATTCTCAAAGATTAATTCTTTGTTCACCAAGATACCTTTGTCACTAATAGGAGAGATATGGGGAGAATAACAACTATGATTATCATGATTGTCTATGCTTACATCCTCTTTCACTAAAACACTCTCACAACTAGGAGACATATTAGGCAGTGAGGGGATGATGGGTAATATGATAGCATGGAATATTTCAAGAAGCTCAATCTTTATCACTAAGATATTATCATGACTAACATGCTTTCTAATGCATTTTGTCATTGCAAATGTGTAAAATAAAGATACTAATATTTGTGAAAGGTAATCAATCCAACTTATAAAATGCTTCAAGATGTAAACAATAGTCCTATAGATTTGAATATTTTTAATACTAAAATGAATTTTTTAAATGCTTTTAAAAATGACTACACTGGATGGATGATTTGACCTAGATACATAAAACAAAAATTCTTGAAACTTTCCAGATTGATATAGTAGGTTACCAGCAAGCCTAATAAGTGTATAAAATCACTAGAAAGCTTTGAAAAGTTTGTTTTCTAGGCCTGGAAGGACTCATTCATCTAGTGGAAAATGGGTCCTAGTATGCTTTTCTAGGAGGCTCTAAATCAAAAACTATGGTTTATAAACTTTGAAAGCCTACTGCCCTAGTACCCCTAACAGGGAATCATTTTCCCTATGGCGAATGGGTCTTGGTATAGGTTTTTTGAAAATTGAAAAGTGTAATTTCAAGGTGATCAGATGTATTCTCTGTTTTAGGTTTCAAAATGGTATTTCTGTAGAATAATTTTCCAGAATTTGATGTTGAAATGCAAGTGAAACTAATGAAAAATGATGAACTACAAGACACATTTTAAAATGCAATTTTTGAATCTAAATGATGAAAAGTAAACTAAAATTGACACACTATCCAAAAATTAGTCTAACACTATGCAATTTTTGTTAAATTTTCAGATTTAAAATGAATACAAAATGAAATTTTACACCTAAAATGCAATGAAAACTAATGACTTTTTTACAACCCTAGATGAAATGTAAAATTTAATGTAAATCTTAGGTCTAAGGTTTTAATGCACTCCAAATCAGAAAATTTATACTATAAGATTGTCAGGTTCACCAAAATGAAATAAAGAAAAAGGGGTTCAATCAAAATGAATTAACAAGATGATGAACCTCACTTTTCACTTGTTATTTCATTTACTTATGCATAGAAGAACATAAAAAAAAAAACTAACTATTATAACAGTAAAAAGGTAGGTTTTAAAATGCTAAAATGATGTGTACCTATTGCAAAAGGTGTTTTTTTGGGTGTCACCGAGGACTCATTCGCCCAGTGGTGAATGGGTCCTTACCAAGGTTCCAAAAATTCAATTTATAGGTTGTTTTCTTCAATGTATGCACTCCCAAATCTCAGGTATTTATCTCTAAAAATTTGGAAATAAATTCTATAGAAGCCTTTTTGTGATCTTGCAAGAAAGATGACAACATTGACAACTTTGCAACTTTGAATTTTTTCTTTTCTAATTGATCTTCAACCTAAAACCTGCAATCACACATCAAAGGAGAAGAAAAATGATGTTTTTTTAGGGAATAGGGGTTTTCCTTTGTCAAATCCCATTTTGGTAATTAAACCTTATGATGAAACAATGAAACATGAACATAAAAAAATGATACCTTAGATGAAATATTGGATGATAAATCAACAATCTAGCATGAAGTTCCTTTAAAGAATGTAGATCTTGATCACAACACTTGATATGACACAACAACATGAATATACTTGAATTGGATCATCAATGCTACATCGACATATGAGATCAACAACATGCATGATTCCTTATGCCTTTGACATGATGAAATGACCTTTAATTGCTTCAATAAAGTCTAATAATCTTCATTTGAATCCTTTATTGAATTCTCTTATGAATTCTTCATCTCATAAATTTTCTATTAGGACTTGAATACTTAAATTCTTAGATCCTTAGTTATGAAACATAGTGAAATAACCTTATATTTATACATAGCTTAAGATTAAATCCAAATATTCAAATAACACAAGCTGATATAAGATCTATGATTTGAAATGACCAAAATACCACAAAAAATATATGCCAAGGGGGGTGTTCTAAGTTAGTGAGGACCCATTCGCCATAGGGAAAATGGGTCCTAGCATACATAACTAGGACAAATTTCAGGGGATGTGAAATGTCATGTCAAAAGGGGGCCCTAGGACCTACTGGGGACCCATTCACCAAGTAGAAAATGGATCCTAGGTCATTGTCCTAGGACACATTCCTTGCAAAATTAAGTGTTGTGAAATATTATTAATGATTGTCGGGCTTTATCCCTTGGAAAATGCAATAAATCAGGCTTGGATTTGAATTAAAGAGGTCAATTAAGATCAAATTAGCATAAACTAATGAATAAATCCCTAGATTAGTGTGAAAGTGTAAAGAAACACTTTACAACATCCTAAATAAGGTACAATTAAGTCCATTTTATCATTAACTATTCATTCCCAAATTAAGTGTTAAAAAAGGTTACTTTTTTTTATGCTACATATGTCATTGTGACACTTATGTGCATGTTGTTGCTGGATTATTGGTGTGGTTTTCTTTGTTTAAAAAAAATTGTTCCATCAGGTTTTGTTTTGAGTGTGTCAGATTGAGGCATTGCATATATTAATTGGAGCTTGTATGTGGGAAACTTAAGTCTTGTATTTCCCTTTTTCTTGATAATCCTTTGATATATGCTCATTAGATGGCACCTTAGGCTTAACAAGTTCTTCAATTGAATTGAAAAAATATCACTTACTTTAGAGAGTTTCAACAACTCAAGAACAAAAAGACTTACCTTCATTTTCTTCAATTCATCAGCAACACACTATCCTATCAATGTCATTTTTTTTCTAGTTGTAGATTCCTTTGTAAAGAATTCGATAGGCACCTTGGGAAATGCTAGATTGTTACTTTCATTTGGATCCAGATGTACCTAAATATTATTTGTAGGGTTAGAGTTCATAAAAGGCCCCTTAGGCTTATTGCTTCTAAGATTATATATTATAGGTTATATTGTTGGAATTCTTGCAAATCATCTTATTAATTAGAGACTAGACCTGAACTAAACAAGTTTTCTAAAGATTCTTCAATTTGGGGTTCATTTTCCTCCTTCTTGGGAAAAAGATTTTTTTTTGAGATCATCATAGAATCACAAGCTAGATATGGCATAGTCTCTTTCCCATAAGAACGATATACTTCTTGGGATTTCACAATCTATACTTTCTTTCTAAAAATTTTTGGTAGCTATCTAAAATTCATGACAATTCAACTTAGAATGCTACCTGGTGTTTTGTAATGTAGACACATTTGACATAGCAACCTCAACGAAGTACACTCTCCTAGGATACCTATTATTGGGAGCAATGGATGCATCTAAATAGGAAAGTATTCCTCCTTTGTTTTTCCTATTATTCTAGACTTTATTCTACCTCTAATAACCTTTTTATTTTCTTAGATTACAAGAATTAGTTAGGTATCTCTCCCCCTATAAATTGTAGTGCGCCTCATAAAATTTTTCATGTGATCGATGACACTAGTGCAACAAACCCTCTAGTACCATGGGGATGGTGGGGAGACTAGAGAATTCATGACCTCTTTCCTAAAATAGGATTCTTTAGCTAATCAAGCAAGGCACACTACCCCCTACCTCTAATAACCTTGATTTTTACCTTGGTTCTATTTTTTTCTAAAATTAGACTAATAATTTACATTGGTATTCTATAAATATTTATTTTGATTGCATAAATGAGTTACCTCAGTAGTAAGCTTCTTCATTTCTTCAACGAGATCCCTAATATCATTGTTTTCTTTATTTTCCCTAGCTTTAGTAGCTTGAATGGCTTGTAAATAGGGAAAATGTAAAGGAGGAGGCTCTAAGATGGTGAATTCTAGATGAAGAAATATAGCCTTGGTGGCTACTAGAATGGGATTAAACACAAACATATGATGAGCTAAGGCTTGATTGATCTTACAAGTTTCGTTAGGAATTCCTAGGCTAATGATATGATTCACAAGACTAGCCCTTGATTGAGCCAATTTTGCATTAACCTTGAATGCTTCAACACATGCATCATTGAGAGATGGAGATATATGATTTTTGTTTTTGAAAAACATAGATGTGAGATTATCTAGAGAAGAATAATATACTTTCCTTTTTTCTTGATAATTAAGAAGGTAAGGATCTTGAAGACATGGGTATATTCCTTATGAAATATTTTATTGAAATTACTAATAAGATTTTTATCTTTCGTCTTCACTTCCATAAAATACCTATATAAATCTATGAGTTTGATAGGAATTTTGAATATATCCAAAACATTACTCTTTATTAGAGCCCATGAATTTATAGGCCTAGCTAGTAGGTGCATAAACCAATAGTGTTTGTCTTATCCTAAGGAGTATAGGAATAGACAACAAACTACATCCTCATGTTTTTTATTAGATAAGCACGGAAGGGCCCTGATCCCATATAATAGATACATACCAAAAAGATCAGAGAGAGGTGGGAAACTACATCCTCATGTCGAATTCACCAATTAAGTATCTTTTCTTCAAATACTTTGATATGCTCTTGTACATTTCTATTTCGATCATTAACATGAAATTTGAATCAAAATTTGTCTAGATCATTTTGCATTCTATGGTATGCATTAAAATGAATAGGAGAAATGTTATAAGGTAACTAGACCATTAATGGTGCTATCGATGGAGAAACTTGAGAAACATGATGGGGAGTGGATGCAAGAACTTGGGGTGGAGCTAATAAAGTTTTCTCCCTATTCTTACCCTCCTTGATCTTGTGGGAGAACCTAACTCAAATAACTATCATTAATTTTGTATAGATTTAAGTACCCTCTCAAACCTTTCAAGAGATAAGGATCTTGAGTGATCAAACATTAAGAATTTTTTTAGGATATGCATGAGTTTTATTGAAGATTTTTTTTTGACATCACAACACAAAAAAATATGAATCATTTTTTCTTTCTTCAAAGGAATTATAACCTCTAATACCTTATAACCTTGAAAAAATTACTCAGTGGTTTAATTTTTATTTTATTTTTAACAAGGAGCCTTTGAATTATTTAGCTAGAACTTGGTAACAATTGTTTTGAATATTATAAACTTAATACAAAACCATAAATAGATTCATAGATCTAAGATCTAAATATAGAATTCAACATTTCATTTTACAATCTTTATGACACAATGCACTATCCTATCCATGTAATTTTTATTCTAGTTGTAGATTCCTTTGCAAAGAATTTTGTAGGAACCTTGCTAATGCCAAATTGTTACTTGCATTTGGATTTTTAGGTACTTGAAGATTATTTGGAATGTTAGAGTTCATAGAAATCCCCTTAGGATTATTTCTTCTGATATTATAAGTCAATTATATTGTTATATTTCTTGCAAATCCTCTTATTTATTAGATATTGGACATAAACCAGACCATATTTCTAAATATTCTTCACTTTGGGGTTAATTTTTATTAATTCTTGGGAAAATGATATTTGTTTAACACCATCACAGAATGATAAGGTAAAGATGGTACAATTTCTTTCCCATAAGAACTAGATGATTCTTTGGATTTCACATTTTGCACTTCTTTCTAAAACATGTTGGTAGCTATCTACAATTTATGGCAATTCAACTTAGAATTATAGTTGGTGTTTTGTAGTATGCACACATTGGAAATAGCATCATTATCCAAATACACTCTCATAACAGGCCTATTATTTGGAGCAATGGATGTATCTAAAGAGGAAGGTATTCGTCCATTGTTTGGTTTCATAATCTAGACTTTATTTTACCTCTGATAACCTTGATTTTATCCTTGGTTCTTATTTTTCCTAGAATTTTACTAATAATTTATCTTAGTATTATGAAAATAGATATTTTGATCACATAAATGACATACCTCAGTTGTAAGCTTCTTCATTTGTTCAACAAGATCCCTAATATCATTACTTTCTCTATTTTCCCTAACTTCACTTGCTTCAATGGCTTGTAAATAAGGAAAATATTAAGGAAGAGGCTCTAAGATGGTGAATGAACTAGATGAAGAAACATAGCCCCAATGTCTACTAGAGTGGGATTAAACAAAAATATATGATGATCTAAGGCTTTATTGATCTTATAAGTTTCATTAGAGATTCCCAGGATATTGATCTGAATCGCTGGACTAACCCCTGGTTGACCCAATTTTGGACTAACCTTGACTACTTCAACATACACATCATTGAGAGAGGGAGATATAGGATTGGACATTTTGACAAAAAAAGATGTGAGATTAACTAAAGAAGAATAATACACGTACCTTTTTTCTTGATGATTAAGAACATAATGATCCTGAATATGGGTTATGCATTATAGAATTTGATATTGAAATTACTAATAAGATTGTTAAATTTCCTCTTCACTTCCATAAAATACCTATATAAATCTATGAGTTTCATATTCAAAGAAGTTACTCTTTGTTAGATCTGATGAATTTATAGGCCTATCTAGTAGTTACACAAATCAATAGTATGCCTCTTCTCTCAAGGAGTGTAGGAATAGTAAAAATACTACATACTCATGCTAAATTTACCAATTATGCAGAGGTTCTTCAAATACTTTGGTATGATCCTCTACAATTCTATTTAGATCATTAACATGAAATTTGGAACAAAATTTGTCTATATTTTTGAGAATTTCATTATATGCATTGAAATGAATAGGAGAATATTTATTAGGTAACTAGGCTATTAGCGATTCTATGCATGGAGTAACTGGAGAAACTTAATGGGGAGCAGATGCAAGAACTTGGGGTGGAGATGATAAAGACCATTCCCTATTTTAACCCTCATTGGTCTACTAGGAGACCCCAACTCAAAGAACTATAATTGATTCTCCATAGATCTAAGTACCCTCTCAAATGTTTCAAGAGAGAAGGATCCTAAATAATCTAGCTTTAAGAAAATTTGCTATCCCTCCTAGTGTTAGTTATATTGACGAGGATTTCTTGGACACCACAACACAAAGAAAATAAGAAGCATAGTGTCTCTCTTGAGATTAAATATAACCTCTAATACCTTATCAATTTTTCCCTAAGGATTTTATAGTTAGGTCTTGACCTTGAAAAAAACACTTAACAGTTTAATTTTTTGTTGTTTAACAAGGGGGCTTACAATTACTTAGCTAGAACTTGATAATAATGGTTTTGAATATTCTATACTTGGAACAAAATCCTAAATAGATTTATAGATCTAAGATCCAAAAATAGAGTTCAACATCTAATTTTATAATTTGTATGATGCTAAGCACTATCACATTCATAACATTTTTGTTCTAGTTGTAGATTCATTTACAAAGAATTGGGTAGGCACCTTGGCAACACTAGATTGTTACTTAAATTAGTATCCAAAGGTACCTAAAGATTATTTTAAGGGTTAGAGGTCATAAGGGCCCCTTAGGCTTATTGATTCTAGGATTATATAGTCCCTTATTATGTTGTAATTCTTCCAAATTCTCTTATTCATTAGATTCTAGACATGAACCAAACAAGTTTTCTAAAGAATTTTGACTTTGAGGTTTATTTTCCTCCTATCTAGGAAAGGATATTTCTTTAATACCATCACAAAATCATAAGCTAAACATGGTATAGCCTCTTTCCCATAATAACTAGATGCTTCTTGAGATTTCACATTTTGCATTTCTTTTTGAAACATGTTGATAGCTATCTACAATTCATGACCTTTCAACTCAAAAAGCTACCTTGTGTTTTGTAGTCTAGACCAATTTGACATAGCAACATCAACTAAATACACTCTTTTAGCAATCCTATTATTCGGAGCAACAAATGCATCTAAAGAGAACGATATTCCTCCATTATTTGGTCTAGTATTCTAGACTTTATTCTACCTTTTATAACCTTTATTTTGGCCTAGGTTATGATTTTTCCTATAATTAGACTAATAATTCATCTCATTATATTATATATAGTTATTTTTATTGTATAAATGAGTAACCTTTGTAGTAAGCTTCTTTAATTTTTTAACATGATCCCTAAAATCATCACTTTCTTTATTTTCCCTAAAGCTTTAATGGCTTGTAAATAGGAAAAATGTGAAGGAGGAGGCACTAATATGGAAAATTATAGATGAAGAAACATAGCGACATTGGCTACTAGAAAAAGATTAAAAAAACACATATGATGAGTTAAGGCTTAATGATATTATAAGTTTCATTAAGTATTCCTAGGATATTGATATGATTCACTAGACTAGCCCTTGATTGACCCAATTTTAGATTAAACTCAAATGCTTCAAAATACACATCATTGAGAAAGGGAGATACAAGATTTTCCTTTCTAATAAACATAGATGTGAGATTATCTAGAGAAGAATAATACACTTGCCTTGTTTCTTGATCATTAAGAAGGTAAGGATCCTGAAAATGGGTATACGCCTTTTTTTATTAAAATCACTAATAAGATTGATATATTTCCTCTTCACTTCCATAAAATACCTATATAAATCTATGAGTTCGATAGGAATTTTGAATCTATCCAGGAAGTTACTCTTTATTAGAGCCTATGAATTTATAGGCCTAGCTAGTAGGTGCACAAACCAATAGTACACCTCTCCTCCTAAGGATTATATGAATAGATGACAAACTACATCCTCAAGTTGAATTTACCAATTATGTAAAGTTTCTTCAAATACTTTGATATGTTCCTCTAAAATTCTATTTGGATCATTAACATGAAATTTGGAAACAAAATTGTCTAGATTTTTGGGCATGTCATGGTATGCATTGAAATGAATAGGAGAAGAGTTATTAGGTAATTATGTCATTAATATTCTATGGCTGGAGAAACTAGAGGAACTTGATGAGAAGTAGATACAAGAACTTAGCGTGGAGCTAAAAATGACCCCCACCTATTCTAGCCCTCCTTGATCCATTGGGAGACCCTAACTAAAATAACTATCATTGATTGTGTTTGTATCTAAGTTCCTTCTCAATCCTTTCAAGACATAAGGATTCTATACAGTCCACCTTTAGGAAATTTTTCATGTGCTCCTTCTAGTATTAGTTTTGTTAATGAGTTTTTTTGAACATCACTATAGAAAAAATAAACATGAAGTATTTTTTCTCTCTTGAAAGGAAATATAACCTCTAATACCTTACAATAATTACCTCGAGGCTTTGATAGTTAGGTCTTGAACTTGAAAAAAATACCCAGTGGTTTAATTTTTTATTGTTTAATACTTGGGGCCTTACAATTAATTAGTTAGAAATTGATAAAAACACTTTTGAATATTATACACTTGATACAAATCCCTAACTAGATTTCTAGATTTGAGATCCGAAAATAGACTTCAACATCTATTTTTACAATTTGTATGGTGCTTTCTTCCTAAACTAACTTAAATCTTCCAATAAAATTAAAAAAGATAGGGTGAGAAGAGATTAAGTTAAGAAACCATGAGGACATTGATAATAATGACCTGGTGCTTTAGATATATGGATCCCTCACAAAACCAATCCCTACTTAATCATAGATTGACTCACAATGCCATAGGAATAGTGCAATATTGAAAGGTAATAAAATATTTTCAAATTGTGAACATTTATAGAATACCCAATTATGGTGTAATTTCAAATAAATCCTCACAATTCAAGAACTAATATTTAAGAAAGGAACTGTACAAACATAAGAAACCAAAAGAAAATACTAAAACTCAATGCTTTGCTTGTATTTATTTCAAAATTTTGTGTTACAACAATTCCAATTCAACAACCCTCTATGATAAGATAATAGTCCCCTTCTATATCCAAGGGTAGCAAGATCTATGGAAACATCAATGGTCAAGATCATCTCAATACAAAGAGCCAGGATTACATTTGCATTTAATATTTGGAGAGAGTTCAATTATTTCTATATATTCATTATCTATCTCCAACATAATTTTGTTGCAGATGTACGAAGGGATATGTAAAAGTAAATTTATATTATATCATGTTATTTAAATTAAATTTACAAAATCCCTCAAAAATATGGGGAAAAAGCTCCCAAAAATACTACATTAGAATGCATTAGAAAATAGACAATTGGCATGTCACAAAAATTTATCATCAATGGAACTCCTTCCCTCTTATTTCTCCTTCACAACAAACTTCACAAAATCAATGAAGGCTAGAGTGACCTCGTCATTGGATGGAACATGATTTTAATGAATCATACATAATTGAGAATCATATTTATCAGTTAGTGTATGGTGGAGTGTCATCTAGGTAGCCTTATGCTCGATGAAATTCTAAATATTTACCAATACTTGATTAGGATCATTCATGCAATCTATACACAACCATTCAATGGCATATTAATTGAACAAAATATTTCATTTTTGTTTCAAAACCTGATAATTTATTTCTTTGGAAGTATCCACACTAGTCTTTGTTAGTTCCTAAAAAAAATACCACACAAGGCCAAAACTTCTCTAACTTGAGCATCAATTTTCATTACTTCTTGCTCAATTTGCACTACTATTTCCCTACAAAAATTTAAGGCGTGCATCCATTATTTTTTCTCTTCAACCAATTCCTTGATAAAAATTCCATACTTTATCAAAACCTCATTAGGGAATTTTTGAATGGCCTCAAGTTTTTGAAATATCAAATCGTGTTATTTCTCATTGCTACTACAATCCTCCACTAATTTTTCCACTTCTTCCTTGAGAATAAGGAATTTATTATGCACCTATATAGTAATATCAATTGGTTTGTTCCCATTATCAAAGAAGTTTTTGAGCCAACCATGGGTCGAATGGGCACAATATCTCATCCTATCTATTTTGTCCATTTCATTTTTTAACAAGATTATTAGATTTATTACCTTTCCTACTTTTCTTTAAATAGGAATAATTAAATGTTTGATAAAGGAAATGAGTTTAGCCAATTGATACTTCAACATTGTTTTTGTTTCCTCATTCCTATTCATTATTTTCAAAATATTGGAGACTAACCCTTGAAATTTATCCATCTCTGGAACTCAATTAGAAGGACCCAATTTTATGGCTGAAATATTGAAGTCCTTGGGAAAACTTATCATTTTATCATTATCCATTATGGTGCTGGCCACATGTAGGATCTTGGATCCTTATACATCTTTGGTCATGTGAGACCTTATTCTTTCCTTATTTTTCCATTTAGACCTCTCCACCCTTCTCAAAATAGCCCTCAAGCTCAACTTAGGGACTTTAATGATTTAAATCTTATTTTTAAGTTGCTCTTCCAACCATGAAAGCATTTTAGCTTTAGTAGAAGACTTTGTTTGTTGATGAGAAGGAGAGGTCTTCTTTCAAATGTTCTCTATATTTACTTCCTCCTTGTGTCTTGTTGATTGTTTTATTTTAGGCTTGGGACTTATCTTGTGAATGTGGAATTGATATATATTCCATAAAGGATAGGACTTTCATACATTCCTTTTCTTGCTCCTATAAGTCACCTAGTGATTTATCTAAACTTTCCATAGATAGAGGCTAAATATTTTCTTGTGAAGAAGATGAAGGAATATCCTATTCCAATTTATTCAATAGACATTTGTTGACTTGGGGTAACATTGTAGTAGTTTTCTCTGTAGGCATGTGGGAGAGTTGATATATTAAGGATTATGGATGGCCAAGAGAGGTAGGAGGAAGGGAAGTGGAAGGAAGAGTGGAAGAAATAGTAGGCATGGTTAATTAGGGGGATAGATTTGATGTAGTGGAGGGATGAGAATTTAGGGAAGGAGAAGAGTCAATGGTAATAGGAGCAATGGAGGAAGTGACGATGTAAGTGTTGATATCTATAAAGATATCAATGGGATGAGGTGAAGCAAAGATAGAGAGATGAATTATGGATGTGTTAGAGGATATAGAAACAAGAGAGGAAGAATGGAGGAACAAAGGTGGAAGGATTGGGTGAAGGAGAGGAATCCTCCAGACCTTCAGTGGTTGGTTCCATTGAGACAACTCTAGCTATTCTATCCTAATTTTTTTGAGCCATACTCACCTCTATTATACTATATTTTCTTTTATATACCCTTAATTTTTAAGTGTGTTTCCTTTCTTCCTTGGACTTCTTAGCTTTACCATTGGGAGTTCCTACTTTTTTTCTAAATTAGTTCTTCACTAGGTTCAGCCTCTTCATCAAAATGGTCTTCTTCATTAGAAAATGATTTTGCTTCCTCTATCTCATTGTAGGTTAATTCTAATCCTTGAGCTATGAGAAACGAGGTTTGGAATTATACCAATTTCGTAGTTCTCCTTAGGACTAGTCTAGTTATGATATTTGGATTGATAACTTCCTCCTTTGTTCAATCTAGAAGTGGAATTGGCCGATTCTCCACTTTGATGTATTCATCCTCCTACTGTACCTTTCATCTTCTAGTATTTGGTAAATAATAAAAAAGATGTGGAGATTCCTAATTCATTCCATAGTAGCTCTATAATAAGTCATTTTCTAACCTCCAGATCATCTTTTCAATTGGCCCAAAAGTCTTCAATGTTCAAATTGTGCCCATACTATTGATACTATAAATTCTTTATTTTTTCATAAGGATTAAAGATTCTCTTGAAATTGTGGAATTTGAAACCAAACTATTGTATTTTCACATCTGAGTACTTAGTTGATTGAGCTTAGGGACAAGCATACAATCCTCTTTGAAGTGCAAAATTATAAGGAATTCCCATTGTTTTCTTACCTTTCAACAATTAGGTCAAAGTGCAAAGTTACCTTCTCATTTCCAACATTACCATTTTTTCATTATGATACCTTGTCTAAAATAATTGAACTTTGGGAATTGAATAAACCAATACCCAAATCTCCTGAGAATCTCCATAGTTGAGGACAAGTGTCTTTTGTTTAGGTCCCCTTGAAAAGTTTGAATTATGAACATTATAAATGCATCATTCACTCTTTTCTAAATATAATTTTCTTTTTAAATTTCCAATTTAGGGTAATATTCATACACTCTATGTGGATTAGCTCTAGTACCAATAGGGCTCAAGCATGTGAAACCCCTATATCTAAAGTTGGTTACAATGATCTACAATATGTAGAAATTCATGAAGAAAATCTCAGATTTCTTTACTATCCATAAAATTAGTGGTCGATGTTGCCACTTATTATTTGAGCCCAAGGGAACTTTTTTGTCGCTCTCAAAAATTACTCAACATAATACAACATCTACCTTTGAAATGTGGATGTTGAGCTATCTCCCATCACCCTACTCAAGAGAGAAACCAAGTCATTAACTTTAGTAACAAAGTCACTTTTTGCATAATTTTTTTGGCAACTTATTAGTAGAAAATATAGGGTTCTTCATCCACATCTCATTTACTAGTTTCATACATGGCCCAAGATCCTCAAGAAATAATCTTGTGGTGTGTTCTCTTTTGGTTAAAGACATGATGGAAAATGACGAGATACCAAAATTTTGTGCAATAAAGGTAGCAAAAGGATCTGATAACACTATCCCATCAATGAATATGGTATTCCTTGATTTATTATGATAGTGTTCCATGCTTTCCTTTATAAATTATGGACATTGCACAACAATAGGTATGTTAGTAGCTCAGGCTATCCCACTCTAAACTATTATCTTTTCTAGATTAGTTTCTTTGACTCCAATGATTTTATCTCTAACTTCCTCAATATCCACATATTCCATGTTGGTATCCACCACCATGCTCCAACTAGAAGTAATAATAGTAGGAGGCTTCACACACTTGAATTCATCCTTCATTTGGGTTGTCATATCCATAAAATCTACAAAATAAACCATTAATGAGTAGATTGGTAGTTATCTATGATATTGAAAATATTACTTAAAAAGATCCTTAAATGATAAAAAAATTTAATGTCACTATGCATAAATTCCACTCGGGATCCCCAAAAATAATAGAAATAATCATAATGTATGAATAAAAAAATCCAACAAATATCACTTCATTGTAGAGTTCTATGGCATAGAATCTCTATGGAAGAACTTAAGCATTTAACCCTTTATGGATAATATAACCTTTTAAATCCTATGCAAATTTGACATAACCCTAACCTAGGGTCATAAGTTAACACATTTTGCAAAACACTATCACAGACACAAACTTGTAGAGACAATGCACAAATAAAGTTATGCAAAAATTTTAAGGAGACCTCGACAAGGTTGAGTATGCCCGAAAAGTGCACAAAATCTAGTGTTGTTGAAAATCAACATAAGTAAAACTCCATCAACACCTAATAATGAAAAAAATTACTATTTACAAAATAAAATATTAGGTTTTATTTCATGGAGAAAGAATCGGGTTAGATGACCAACTTCTGAAACTATGCAAGATGAAGAGATGGAATTTGTAAAACCAACTGTAGAAAATTCAAGGGTGTGTGGATAAGGTCAAAAGATCATTAAATTTCTACATCATCAAATCTCCACAAGATCTTAGAAAAATAGGAGAATTTGGGTATGTGCAGGATCATGATGGGCCAAAAAGTGGCAATATTATGGGTATTTGTAGGGTATGTAGCTGACGACTTTGTTTTTACCCAAAATTGATGAAACAAAAAGGGTTTTTAGAGGAGATTCGCAGCTTTCCACCAATATAAATTATGCTTTAATTTGAATTTAATAAATAATTATTATTCATTTTCTATTAGAATTATGACTAAAGTCCTGATCGATAGGATGATTGAAAAGCATCTATAACTTTCAAACAGTATCACATTTTTTGAATCCAAAACATGTGTCACATTCTATGCTTCACATACTATAGGATTAAAAAAAGAAAAAATAAATTTCATGAAGTTTTGACCAAGTTATGGTGGTCAGATATACGAGTTTTTATATTTTTTAAAAGTTGTAATAAAAATTCATAATTAATTATTTACTTGGAAAAAAATTACAAAAAATATGCATCACATCCGGACATGAGTTCTCTACTGATATATAAAATCTTATAAAATTCTTTTATCTTTTTATTATGGTTAGGGTGGTCAGACAGACACCTACTTCTTATTTTTTCCCTAAAATTTAAGTACTACTAGATTGAAATTTCAAATTTTCACCAAATAGATTTTATTTATTTTTAAATAAACCTAGTAGTTTAGAAACTACATTCAATTTTATATAGATTCTATTCTTACATATTTTTGAAATAATATAGATAACTTATTCAAATTTTTATGTCAAGTTGCCTAACACTAATTTTTCAGAATTTTTTGCCACTTAAGGGCCTATTTTTTCCATGATGATCCTGCACATACCCATTTAATGTTTGGATAAAGAAAACATGCCTTAAAAACCCACAAATTTAAAAATATGTGTCTCATGATGAAAAAATATTTAAAGTTGGTATAAATATGAAGATAGGCTAAATGGATGGAAACACCCACTAAGAGCTCCACAAAACCCAAATTATAACTCAAAAATTATACAAAGATGGAACCCTAACTCTAAACAAATCCTAATGCATAGAAATGGCATTGTGAGTTTTTGCAAGTCCTAGCTTAGAATAATCAACCTATAAAGTTCCCTAAAAATCCACTACTTTCAAACCTAAGGGACACATTGACATAATATTTCACCAACTTCATGGAATAGGGCAAGGAACTAAACATGAGCCCTCAAGGGTTTCCCATGTTTACAAAAACTAAGTTCAATATAGATCAAACACCTCAAACTTATACTAATTCAAACACAATCGTGAGGATGTATGACATGCTCAAGGAAATTTAGAAAATTCAATCATTACATGCACATTTTAAACAATATTTCAAACTCAATAATTCATCCAACTGACCAAGAAAAAAATATTTAAATGGGAATGAGGGTAAATGCAAAACCATGCAATTTTATTGAAATCCAGAGGTAAGTAACAAAGAGACTTTGCAAATCACGGTGGATAACTTTCATCATGAGGAGCTCCACAATATCAATCTTAATTCTTCAAATTTTGTGAATTATCTCAAAATCCATTTCAAGTGCTTGAATAATCTATTCAAATACCCTCATTAATGCTTTGAAGGATAGAGTGGTAAGAACCCATTTGAGGAACTCTAAAACCTCCTCAACATTACAAAAAATTTACCCCTCCATAACCTCATGGGAAAATGATACCTCAATTCAACCTTACTCTAATCATTGTCAAATCTGTGTAAAAGAAGATTCTATAGAAAAACGAAGTCTCCCAATTTGCAAAAAAAATAGGGGGTTACTCAACACTATAGAAATTTAAGGAAAATTTGACTAACCATCAAATCTTCACAAAAATCCAAATATTTAACCTCAAATAGAACCAAGAATCGAAATCAAATAGAAACCTACCAAAAATGAAAAAATAATTTGAAGAACATTATCCTAAGATGCAAAAATAAAGAAAACCAAGAAAATAAAAGATAAGGGGGTCCTCAATTTAATAGGGTGTATATGCAAGGCACAACAAGACCATTTGTGTTGTCTAGGGTAATGAAGCCTACAAAATTCTAGTGTGACACTAAATTTCCTTTGGTCATCAAATTGGGCAATCAACTTTCAATATTGTTATATTTCATACAGTTCTTATTATGAAAGAGGTTGTTAAGCTTTAAGGGACCATTGTGATAACAATTATCTTGTGATCTTGGGAAGCTATGAAGCCTTGGCTTTTTTGGAATGATTTTATCCTTTATATTAGTATTTCAATAAAATAAAAAAATAGTTGATGATCTTCTATTTTTAAAGTCAAAATAATTCTCTTGAAAGGATTTCATGGGATCATTCTCTAATATTTTTCTAAAAGGGGATCAAGATGACCTTGGATTTCTTCTCCAAAACTATTAAGAATCTCTTCTCCTAGAATGAATTCATGGCTGAATTCTAACTCTCTAGACATGATTGAGAAACCATTGAGACTATTAGAGGCCATCCCACCTAATATGGTTTATAAAATTAAAATTAGATGTTTCAAACCTTTGTAGAAAGACTAGAAGTGGTATCTAGACACTACATTTTAGCATTTTAAACCTTGGAAATGGTATCATTTTCTTTTCCTTCATTTTCTCATGGTGCGAACCTTAAATAAAATTTGGTATTTGCAATCACTTGTCTCAATCTACCAACACATGTTTCACACTATTTGATTGGTAGTTTTGCAGCCTAAATTGGCTCACTTTTCCTATTGCCTATGTTTTCAACTTCTCTCTATTGGTTCCAGATGATCATAGTTAGACATTAGTGTTTGTCAATGCCCATTTTGTGGACATCAAGAAACTTTCAAACACCTCTTTTGGTTTTATCGCAAATCTTGAGATGTTTGGTGCTAGATTAATTACATCCTCAAGCCATTTAGACCAAATCCATTTTCTTACAATATGATGTTATTAGGGATTTGGCCTCACATCCCCCATCAATTGATTTAAACCCAATATGCTTTAAATGTGTATTTCCTCTTTAGCATATGGAAAGATATGCATTCAACTACTATTTCAGGATGTTCTATTGATCAACTATTTTCAATCTATGCTATAATTGCAATGTGTTCAACTTTTTTATTTCAATTTCAAGTGTAAGATAACAAATTTGCACTTGAGGTGGACCACTTACAAGTAATGGATCACTAGTGTAGTGCCCCATGCATTGTGGTCAAGGTTCTTGTGACTCACTCCTCTCAAGGTTGGATTCCTCCTCACTGGCATTGTTTTATTCATAGCTAGCCTATTCATGACCACCAAGATACTCATTTATAGGCATCTCCTGCTCTTGTGCGAAGGGATCACACTTAGCAAGATTTTGAATAGCCTACAAACAAGTTTTTCATCTCTTTGTTTCATAAGTTAGTGGAAGTTCTACTAGCTAGCTAGACTCTAGTAAATATCCTTTGTTAGCTCTTGACATCTCTTTTTCCTGGGTAGTCACTAGAGAAAATAAGAAGCATGGGTAGTTATTGAAGAAAATAAGAAGGAAATTTGATAATGGTTATGGCTGAGAACCTCCTATGGTTAACTCAGACCTGTTGATATATAGAATAAATTGAATAATTGAAATCAACTTTCCATCTTTTTGCTACTAATTTAGCTATCTAACAGCTTTATTTATGTTTTATGTCATCTCTCTCGACTTTAAGTCCATTGAACATTAAAGATTTGACTTCTTCCACCCATAAAAAAATGATATGATATTATTTTATAACAATGAAAGTACCTATTCATTTAAAACAAAAACTAAGTTAGATCCCCCGGCTTCTTCGGGAGTGGAACAACATTTGCTCCCTTAGCCACCGTGTCATTCCTTTTTCATTGCCACCGCCAGCTTAAATCCAAAAGCCTTTCCCCTTCAAAAATTTGAGAGCCTCTCCTACCTTCAAATCCTTGGCATCTTAGAAAGGAACTGCCCCTT
Organism: Sequoia sempervirens; assembly: GCA_007258455.2. Lineage (NCBI taxonomy): Eukaryota > Viridiplantae > Streptophyta > Pinopsida > Cupressales > Cupressaceae > Sequoia > Sequoia sempervirens. Next base: position 113,472,989 of record VDFB02047230.1, read on the forward strand.
TAACGAAAGGTTTTCTGAAGCGCGGAGATCCCACGGTGGCCTTTTACTTCCGTCCGTTTCCAGCCCGTCATAATGCCAGTCTCCTGCCGATTGTGGTGATTTTCTCCATGCGCCTCGCTACTCTCCCCGCGTTCCACCACCCTTCGACCGTTGCCCTTCCATGATATGCAGCTATTTTTTTAATTTTGACATGCAATATGTTTTGGAAGCTGTGCAGGTAAGAAGCTTGCACAAATGCTTTTTTTAGATAGTACATCTTAAGCACGGAAGGTATTGCAATTGACTGAAGTATTAGATATTATCTACTTTACGTTTTCGAAGAATAATGATTTGAAGAAGTCTCTCAGAATCAGTAGAAACATTTTTTCTTACCCTACTTCGCTCATACTTCAAACAATGCATGCCCAAGTAGCACTGGATAAAATGCTTAGATGTGTGTCATTATAGTGAAACTTATTTACATCTTTATCACTTTCACTTTTCCTTTTTGCTTTTCTACATTATTGAAGCCAAAGAGAGGCCTACCATGATTGCTTCAATATGTTTATATCCTTTAAATTCCAAAACATTAAAAGAAAAAGTTGTCAATAGACGTCGCTTCTAAGTGGAGGGTATAAAAAACATTCCAAACACACTTTAAATCAATACAAAGGGTAAAAACTGTTACGTTACCGGCACTCTTTTGTTTAGTGTGGTGTTCGATAGAATGAAGCATGAACCAGTCTTGGAAATTTCCACATTGACCTAGCAGTCAATTATTTTTTTTAGGGAGGATTATAACCGTATAGCAAGTTTGTATGAATTTTTCTTTTCAAGAGCATGGGTGGGTAGGAAGGCCTCCCATGATCTGGGAAATTAATGTAGTCCCTTTTCATAATACTATTGGTAATAATAAATTGCAATTCAGTTTTAGAAAAATTCACCGTCAATAATTCATTATCAGAAAATTTACCACCATGATAAATTTGTGAGATTTATTATTAAATAAATCCAAGATATAATGAAAGATTAGGAAAGCATGACAGAAAAAATATGTTAGAATAAGTTAATACTAACGATGATGATAAATAGTAATTCGGTTTTAGGAAAATTCACCGTCAACAATTCATCGTGGGCAAGATACAATGAAAGATTAAGAAAACATGATATAAAAAATATGCTAGAATAAGTTATATTCTATATAACAAATGAGAGTGTGTGTATTAAATATAGAGTCATTGCTTTATATAGAGTAAGACAAAGTATGAGGTAACTCAAGATCTCACATAAACCATGGAGTTCAACTAGAGTCAATAAAGCAAAAATTTTATTTAAGGAGGAAAGCTTATCTAAGAAAGTTTATCCAATAAAGCATGAAATCTTATCTAAGAAAGAAAGCTTATCTAAGAAAGCTTATCCAAATCTAGAGAAAATAAAGTAAATAGCTAATAAACTAATTACTTACATAAATAAATACAAATAGATAAAAACATACTAAGTAAGCTTAAGTGAGTGTAAAAAAAGAACCTTTTACACTAACACCCCCCCTTAAGTGTAACTTAGGAGAAAAGCCTATAGAAGCAACAACGATGGGTCCCAACAACAAGGCCATGTTAGCTACCCATACACATATCAAATTACCCCCAAAAGAAGAAGACTATAAGAGATGGACTAGGTAGCCCTCCATGCCCTGTCTCCCCCTCGCCCTACCCTCTCAACCAAATATCCAATGGTAGATGCTGGAAATTGGATGGAGAATATGGTCCACGATCATCGAACAATGGTCCTACCCTTAGGAAGAAATAAAACCAATGGTGTATGCAAGCTATCTCCCAAGTGTCGGAAGGAATATGTAGGAAGAAAGTGCAAAATTTATGAAGTCTTTGAAGTTTACTCAAGTATCCCAGTGTCGATGCTAAAAGTAGTCACAATCAAATCAGACATTCTAGGCCATAGTGTTGAAGATGACATATGAAAATCTCCTAGAGACTGATGTAGAGAATAATCCAAAGAAAATGATGGTTTGACAATAGTTGTTTAATGATTGTCATCAAAGAAGAGAGATAACCCCTCAAATGTGTCATCCAAATTTAAAATATGTGTCTCCATTAACAATTTTGAAACTCCTATCAAGAGATCATCCCAAAAAGTTGTATTAGGAAGACTATGGATGCCCTACTGTAAGAAGTCACTGGAGGCTCTTGAAGAAGCATTTTTGGAGTCTAAGTCTACAATAGGTGTTGTTGATGGGGTATCAATGAATTGAGCATCTATACAAGATGTGTTCACACTAGATGAGGCAACATAAGTCTTAATATCATCCAAAGTAGCTTGGTTCTCCAAGGAAACATCACTTTTAGATGAAGATTCAATGTCTCCATACAACTATTGGATGATGATCCAAGCAATAAAAGGGTACTCAATGTGCTCTATGTGATGTAAATTATCCTCAGAAATAATAAGACATATTAGTCCATAGACTATGCCATTATTATTAAACCATGCATTCTTTTCATCATAGTCCCTTGGCACATGAATGATTCAAAGGAGATAGAGTAGTAGGTCCTCCTAAAGGAAATGATTTTTTATCCCTTGTTTCCAAGACAAATAGTTCTCTGAAGTTATCCTAACAACAAAATGATGAAAATGATGTTTACGAGACATGATTAACCCCCCTAAATGTAAATTTACCTCAGTTTGTGATGAAAGGTGCATATATAATCCCTCCAAGAATTTATGCAAAAACATAAAAAGAAACTTCTCCTTCACATTTAGAGACATGCAAGTACATGCAACTAAAAAAGAAGATGTTGATTTGGTGACACAAGAGGATGCTTTGACATATTCGGCTACTCTAAACATGATGGTGATTTGATATTTGATCCAGGAGGCTGCAACACACATGCAACTGAAAAAGGTAGATTTTAAACCCTCAAAATCTTTTCTTTTCTTTTTTTTGCAATTTTTTGATTCTCTAAATCATCTAAGGATGCAAGAGAAGAGCTTACTATTTTGCTTCAAAAAAAAAAAAAGATTTACACTCAATATTTCTAAAAATCAATCCTATCAATCATGAAGGCTCTGATACCATGTGAGATTTACTGTTAAATAAACCCAAGATACAATGAAAGTTTAGGAAAGCATGGAGTTCAACTGGAGCTAACCTATGCAATAAAACATAAATTTTATTGGAGGAAAGCTTATCTAAGAAAGCTTATCCAAATCTAGGGAAAATAAAGTAAATAGGTAATAAACCAATTACTTAAATAAATACAACTAGATAAAAACATACTAAGTAAGCTTAAGTGAGTGTAAAAGAAGAACCTTTTACACTAACAAAATTCACCTCAACAAAAATTCACCACCAACAATTCATCTCCATGTGCATATACAATTAGAAAAAATGATTTATGATAATAAAAATGAAAACATTTTTCAATATATTTAATTTTATTCTAATAAACCAATTATATAACAATATCAAAGTATTTTTTGTTATTTTTGTTATTAATGCAGTGAAAATTATTCTTTTGGAGAAAAAATTTCAAAGTATTGAAAATATATATTAAAAAATGTTAACTTTCTGTGGCGGTGAATTGCTGGTGGTGAATTTTCCTTGAGGTGAATTTGTCATGTGAATTTGTCATGACGATGAATCCTGCAGTGGATTGTTGATAGTGAATTTGAATTTGCCTGAAGTAATTCAATGGAAAAAAGTACTCTTGCCAACTTTGAATGCCACATAATAGCAGTATTTGATACCATCCTTCATGCTGAAAAAAGAAAGTAGTAATTGTTCTCCTTGCTCTGCAAAAAAGCTACATGGAGAATAGACATCACTAAAGGAGGTTTCTTGTGGCGTTGGTACTCAGATTTATTACCTAATATAAGTCTATTCAAATTTAAAGATGCCTAACTTCAGCCACTCCGGGTGCTCAGTGTAGAAGTCTTTAGTGCATGTAGTTTTGAAATAACCCATAATGGCCAACCAAGAAACATGAGAGATTTCGAGAAAGCAGCAGAGCCACAGTAGTAGCAGTTCTGTAATTGAAGTTGGATATAAGATCAAGACGAATGAAGATGATATAGTCGATCTACGCTCGGCTCGGATCCGCCGCGTACAAAAGCCTATGCGAGACTCTAATGACCATTTATACAGTCCACATCTTGTTTCCATCGGCCCTTTTCATTATGGGAAAGAGGAGCTGAGAGGCATGGAGAAATCAAAATCTGAGGCAGTTGGACGGATGCAATTGAGGATCCAGAGAGATGTCCCACACACTTCTATCAAGTCAATTGTCGAAAATGGCATACTGCAGAAAGACAAGGAGATAAGGGATTTCTATGGTGAAGATATTCCCTATACTCCCATAGAATTAGCATGGATTGTCACCAGAGATGCTTGTTTTCTTTATGAGTATCTTATTAATTATGCAAAATTACATAAGATTGCTGAGAGTCTTTATCAGGAGGAAGTCACTGCATTTTCGTGGAAGCTGGATTCAGTGTTTGATATCAGTTATCAATATCCAACTAGAGAAAGACTAATGGATGATATACTTCTATTTGAAAACCAAATACCCCTTTGGGTTTTGAAGCAAATCTTTGAAATTCAGTTAGGTTACGCCGCCACCCAAAAGCTGGAACTGCTAACGAAAATAATATTGGCTCCCACACCTAGACAAACTATTTTTATGTGGCGTATCATTCGTCCACTCAGCGGATGTTGTCATGTCCTGGAAGTATTCTACATCAGCTTGGCTGGCCCTAGCCGTAACTCCCACAATGGTACTGAAGTACTGCAATTGCCGCCTTCACCTCCCAATCGCATGGAGATCTTGTTTGAGAATTGTGTTGATTCAATGAAGGCCGTTTGTCGACGTTGGTGTAAGCTGTATTTGTGCTTTCCTACCTCAGGTAACAGCCCTGACGAACGGTTTGAGCTTGATTTACTGAAACTGCCAACAGTAGCGGAACTCACACGCGCTGGAGTGAAGATCCGCCCAGTGATATTCGGAGACGAAATAATTGGGGAAGCCTTTCGGTGGATAAGATTTGATGATAGAACTTCAACGCTTTACTTACCACAAATAAGGGTGTCGCCAGAGACAGAATCTGTAATGAGAAGTCTTCCTGCAATGGAATTATGCATACACTGGAGGTACAAACCGGCACGAATTACTCCATTTGCCCTATTTATGGATGAGCTGATGGACAGCGACGAGGACGTTGCTATGCTAAGGCAGAAAAAGGTGCTCAAAAACTTTCTTGGAAGCAACAAACAAGTAGCACAGCTTTTCAATTCCCTAGCTAAAGGGATTACCCCTCTTCCGGGCTGCATAGCTATTGACGAAGCCAGGCTGGGGTTGCATAAGTACACGAGAAGACGGTACAAGATCCTGTGGAATGAGTTCATAACTGCTTACATTTCGAAGCCATGGCTGGTTGCAGGTTCTCTGGCTGCAGTGCTGTTACTTCAGATGACAGTGGCACAAGTGTTCTGTTTGTTTTTCACTTGCAACCCCAATTCCTCTTGAAATCCCTCTCTTTTCCTTTTCTGTAGAGCGCGAGAGTTTCCAAAAAAATGTGTTCGTATTCTTGAATGATAAAATTGTCCACGTTCCATGTCTGAGTTGGGGTCTTTATTTATGGTCGCTAGCTAAATTAGGTTTTCGGTGTCTCGGAGTATGAGTTTTGGAATGAAACCAAAGTTATTAGGGATTTGATGTCAGTTTCATTCTGTAACGTGTGAAGTTCATATATTCATATAGATTTGATCTGTGGTGGGTCATTCAAATCATTCTACTTCAATAGTAAATCAAGGACATATTAACTATCCTTTTTTCCTTAAGGACAAAAGTATCCAATCTTTTGTTACCATTGTCTCTTCTAAGTCTAATCTTTGTTTATGACATTAACATAAACATGTATTTGTATTTTTAAGAGCTATAATGGATGTGTTTGATAAAAAAATTAATGAATTTGAAATATATTATATGTTTTTGAATAATGTAATATTTTTAAAAAATAAGTTGTGATTTTTATTATCAACTTTAATGTTATGTGTGTTAATATTAAAATGAGCAAAGAAACAGAATAGAAAAAAAAAAATTTAAAGAACAATACACAAGAGACACAAATTTTATAGTGGTTCGGCAATTGCCTACATCCACTTTCAACAGCAGGGAAATCTCTTTATTAATTCTGAAATACAATCCAATAATATTCAAGCAACAACAATGTTTATAAAATGGTCTCCACTTCAATAAATGGAAAAATCAGTCTGTGAGAGAAACTTGCCAATAGAGGCAAAAGACATCCTTATCCAATTTGTTTGAGCAACTTGCCAATTTGGGCTTCACCAAACCTAATAATCTCCCACTTGAAGACCAAATGGTTGTTTAGAGATATCCCCACTGCAAGCATTTACATCACAACTAGACTTTGAAAAGATTTTAATTTTACCAGACACACTCCGAATGAGTCTTTTCCAAATCAAATCAGAGTTAATAACCTTCTCCAAAATGGAAATAGCTTCAACAAAAATGCAGGCCACCATCTGAGTTGACATCCCCAAAACACCACTCTCCAAAACCTTAAACAAGGGTGCTATAACTGACCCTTCGGCCAAAAGGAAACAAGCCTTAAATCTATTAGAGTGGGCCAGAATTGAAGTCAACAAATGCTCCAGGTAAGCAATATCATTTTCCTTGGCAACAAAAATCTTGAGCATTTTCTGCATAATTGTATGCAAGCACACTGGTTGGTCACAAATCATAGTCCTGCCCTCCGCACAGGCTGACATAAACTCTAGAAGACCGAGTATTTGCTCTGCGATTTTCCCTTCTGCTCCTTGGAGGAGCCTCGTCATATGGCTGACATAAACTCCATGAAGGCAACGCAGCACTGCTTCCATTACTTTAGCATCTGCTTCAGAGATCCTCAGTAGCAACATCATTAGCCAGTCATGTGATTGCCAAAGCTCTTCTGCCATCGATCCGATCTCTTGTCTCCAGAAAAGACCCTCATTGAAGGATAATCTGAAATTGGCAGTCCATTGTCCTCCACCCCTACCTTTATTCCATGAATATTCACTCCTTTGATTAAAATCTTGTGGCTTTTTCACCTCGCCATGAAAATATCTCTCTTCTTTGCACCGATCTACACTCAAAATCTCCTTGAGCTCGTTCTTTGAACTCAACGAATTACTTTGGCTGGATGCATGGCTTTCGTAGTTTGCCCCTGCCATTTCTTTTAGCGCCTCCCCTACAAACATTGATTCATGGGAAGAAACAAAATCATCTATGACAAGATCCTCTTGATTCTCCAACTCAGGAACTAATTCATCCTCAATGTGCTGCTGTGCATCCTTCTCAGACTTGAATAAAGGATTATTATAAACCAGTTCTACCTCGGGTTCGAATAATAGATTTTGATAAACCATTATTTTAGTCTCTCAATTTTTGACCTCTTCCATAGGGTCAACTTCATTTTCACTTGCCTGAGTCCAAACTGCATCCTCCTCTCCTTGGGAGGCATCCTCCTCATCTTGGAAGGAAAACTCCACAGTCTCTTCAGCCGAAATCTCCTCATTTGTGTAACCATCCCACCAATGAACATGGTGCTTTGTTTTAGCTGTTACATGCATGTCATTACTCTCTCTTGATTCTAAATTGCCAAGAAATTTTGCAATAATAAAATCAGCTTCATCATTTAATTCATCCAAAAATAGTTGATGAATAGCTCTCACTTCATCAGGACTCAAATCAGTGGCACATGACCAAGACATAAGAGCTCGAGCCCAATCATCCCAGTTGGGACTCTCTTCCATATTAGCTTCATCATCTTCATCATCTAAAACTCCCACTTTATCGGGATCTAACACCCAATCATCTACCATCTCTACTCGAAATTTCTCCATAGCTCCAAAAATTCTTCACCGATTTCCAACATCAAGCTTTAGGCTCTAATACCATTTGTTAATATTAAAATGAGCAAAGAAACGAAATAGAAAATAGAAAAATCAAAACAAGACAAGAAACACAAATTTTATAGTGGTTTGACAATTTCCTACATCCACTTTCAATAGCAAGGAAATCTCTTTATTAATTCTGAAATACAATCTAATAATATTCAAGCAACAATAGTATTTATAAAATGGTCTCCACTTCAATAAATGGAAAAATCAGTCCGTGAGAGAAACTTGCCAATAGAGGCAAAAGGCATCCTTATCCAATTTGTTTGAGCAACTTGCCAATTTGGGTTTGACCAAACCCAACAATGTGTCCTTATTCCAACAAGAAAAAGGTTAATTCAAATGTATATAAATAAATTTGTGTTACAAAATACACCTATGTCTAAATTATAATTACTCTAACTTAAAAAAATAATTAAAAAATAATACGAAACAAAAAAATATGAAAATATATTGTGTGAAAAATATATCTTTAAAAAATTAGATTTTAATCATTTCTATAAAAAAAAATTATGTGTTACAAAGTAAACATCACTTTTCAAAAATGCTATTTAGTAGAAAAAAAGTTATGTAAAATTACATAAAAGGATTTACAATTTTTATTTTATTTTTATTTTTCAAATATAATTAGAATCTACACATAAAATCTCACAAATCGGTAGTTTGCTTCATCTTTAAATTCTTAATGGTTTAGTTGCTATAAGTGTAATAAAGTGAAGATCTAGTGAAGCATGTTTATTTCAATATCATGTTTGGCCAAAAACTGTAACCCATTATTGTGGGATCACCCTACCCTAAAATATATATGTCATAGGGAGCAAAGACTTCATCTACATAATCCTTAGTTACCAAAATTTCTTTTAATAATTATTTTGTTTTTAACAAACATATCTAATAAGACTTTGATGACCTTAGAATATCCTATAATTTCTTTCCAACCAAATTTTACAAAGAATAAATACATGACCAATATCCCAAGCCACCAAAAGAATCAAATTAGAAGGCATAGGACATTAAAAAAATACAAAAATTAGATAGAGATATAGCATCCACAAGAGGTAGGTTCAGGATGTTCAACCATAAACTTTTTAAAGACCCTTAGTAATAGAGTATTGAAAAAAGAGATGACTAATAGGCTCCTCATTAACACCAGAAAGAACATATTTTGAAGATCCATAGAATCCTATCTTTGTCATATTTCCCTAAGTAAGGCTTTAATTTTGGTAAAGTATCTAGAGAAAATATTACATTTAGGTGAACAAAATTTATTTCATGGTCCAACCTTTGATACCCATGATAAAGTAAATAAAATTCTTGAAATTATATTTTCAAAAAAGAGTATGAGCCTCATTTGAAGAACATGACCACTCATCTAGAATAGAAGATAGGGTTTCCCAAACTTTTAGATATCCTTTCAAAGACTGAAAATGAGGATCCTTCCAGGAGTAACTTCTACATGACCCTACTAAATGATAAGACTTAAGTTTTAAGCATCAAATCAAATAGCATAATTTTTTTTTTTACTCAAATGGAGTAGATGAGGAGATGAGGTTAAAGTAAAGCGATATAAATCTTAAGAGTCCAACAAGTAAGAGTATTTTTATTAAACTTTAAAATCTAGAAAGGTCCCTACATAATAATCAAAATAAATTTCTTAAGAGTTTTCCAAAATATATAACCTTTCCTAATCAAAACCATTCTCAAAACCTTAGCAATAATACTACCTTATAATTAGTTATTATTTAGAGGTTAGGCCCAAGATTGATTCTACTACTTGTTACCCAATAGATTTTAGTAGCCTAGGTTTTACTATTCATCATAGAGAGTTAAAGATAGAAACATCCATTTTTGGGTTTTACAAACTCATTCCTACTTACTAAACTTTATTTTTGATAATCCAAATTTCCTACACAAAGAAATTTCCTAGAATAAGAGAAAATATTTTATTAAAAAATTAGTAGAAGCACTAGAAAAAGAAAAAAAAAAGAGTAGAACGAAACACAAAATTTAAAAGGGTATAAAATCATAAAGAAAATAACTATTAGAAGGTCCTATAATAAATCTAGATGCTAAACCTATAAGGAATCATTTTCCATTAGAGTTGATTATGATATACATCCAAAGGAATGCCAAGACTATCTAAAGGGAGATGTTCTATTTTGAAACATAAAATAAGATTTTCTATTGAATGGAAAAATTTGCATATTAAAGAAATCTTTTAAATTTGTTTCTCAATAATCTATCAATAAAATTGATAGCCTCCTTGATTTTTAAAACTGCCACTAGCAAATTATTAATAATAAAATGAAGATGATAAATAGAGTTAAGATCCCTAGCAACATCCTAATCCTAAATTTTTTCATTAAAACCATAGTGCAACCATAATAATAAAAATATAGGGAGAGGGGATCACATTTTTCCAATCCTCTAGTAGCTGAAAAAGGAGAATATATAATTCACTTAATAAGAACAAAAATGGAAGAATATGCTACACAACACATGACCCACTCAATCTATCTTGAATGGAAATAAAAAATAAAATATAGAAAATTCTTCAGAAAGGAGATAATTTGACTCTATCATAATGCTTGGACATTTCTAGCTTAATACACATAGCTTTCTCCTTAGAACAACCCATAAAATGAATTAGTTTTGAATCAATAATAATAGTATGAAGAATTTGACACTCCTTGAAAAATCCTACCTACTCAAATGATATCAAAGAATCAAAAATCTATTTTAGATGATCAATAATTAGTATAATAATAATTTTACAAGAGACATTATAAAGAGTAATAAGATGAAATAGATAGTAATATTTTTCCCCCACTTCCTTTGGAATGAAAACTAGAAAGTATATAAATATTTTTAAAGAACCTACTTGTTATTTTGAGATTCACACTTAATTTGTAGAATTTAATCCTTAAAGATAGTTCATAAATTTAAATAAAGAAAAGAATCAATGAGAAGCATTAAAGATAGGATACTTACTTTTCTTCATTTGGAATTTTTTTTTTTTTTTCCAATTTTACTAGAGTGATAGATGTCATAAAAGACCTACTCATTTCCTCTTTTATGAAAGAAGGGATGCAATCTAAAATATCACTTTTCCTCCTTTGCCACTACGAGTATTTTCATAAAATAAATAATATAAATGATGAAAAGTCCTATTAATCTCTTCGGATGAAAATAATTGATTTCTTTAAGAAAAAATAATAGAAGAAATAAAATTATTACTTGTCCTTACTTAGTTTTTATTTTTCTTCAATAAAAGGCCAAAGGCCTAAACTATTTATTTTATATTTATAAAGTAACTGAAATATATACTTGTTAGTTTCAATTTATGTAGAGGGGAATATAGTCACCCCTCAAATTAGCAAATTATTGTGAATGACCATACTGAATCTAAATGTAACCCAAACCTTTCAATTACAATATTGGAGGTATACTAAATAAATTGCACTCATCCAACCATGCAACCAGATACAATTTCTCATAACTAGGGCACCAAAGAAACCACCTAAAACTTAGAGCTAATTTTGAAAATCATCTATTTCAATATTAAATCATCTAGCACCTCAAAATCGAAACAAAAACCCTAATGAAAAAAGAGACTACTAACTAGGTTAGGACATTAAGCATCTCATAACAAAAAAATAACTTACATAAAATTTGAACTATCTGTCACCAAAATTTTTCACATAATTGATAAAATTTCCTACCCATTCAAAGTCCTATACTGATATAATATGTAGCATTTTCTTCAAAAATATTGCACCTACCCCAGCCCTGTCCCTTTGTCTATGTAGTGTAATGCCTTTAATATACATGATGAAGGGATTATCTCTTGATTAGTATTAGGGGAAAAAAATTCTCAACACAAGATGCCATATATAGTAGATGATATGGCATTACATGGAGATGAAAAAAAGGTTGGAAACCTAGACCCTTCTTGGAAAAGTGTGGTCTAGAATTGACTTGATTTATATCGTTTTGTTCCATGTTTTTATTATATAAGTTAGAGTAATCATACATTAGCTAATAATTAATTAATGTTTAATTTATTATTAGTCTAATTTATTATCATACACTTAAGCTAAACTTATGAGTTCTCTATTAAGTTAACTAAGTTCTTTTCTATGTTAACTAAAGTGAGCTATTATTAGATCCTTTTGTCTCATCATATGTGATGTTGAAAGTGTTGGTGTAATTAATTAATTATTACACTAGCATAAGTTAACTTAGGTCTTGCATTTAATTAGTTAAGTCCTAGGTTACAATCATTTAATAAATGGGATAATATTCCCTTCCTTATTTGTAGGAGATAAGATTCCTTCTAGAAGATGAGTTGTCCTTCTAGAACTTATCCCCTCATTTAATGATCATCACTATTAGGGTTTTGCTCATGCCTATATATTCAAGGCATCTTTTACATTTGTAATATATCAATATATCAAGATATCAAGATATCAATCAGATATCCAATCAATATATCATATCAATATTAAATCTCCATTGTGCATGCCTAGTTGCAACACTTTATGAGTGGTTGATTATCTTTCCTGGCTTAAAGGTCCTACATCGAAGACTGCAGCTTCAAGGACTGTGCATCCATTATTCCAACATGGTATCAGAGCTTATCTAGTGAAACGTCAGCCCTCGATCAAGAAAGTTGGTGTGCGAGATTCTTGCAGGTTGAAGGTTTCCATTGAAGGCTACTTGTTTCCACCCGGGGACCAAGCTGATTTCTGAAGTAGATTGAGTCAAATCTGAGCTCGCCATTGTCTTCAGAAGGCCTTGAAACCCTAGGATCACCTGCCAAATCATCAAAATCGGATACATCAACCTGAGAGATTCAGAGGTATTTTTTATGGTTTGCAAAATCAATCGTACTATCTGTACAATTTGCAGCAAAAATCATCCTGGTCAGTTGTCCTCTGAGGCAAATTTTTTTATCAGCAGGCCACTTTTCGTTTCAGGAAAATCGGGCTAATATCTTTTATTATTTGGCAAAAAATCTATTTTTCTATAGTTTCTGAAAAATAATTTTTGGGCGACCATATATTTTATTCACCCGTCGGCATCATCCATAGGGGTTTATTTTTTTAAAAATCTGCAGGCTTTATTTTTCTCGTCGGAATTTTATATGGAGGATTTTATTCTATCGGCATTTCTATTTATTGTTTTTTGAATTGCCATTCATTGGAAATATTAAAAAAAAACAAATATTTTGTCGGCATTTTTCAAAAGTCTGCAGGTTTTTTTTGGTCGTGGCATTTATTTGTTTGCAGGGCCCGCCAACCGGCTGTCACATCGGGCCGTATCCACCATTGGCTCTGTCAACTTCAGCCGTCGACCTCTCCCGTCTGCCGGTCTTCCTCTGTGGTCACCCGTCGGCATTGGCTTCACCGGAACTTCTTACTGGCTGACACTGCTGGTACCCGTGCCGACGTTGGTTCTCCCGCCGAGCTCACCGCTTGTCATCCTGCACACTCATCGCCAGGTTCATTTCTACCGACTGTCGGCCTGCTCCCACCAGTGCCTAAGCTCCCAACTACCCCGCCCAGGTCCTATCCATCACTGTGGGGTCCGTTCAGCCGGCCGGTGCTCCTCCCGCCGGGATATCCTCCACCGGCGTTGTCTCCCATCCGGCGGAGCTCCTCCACCAGTGGTGCCACCACTTCCTGTCACCCCGCCACCACTTCGGGTGGCACCTTTTTTTGCCACTATATTTGCTATGGTCATATGAGTGACCGAGACTTAGTGCCCGAGGTGCTAATTTTTTGCACCAGTTTAGCCTGCGAAGTGCCTCCTATAGGCATTTTTTTCATTTGATCATAACTTTCACCTAAGGTATCAAATTTTTGCAAACGATATACCATCGGAAAGGGAATTTTGTGTACTTTCCAGTGGTGAGATCCGTTCTGTGAAATTTTTCTCACATAAATTTTTACATCCAACTGAAGTCCAAACCCTAATTTGGACATAAAAGCTTGTATCTTCGCAACCGCTCATTAGATTTCAATGATTCCAGCGGCATCAGGAAGGTGATTCAGAGTTTTTTTTCAGTCCAGCTCCTTGATTAGTTTCAGATCCAAGTACTCTTGCATGTGATTTTTTTCAGTTTGGTGCATTTGATCAATAACCTGGTTATCCTGAAGCTTGGCAACATATCTTTTGATCCGGGTTGCATCACTTCAGTTGTAAATCATATTTGGAAGTCTTTATTTGTTGTTGAAGGTCAATGTCTTTGTATTCTTGTGAAGAAAATTCATTATGGGGCTTGCATATTACTCTCCTTCTCTGGTTATGTTGCACAAGGGTAACTATCTGCAATGGCGAGATGGGATCTGCCACCATCTCCAATCACTTGATTTGTTTCCACATCTTTTTGGTATTGTTCCTCATCCAAGTGAAGGTATTCATGAACTTGCTTGGAGTTGCAGCAACTAGACTGTTTTGGAGATCATTTTGATGCACATTGATTGTGATGTTCTGAGTACTATTGATCATTGTGATTGTCCTCACATTCTTTGGATTAAGCTTTGGGAGATCTATGGAGCTTCAGATACTCCACCATTCCTCGATGATCATGCTTCAGAATGTCATTCTTCAGATCATGTACCCCATGATGCTGTTGTTGTACAGGAAGTTGATTACCTTGATCTTTCCAAAGAGGTTGACAAGGTACCTTTTAGTGCTTCTTCTTCATCAGAGACAGTTGGTATCCCTTCACACTCAGTGATTCCTTGTCCAGAATCATTGATTGAGGCTTCCACTATCATCATTGATTAGGACACATTCAGTTTTTCAGACTTGACATCACATGATGCCTTTGTTTCAGGTATCACTGCCTTGGCCACTTCTACAGGTTTGGAGGACATTCTTGAGGGGATATCACTCCTCTATTCAGATTTGGATTTGGAGATTTGTTTTGAGTCTCCCCTTTCCTTTGTCTCAACCTTGATTGGGAATCCAGAGACTATCTTGGAGGTGCTTGGTTTCTCTTCAAATATTTCATATTCAAGACTTCTTCCCTATCATTCCATTCAGGACTTGAAGTTTCTTCAGCATCTACCATTGGATTTTCTTCAGACTTTCTTTAATGGTTTCGAGGACACTTCATTTAGGGGGGGCTATCAAGTCTCCATCACATTCATCATATCACCGTCTTTGGATATTGTTCAGCATCAGTTTCTGCATCATCCTGGTTTGTCACTCTCTTCATTGATTGTGGCATCTTCATCAGGCAAGGAGACACTTGAGAAGAGTTCAGAGACATCATTATCCATGTTCATTCTTCCTTCCTTCAATTCCTATCTGGAATGGGAAGCATCTCTCCACTTGCAATTGGTTTTGTTTCTTCCGAAAGGGAGACAAGTTGTTTTTCGGCAATGGATCTTGTTTTGTCTTCAAACACTTACCTTTCTTGTAGGTGATATCATCTTTTTGGGGGGCTACATAGTCTCTCTCTTTGTCTCCTATGGGAGGGCATTGATTTTGTTTGTATCCATGTGACAGATGGTGTACTTGGGGGTATTTGGGAGTCCTCCATCCTTTTCTTCCCATCCTATCTCACATTTTTTTGCTTTTTCATCTCCTTTTTGGAGAGGGGTTTTGTTCCCACAGGGTTTTCCCCTTTTCTCCATTTGTAGGAGATTTTTCTACATCTTCATGTACATGGGTACCTAACATGGCCTCATAGCCGGGACCCATCATCATCTTGCATAATAATTGCATTTTCCTCCCTAAGTTGCACTTATGGGGGGGTGTTGGTGAAATTAATTAATTATTACACTAGCATAAGTTAAATTAGGTCTTACATTTAATTAGTTAAGTCCTAGGTTGCAATCATTTAATAAATGGGATAATATTCCCTTCCTTATTTGTAGGAGATAAGATTCCTTGTAGAAGATGAGTTGTCCTTCTAGAACTTATCCCCTCATTTAATGATCATCACTATTAGGGTTTTGCTCATGCCTATATATTCAAGGCATCTTGTACATTTGTAATATATCAATATATCAAGATATCAAGATATCAATCAGATATCCAATCAACATATCATATCAATATTGAATCTCCATAGTGCATGCCTAGTTGCAACACTTTCTGAGTGGTTGATTATCTTTCCTGGCTTAAAGGTCCTACATCGAAGACTGCAGCTTCAAGGACTGTGCATCCATTATTCCAACAGACACTTGTCCTGATCTAACCCTTTTACCATTTAGGGTTGCTCCTATATAGCACTCAACCCTCATTTTATTATTACTCTAAGATTTTATCTTCTAATCTATTGATCTCTCAACCTTTGAAGACTCTTTCTTTCCTTGAAGTGTCTTGAGGTTCTTTTGTAGTTTTTTGTTGTTGAGGAATATAACATATATTGTTTGTAGATGTCTTGTGTGGAAGGTTTCTTTGTTCATTATTTGATCTTTTGGCTTACGTTTTTCACAATTATAACATGGTATCAAAGCCTTGATTCAATGAACCCCTTCTCAATTTATAAGGTTTTTCTCAACAAGGGTTACATGCTTCATATCTGAATCCCCTTTGATTTTTTATAAATTTTGGTACATATAGGATCAAAATAGAATCTTATGTTGGATTCATAGCTATTGAGAAAGTTAGATTATTCTTTTGTTTAGCCTAATCTGGACTTGTGAGGTCAAATCTGCAAGGGTTTGAAGCAGTTACTTTTTTATGGATTTGAAGGCTAGCTATGTTCTCAAAGCATTATTGCATGAAAAGGATGTCACTATTGCATTCAAGTGGCTGGTTTGATGAATTTTGACTATAATTTTTTCCTATTTCAGCATCAAGAGCTTCTAAGGAAAAAAAATGCACAAAGGTCATACTACCACTATACAAACTCCTTAAACACGAATTTTTAAAAATATAATTTTTTAATTAAAGGTCAGATTTTTTAAAAATTTTGTTATATATATAGTTAATAGTGCTTAGTGCTAATAAATTGCTATGAGAGGGCCCACCAATGGCGACATGCCATCCGATGACCCATAAAAAAAAATTGGCATTTTGAAAAGTTTTTTCATCAACCTCAAGTTTTTCTTTAAATTGTGTGATTTTTTTATGGTATTTTTGACAAGGTAGGCACAAAATATTCTAGTAAGGTCAAGAGAATATACTAGCAAATATCATGAAATATTCCTATCATTTTTTATTTTTTGGTCATTGGATTCTTTTTCCAGGAAAGGGGAATATTCTTCAAAATATTCCACTGGCATCGACATGACATCATGCCAACTCCAATAGTAAAAATGCTAACAAGGGTCCCCAAGTCCCCTTCTTTGTCCTGAAGGGAGTAATTTTTTCTTTTGGCCATAACTTGGGCGTATGATATCAAATTTTGGAAAAATAGATATCATCAGAAAGATGGTTTTTTCAGCTTTCTAGTTGTGGGGGTTTTGTAACATGTTTTTGCTACTAGTGCATTCTATAGCTTGTTGAAGTAAAAGGTACTATTTTTAGTCTTGAGCTGATAAATTTTGACTAATTTCTCTTTTTTCATGAATCTAGTAGCATTGGAACCATTTTTTAGAGCTCTTCATAGCCATCCATCAACCTTTTCAAAAAAATTCTTTAGGTACATTGTATTTATTTTTTGTTGTTTCACACTCTATTGAATTACTTGGAAATCTTAGCTCCTAGAAACTTTTCATTTACATGGGATGACTCATTTTTTCTTGTTCTAATATGTATTTCAAATATTATGTCCTATTTAGGTATTGTAGACATCATTTTCATGCACATTCTCTTTTGTTGATGCACTAAGATAAAGTTCCATTCTTGTGTATATTTTTTTGGGATTTTGCACATCCTATTGTTTTTTTTGTATTCAAATTATGATATAAAGTGCCATGGTTGGTTGATGTTTTCCTTTGGTTTGTCATCACACCTTTGCCAAGTGAGTTATCCTTCCATGACATTAGTGAATCCTAGTGATTCTTACCTCATGTGTATTTGCCTTATTTTTCACAACATTTTTTTTGCAGGTTATTTATCCTACATGTACTTCTTGGTTTCACATAGTTTTAGTGTATGTATCTTTCCTCTCCCTTTTTAGCATTATGGGGGGGTTTCTACTATTGGTGTTAATGCTTCTTTGGTTTCACATTTTGGAATTATCTATCTATCTATCTTGTTCTTATGTACTTTTAGATGCAACGTACATCAATGGTTTGTTACCTGGATTTCAATGAGATGGATCATTTACCATATGGAAACTCTTGCATTCTTGTTTTTGGAGGTTCTCCATTTCAGCACTATATTAATCATCATTTGATAGTAGTCTACAAATTTTTCATGCTTTAGTGATGTTCTACATGTTCCTTCTTTTTTCTAATCATTCATTCACCTTTCTCTCTTTTGGAGAGGGGTTTTCTCCCACTATAGTTTTCTCATTTTCTCTAGTTGTGAGAGATCTTTTGTTTGTGAATGGATACCTCACTAGGCCTTATTTGTTGGTACCTATCATGCATTATTTTTATGGTTTTTAGCTACTCCCTAAGTTTTTCTTAAGGGTTGGTGTTAGAGTAATCATGAATTAACTAATAATTAATTAACCTTTAATTTATTATTAATCTAATGTATTCCCATGCACTTAAGCTAAACTTAATATTTCCCTATTAAGTTAACTTTAAAGTGCTTTACTATGTTAACTAAAGTGATCTATTATTAGATTCTTCTATCTCATTTCATGTGATGTCAAAACTTTTATTTATCTAATACCTTTACCATTTAAGGTTGCTCCTAAATAGCATTCAACCCTTATTGTATTATTACTTTGATTTTTATTTTTTCTGGTTTCTTGAACTCTCAACCTTTGAGGGCTCTTTCTTTCCATGATGTTTTTTAAGGTTCTTATGTAGGATTTCCTTATTGAGGAGTATATCATATACTATTTGAAGATCTCTTTTGTGGAAGGTTTCTTTGTTTGTTGTTTGACCCTATGGCTCATGTTTTTCGCAATTCTAGCAATATCCATGTTTAGAAAGGATTTCATATCCAAGACCATAACATGCTTCAAACATAGATGAAGGGATTTTCTACTTCTCAAAAGGATTAGCTTCTTCATGAGAACATAATTTTTTTAAAGCTTTTTAAAGTTATGTATCTTCCCCTCATGAGGGACAAGAGTTTACAATCCCCCATAACCACCATGGGGCAATGTTGTTGGTGTAGAACCAAGTTAAGAAAATGAAACATAAGGTTGTTTTAGTTTAGATTGTGAGATTGTGTACTCTCCCATAAAGGATGGTGTAAAATCTAGTGAGCCCCAATCATCCCTAAAATAGGTATTTGAAGATGAATAATTTTTATTTGAATCTTTTGACTTTGAGGGTGAGATAATTTGAGACTCCCCTTTGAAACAACTTGTAAAATCTAATGTCCCCCAATCATCACTCTAGAGTTTTATTGTTGGTGAAAGAAAATTAGGATTACTATCAACTTGTATAGGTTCTAATTTTGAAGTTTGAATCAAAGCATTAGAGAGTTGGAAGTGTCATGATCATGTTAAACTTGTGAAGTATATCTTTGTTCATCTTTTTCAACCATGTATATCTTGTTATTATATTCACTATAGCCATTGAAAATTTTCCTAACCTTGCACACAACATTTTATCACCAATTTGCATCTTTCTTGCATAAATAAATGTTTTTAATTATTTAATTATTTCCTAATATTACTATTCTTCTATTAATTAAATAATTCTTAATTATTTAACTAATTCACTTTATCTTTATTCTTCTTTCGATTAGTTAAATAAATATTATTTATTTAATTACATTTGTAATTTCCCTCCTTTCATCTATAAATAGATAAATTCCATTTTATTTAATAATTCATTTAGCATTGTCTTCTATAATTAAATAAATACTTATTTATTTAATTCTTTATCATTTCACTTCCTCTATAATTGAATAATTGTTTCTAATTATTTAATTATTTACCATTTCCCTCCATCCATTATTAAATAATTGTTCCCAATTATTTAATATTTCATTTCCCTCTTTTCTTCTATAATTAAATAATTATATTTTAATTATTTAATTATTCATTTCCCCTCTCCTAAATTAAATATTTATTACAATTGTTTAATTTATTTATTCTTATCCAAACCCTATTTCTCCCCTAATTTCTTTGATTGAAGTCCCTTTCTCCCCATCCCTATCTATTTTCTGTTGGGAAATTTTGATAATCTCATAGTAACCTCTAAGAACAGTAGTTCCTTTGGTAACTTTTAATTTCATTAAATTTCCTCAAAGAAACATACAACTGTGCCACAAAGTGGAATCAAACACAGTGCATTTCCCACATTAACCCTTTTGAGAGAAGCATATATATATTTAGGTTTCAACAACAAACATTAACAGATTCTAACCAAGAAACATGAAACATGAAATATGAGACAAAACACCTAGATTTACATGGGGAAAACCCTTTCGGGTAAAAAACCCCACACTCCAAAAGCCTAGATCACCATTGTATTATTCATGCTACAAAACAGTTACAAATAAAACTCAAGCACTAAGCCTTTACAAAGATTACATCATGTTTCATTATGGAGACAAACTAGTGACAAATCTGTTCTAATTTCCTCTCTCCCCTTTTTACATTTCCCTAATCAACCTCTCAGTCCATTACAACCTTTGCACTATTACAATACTCTCATACATTATACAATGTAGATTAACAATGAAAGATCGATCAATACATTCTATTAGGAGAGATTTTGGCAGCATAACCTTGCCTAGATCTTCCTCTCTATTTTTTATTGCAGAACATTCAATGTTTATACTATTCGTTCTCTATTGATAGGAAACAGTTCAACTTCCTTTGTAGATCAGTTTTTTTTCCTTCAGTTGGACCAACCATCAACCGATCTTGGACATCGAACAAACTTCTCTAGCTCATTCGTGATCCTAGAATGAACATCAACCACATCGACAGTCAGCCAAGTTAGCATCCTCCATCCATCCAAATAGATTCAAACACCCACTTCTCTACTGCAGCAAAAACACAACACCCTTGTGGTGTGGTGGTGACTACACCACACCACCGTAGGCTCCTCCAAGTCTTATCATGGTTTGGCAGTGACTATACTTCACCACCGCATGAGGTCTTCAACATAGCCATGGAGTAGCGGTAACACCGCACTACCACTAGACAACCAATAGGCTCTTGCGGCATGACAGTGTACCGCACTACTACCAGACAATCACAAGGCTCTTGTAGTATGGTAGTACACAACACTACTGCTAGGTAGTAAGAAGTCTCTCGTAGTATGGCAGTATACTGCACTACCACAAGTCTCTCACAATCATCCAGTGGTACAACAGTACAAGCATGGACTTAACACTTATGCAATTTGGCCAAACACCTCAATAGTCACGCTAACATTTCTCTCTTAGAGGTTTAGGCTAGTGGGATTGAGGCACACAATTACAACAATATCCCACTTGACAAAGATCACACTGGCACCTCTAGAGCACTCAGGAACTACAAAGATTACACTGACACCAACAGTTCATACCCTGCTCTGTTCAAGTCTCTGATCAACAACATTTAGGACACCTAATCAACAAGTTTCCATAGATAACAGTCTAATAGAAAATCTGCAACAAAAATAAAGTATCCAACTACAACTAACTGTCAAACATTACAACCAATCACAATCTTCCATGAAACCACATAGATCTCAAACATGCTCTCATGCTCCATCAAGACTTCTACAACAACATCTAAGATGTCCATTGTTCAGGAAACAATCCCTATCATCTTCCAACATGCCATGTATGGAAGAAAGGTACAAGCTAAGGTGAATAAACACCAGTCCAATGAACACAAGCAAAAAGATCCCAGTGATATCAACAACAAGATAAAAACATCAACTAGAACAACAATCAGACTGACTACTTCTATCCAACTGATAAGCCCACATGACTGAAAATAGCACCCAAAGAAAGTGCTAGATCATCGAATCATCCATACTTTAAAGGTATCAAACATTAGTATACTTATGTCACCAGCATAACCAACCCATGTACTTACTATTGCAAGCTCCATGTGTATACAAGTCGATGAAGAAAGAAAACTTTTAGGAACTCATACTGCATGAGAAATTCCAAATCTGAAAGATTGAAAGCATAACAAGTCTACCAATGATAGCACATAGAAAGTGTAACCATGTAGTACCAAGGAAATATCCACCATGATATGTACAACCTACAAATTAATAGCCTACAAGAAGAATTCTCACCACCAATCTTCACAACTCTCCCAAGTTATTCATACCCAACATAGAAAAGAGATAAAGAACCTTCAAGTTATCACCCAAGAACTTGAGTGAAAAACACTAGCTCTGACCAAACCTAAAACCAATGTGATATGAAAAAAAATCTTTAGGAAGATAACCAAGAACAAAGAGAGAAACACTGCACATCATTAACCTATAGAACATCCTCCTACATGCACCTCTAAAATCTAGTTGTGACAAGTATGATCTTCTTCAAAACATCCCAAAGAGAAAAGAATAACAACACCCAACCGTGTAATCTCCAAGATTAAACACAACATATGGATGTAAGCCTCTCAAAGAAGATCAAACTACTTCATTTTCCATATCAAGAAATAATCCCATAAAGCATCTCCTACCAGTTATCATCAGTAGAAGATATAACACAAAAGGTCAAAGAGATAAACCATGTTGGACATATTCCACTATGAATCCTCCAAAACCTTTTTAACAACAATTCAAGATCCATATCATGAAAGGAAGCATAAAACACATCTGAAAGATACAATGGGAAAATACCTCTCAAATTAGACTTCATTGATAAGTAGACCAAGAGTGGGAAAGGAAAAATTCTCCTCCAAGATATACAAGCCATCATGACTAATCCAAGAGCAATATCCTCATAGGTCTTTGTTGAACTCATGTTCAACCAAGGTGTAGGCTTCTTAGAATTTCTGCTGAAATCTTCATCAAGAGTAACCATCAATAGTTGCCTCCTCTCAAGAGAAATACAACATCACTATATTCTTCATGTATCCATGAGCACCTACAAGCAATCATCTCATGGTAAACTCCAAATGCATCACTACACTATCATGAAGTTCTCAAGCATATGATCAATGCACCCAAAACACAAAGAATTACCAGACCACTGTCAAAGCTCCAACCATTTGAATCAGGAACTTATCATGATATCATGACCTTACCATCCCCCTTGGGAGATACCATGCTCCAAGTGAACATACCATGGTATCAAGTACAATGCACAACGTTAAAACTCTAGTGCATAAGAAGGAGTATACCATAACATAAAGAAAAAAAACTCAAAACAAACATCACTTGTCAAGCACCACCAACACCACAACCAAAGACTCACAAGAGTTCTTCATGGCTCCAAGAGGTTGCACATCTTCAAATAGTGTCCATGAAAATGTGAAATAATCCTTCTGCAGCAACAGGATCTAAGAGCTCCTCCTTGTAACATCTGCAACACTAGAGAAGACCATCCATCACCAAGTGATGAATCCATAGTCCTTGCTAAAGCTCCCACTAAACGATGACACCAAACTCTCCAGGAATCATGACCAAACATCTACCAAACTCAAGATCCTCTAGGTCAAAAACAACATGTCCATCTAACAACAATACCAAGCATCACTAGGATCTCCAACCAAGCACAACACCATCACTATCAAAATATTACACCAAAATGCATATCAAGCTCTTCATGACATTGTGGTATACATGCTATAGATCCCCATAGCCAACTATTGAGGTACTCAACACCATCCATCCTCTCATCTCAAAGAAACCACATCAATGCACAAGTGACCTCAGATAAGGCCAACTAACAAGTCTGCACAAACACTACATCAACCTCGTGGATATAGACAGTCCACTTCCAAGTTATCTCACTATAACCAATGGGTAGCTAAAACACCAACCACATAACTTGAAGATCATTCCCATCGAAACTACAAACCCATCATTGTACTAAAAACAACACTCAGATCTAAAAGAGAATAACCATGCAGACAACATGACTCAAACACTAGATCAAGTCCGAATTCAATTTTCCAATCATGTCCACAACTCAAGCACCATAGTGTAGGAACACAACAAGAAACACCACAAGAAATGTTGAGGGACTAATCATGTACCAAAACTCCCATGTAGAGAAGACATCACATCTCCTCATACCAAGCATAATCCATGCATGCAGAACTGCAACTATCTCATCCAACAATGCCCCAAAAGCTAGGGTGTAGAAAATAGTTTAATAGAAACTCCACAAAACCACAATTTTTTTTACTATGTAAAACATGTGAAACCACTTTAAAAGGAAACAATAGTGCAGGAACTCCAGGCCGATATCAATCCAACTCCAAAATCGCCAACATGCACATGCATCTGAGAAAAAGATAGGCTATTTTTGAAGCTTTCAAATCATCCAATGATTAACTCCATAGCCTTCATCCATTTGAGGTTAACAAAAAACAATGCCTTCCAACAATAGGAAACATCACCCAACATAAGCACTCTCTTCCATGGCTAAGAAACAACCCAAGATTCTCCATATCACCAAGGAGCCTCTCACACAGACACTCAATATGAAAGCTTTTCTAGAACACAACCACAAAGCAGAAAAATTCCACCTCATCATTAAGGTTATACCACTTCCAACTAGGAGACACAAATCACAACAATTCAACATGACCAACTCCTTTTCCTCCATCTTCACCATCCTTCAAGTTGCGTGCTATCTCTGAATACCAAAAGACTTTTACTCACCAAAGGATCAATACATCAATCAATTCCTCCATATATCCTCAAGTCTCACAAACTAAGAAATCTTCACAAGAGAAATACACAGAACCAACAACCAAAAGAAGGGATTGATACCACTTGTTGGAATATTTTGATCATCTCAAAGTAACCTCCAAGAATATTAGTTCCTTTGGTAACTTTTAATTTCATTGAATTGCCTCAAAGACATGTACAACTATGCCACAAAGGGAATCAAACACAGTGAATTTCCCACATTAACCCTTATGAGAGAAGCACATGTAAATTCAGGTTTCAACAACAAACATTAACAAATTCTAACCAAGAAACATGAAACATTAAAGATGAGACAAAACACATAAATTTATGTGGGGAAAACCCTTTCGGGTAAAAAAAACCCACACTCCAAAAGCTTAGATCGCCATTGTATTATTCATGCAACAAAATAGTTATAAATACAACTCAAGCACTAAGCCTTTACAAATATTACACCATGTTTCATTCTGGAGACAAACTAGTAGCAACTTTTTTCTATTTCCCTCTCTCCCCTTTTTACATTTCCTTGATCAACCTCTCAGTCCATCATAACCTTCACACTATTACAATACTCTCACATAGTATATAGTGTAGATTAACAATGAAAGATCTATAAATACATTCTATCAAGAGATATTTTGGTAGCATAACCTTGCCTAGATCTTCCTCTCTATTTATTATTGCAGAATGTTCAATGTTTATACCATTTGTTCTCTACCGATAGGAAATAGTTCAACTTCCTCTGCAAATCAGTTCATTTTCCTTCAGTTGGACCAATCGTCAACCGATCTTGGACATTCAAGAGACTTCTCCAACTCATTTGTGATCCTGTAATGAACATCAACCACATCTGTGGTCAACCAAGTTAGCATCCTCTGTCCATCCAAATAGATTCAAAAGCCCACTGCCCTATCACAGCCAAAAGACAACACCCTTGTAGTCTGGCAGTGACTACACCACACCACCATAGGCTCCTCCAAGTCTTATCACGATGTTGTGGTGACTACGTCGCACCACCACATGAGGTCTTCAACACAACCACAGGGTGGCGGTAACACCATACTACCGCTAGACAACCAATAGGCTCTTGCAACATGTTGGTAAATCTCACTACCACCATTCAATCACAAGGATCTTGTTGTATGGTGGTAAACTACACTACCACCAGGTAGTAAGAAGTCTCTCACAATATGGCAATATATTGTGCTATCACAGCTCTATCACAATCATCTAGTGGTACAATAGTACAAGCATGAACTTAACACTTATGCAATTCGGCCAAACACCTCAGCGGTCACACTGACATTGCTCTCTCATAGGTTTAGGCCAGTGAGATTGAGGCACACAATTCCAACATTTTCTTCTTAATTAATCTCATCCATTGATGACAATACCTAATTACTCAATCCTCACCCTTCATTTGAATTGGAATGTTTACAAAAGAAACCTATCATTCTCATTTAAAGGTTAACTGTAATATTTGATATTTTTCTATTATATCACTCATACTATCTTGAGACCTAGCTATCATACATCAACATTGAGCTTTTCCTACATCTCTCACACTACATATCTAAGAGAAAACAATGAAAATGGAGAAGAGCAATGAAGGTGAATCAACAATGTCATAGTAATTGAGGCTTTATTGCTTTATTATTAGATTTATACTTTCATTTTTGCACTGTTATATTAGGGTCATTATGGATTTATTTTAGATTTATGTGTGTTTTAGGTACAAATTTATGCACCATAATCATTCATCCAAACACCACAATCATCAGATCTCCCATCACATTCATCATTTTAAACAAAACAATTGTCATTTTCAAAGTTGTGTTCACCATTTATAGAGCCAAATTTCTTAGATCTTGCAATACATCCATCCACCATAGTTTCTTCTTGAAACACCACAATTGATTGATCTAGCACTACGTTTTATTGTCAAGTAAAAAGAGTGTATAAAATTGACTTTTTCACTTTTCTCCTTTTGTGTCCGATAGGTTAGATATTTTTGGTTACTAATATCTAATTTCTAGCTATGTGGAATTCATTAGGAGAAGACTTATGAGTTAAACTACTAATCCAATTTCTTGCACGGTTCCATTATGTGTTTGTGATTTTTAAATTAGGAACATTTGGAATTGGTGCTTTAAAATAACAAGTGTTTCTTATGTTTTTTGTGCTTGCATGCATGTAACTCATTTACCAGAAGCTTTCTTATCTAAATTATCCTCTCCCCTTGTGCTATGTGTGATTCCTAGGTGATGAGAAAGGACAATTCACAAGCTTTCCCTTTTTCATTTTGAGTAGGTTGGGCCTCCCTGTGGAATTTAACCTCAAGGAATGACCCCCAGCATATATACCTTCATATACTATATAATGGGAAAAAATTGAAAGGTGAACTCAATCTTCCTATTTGTATAAGGGGCAATCCCTATACTCCCAGGTTATTCTAGAAAAGGGTTAGATATTAGAGTCTCATTATGCCATGGTATTGTTTAGAGTTACTCTGGACTATGAATCACTATTTTAGAAGTTTAAGACCTTTTTGGGACCATCTTGTTGTATTTTGTGCATCATGATAGAATCATCACATGAGAAGTTACTTACCACATATGGTTCTTGGTTGAGGTGATTCAACTCCTTTCTTGGATTTCATCCTTTCAATGTGAGGGGTGTTAAGGTCTAGTACATGAACTTGGCATACCCTAGTTACCCATTCCATTTTTCATATTTAAAAACACCTAAAAGGTGTGGTAATCCCATAATGATAGACAACTCATTACTACTAGCTAGGTTGTTTTTTCTTAAATTGTTTTTAAACCAAGGCCTAATGAGTGTTGTGGAAGAAAACATGCAAAATAATTAATTTTTCAAAGATTAAAAGAGTCAAAATAGCCAAATCTATCTTTTATGTTTTTGTTGTGTTTTATGATCAAATGTAGAAATTTTGAAAAATGGAAAACCACTTAGAAAACATCAATTTTAGAACAGAAACAAAAAAACCACAACAGTCTAATAATATACTAAAATTTTCAATTAGAAGACAACAACTATCTAATACTACACCACAAATGTCGAAAACCATAGGAAAACAAAACCCCTGCATTTGTGTGTGCACCACATTTAACTAATATTGCACCATATGTTTCTAATTCTACACTGCATTTGTTACGTTGTATATCACATCTATTAGAATTCAAAATTTTGAGTACATATCTCTACATTCAATTCTTAGTTTCCTTTCAGAAAGTGGCCATACAATTAGACCTGAGACTTGTTCAATTTACCTTTTGCATTCAAAATATTTTACCATTTAACTTAGCTTAGCTTGCATCCCCTAGTTTACATTGGTCATCTTAGTTCATCCATCATCACCCTTGAGTCTTGAAATTAGGAAACTTATCAAACCTATCATCATACCATAGCCACATATTTGAGTGTCTTGAGATTGTCATATTTCATCTATCTTATCCTCAAGTTGGGCCTAAAACTCATGTGTCTAGTTTAGGTTCACCTTTTATCCAATCATCATCATCATCTTGGTTATTATCCTATTAAGGTCTCGGCATTTTTATTTTTTTCCTTGGGTCATCATAGTTTCCTAGCATTTCCTTTTTAAAGTTCAAAGTTGCATATCCAAAAAGCATACTCATATTCCCGTTTGCCACCTTGCATTCCAAACATATCCATAATTGCATTTCCATGTTGCATATTTATATCCAAAACATCCCAAAAATTTAGCATAGATTTATTTCCATTTTCCATCTCCATCCTTAATTACATTCATCGTAAAATTCTCAAAATCCAAAATTCACAAGTCTTATATGGTCCTCACTAGGTCACAAAGAAAACAAAAGGAAATGGATCCCTCAAATGACCCCAACTTGAATCCTAATAGCACCATGAATTTTGGGTCATCGTAAAACCAACCACCTATTTCACAACCTCAAAATGCAAATCCATTTACCAATCTTACATTGGATGAGGTTGAACAAGGTTTAACTCAAGAAGAAATTGACAATTCTTCCCAAGATCCTAGGATATCATGTATCATAGATGAGATTATTGTACCAGATCCTAATAGATTTATTTAAAAAATTTCTCGAAATCGTGTCAAACTTCTTGTTGGTTTTGAAATTTCCAAAATAGTATATATAACAAAGAAACTCAAGGTCATGTCCATAGCAGAGTTCCACCAAACCATCCCACTTAACAACAAATCCACACTAGTATGCTACTTAGGGAAGCTACACAAAATGGGAATCATGTTAAAATCCCCCTACTCCAAAATTTGATACCAAAATAACAAATCGAATATCCAATTGAAAGGTGGAAAATTGTTTTTCCTTTCCACCCTAGGGGTTTAGGACCTAGAAAGGACAATTTTTAGTAACTTTCACTCAAGAACAAATCCTTGAGATCTCAATGCAAAAGAGAAAGAGATCTTGCAAGAGGTTTGTTCTACGGGTTGCATATGATCTAAGAAGGGGTTCACCACCAAGTTTAGACTTGGAAAATACAATGAAATACAAGATGAAATGAAAAACCCTAATTGAATGCAAAGTAACACTAATTGACCTAGAAAAATGAATGAAACAATATGAAAAACTATAAAATAGAATGTGTGCACCTGGAAAACTAGATATAGTTGGATGGAGGTTTGGAACACTAGAAAATATAATTTTATTAGTGACTAAGACTCATTCACCAAGTTGGGTGAATCAATCTTTTTTCTAGAAAACTATGTAGGAACAAGAATCTGCCAAAAGAGTAAATTAGAGTCTATAAAAACATGAAAATTGATTGCAACTAGGACTCATTCACCAAAAGTGGTGAATCAATCTAGTTGGGATTTCTACAAATTCAAAGGATAATCTTGATATTCATTGTCTACTATATCCTTCCTGAGTGATTTTTGAATCTAAATCTCTCATTTGCAGCCTATAGGTGATCTCTAAGGTTCTGCAAGACTTGATGATAACTTTGACAACTTTGAATGATTTGTAACTTTTCTCCAATCTTTCACTCAGGAAATTTGCAACCTAGACCTAAAATTCACACAAAAGGAGAGGGAAAAATGTTCTTGGGTTAGTGGATAGGGGTTTTCCTTGGTCAAACCTTGTTTTGGAAATAAATCCTTGAAATGAAATAAGAATGGAGAATGATTAATGGACAAATAACAATGTTGCAACTCACCAAACCCTAGAAAAAAGGTGATACAGATATGCTTGAGATGGTTGCAATGGATGTAGATCAAGGTTCTTGCTTGAATGATGTTGATCTTGAATGAAACACTTTCTTGAATCATAAATCCTACACCACAATTGTTAGCACAATAACAAACATGATGCATGAAATCTTTGACATGATGATTAAGGCTTGAAGAATGCTCTAAAATTCTTGATAATATTCCCTTGAATTCTCTTGAATTCTCTTGTTAATGCTTGTGAACACTTGATTTCTTATTATATTGCTAGGTGTAAATATGAGTGAAAGAACCTTGTATTTATACTCAATTATGCAATAATTCCTAAAATTACAACACTACGAGCTGACATAAGGTCTAGGAGAATAAAATACCACAAAAAAATTGAATTAATTTTGATTTTGGGCCAACAAGACTCATTTTCCCAAGGTGGCCAATGATTGCCATCAAGCATAATGTATGGGACCAAAAATCAAAAGTGCTTATGAATGTATGAAATTTAGTTTCAGATCAAAAGACCTAGGTCGAACCCATTCAACCAATGTGGTGAATGAGTCCTAGATCACTAAATATGGTCCATTCAAACCAAAAAAACCTGAATTGTGATTGGTTAATGATTGTTGTCAGAACTATCCTAAAAAATATGCATTAAATGGGGCTTTAAAATCTAAAATAGGGCCAATTAAAGAATAAGTGTGCTGTAGAAAAATGGTCCTTTGTCATTTTCATGGCCTTTTAGGTCTTGTTTCATACTGTTGAAACTATGTTTCTTTGATTTTATGTTGTATCATAGCTTGAACATGCTTATTTAGGTACTAAAACTCAAAGAACGATGTCTTGTGAATGTGTTGTGAAGTGTTGTAAGACATTTCTACATTCTTCTAGACTCTATTTAATACAATTCACCTAAAAATCACCCTTTTTACACATCAAAAAGTCCTATATTGAAGTGTTGTAAAGTCTTGTAACAAGCCTTCACACTTTTCTAGGAACAATCTCCTTATTTACACCTTTCTTATGCTTTATTTTTTCTCTTTATGCCCTCATATGCTTAATTAAGTGTATTTTTGCATATTATCTCGACAAATAACATTAAACACAACATTATTTCTGACATTTGTTTTTAGGTCCTAGGTGGGACCCATTCACCATGGGTGGTGAATGAGTCCCCCTTGGCCCCAAATTCAAGATATTTCAAATTTCCTTTCAAGATTTTATTAAAACTCACTTGATGTTGGCATGTGATGAGGTATGAATAGATAGTAAGGCACAATAATTGTATAAATAAGTGATTTTCACCTCATTTTATGTCTCCTAACACATTCAAGAAATCTCCTACAATCCCAATTCATCAAATTCACTTATCCACCTATACATTCAAGCACTCAAGCACTCTACATCATCAATTGAAGCAACTATTGAAGCACTTTGAAGCAGTCATTAACATTACTTCAGACTAACAAGATCAAGGATTTGGTGAGTTAATAGCATTTACATGTTTTTAGTTTACATTCCCTTTGCACTTCATTTATTTATATTGGGTTTTATTACCAAAGTGGGGTTTGACCAAGGCAAACCCCTATTTGCTAACCCTCCAACATTTTTCCCCTTCGCATGCTCTTTATAGCCTTTGTTTTGTAGATTTGATGGGTTCAAAGGTGTTGAAAAGTGGAAATCAATTCAACTATGTTCTTGAATTCAAAATATCATTATTTCAAGCTTGTTGACTATTTTTTGTCTGTTTCCAGCAGAACTGACTTCGGCAACCTTACATTCAAACATTCCAAAATAGTGTTGCAGAGTTGTTGTCTAATTTTCTAGAAATCTAGGAGTGCACTGATTCACCACCCTTGGTGAATGAGTCCCACCTGAGATCTCAAAATCTGTATTTTTTTAGATCTCGGATCTCAACTGTCAGAAATTAGTTCCCAACACTTTTTCACTAGTAGGAGGACTGATTTTCCACCCTTGGTAAATGAGTCCCATTGTGAAAAACTAGTAAAATTCATCATCATTCCATACATCCCAAAAAACTCATATTTCATCTAGATGCACTCATATTTACCCATGTACCTTCTGTTATGCATATTTTCTTCATTTTCATAGTTATTTGCATATCACAATGTGTTTTTAAACATAGTTCAAATTACACGTTTGCATTCATTTTAGTTCATTTTAATTAGTCAATTACATTTAGTTAAGCTCATGTACATCACATAAAATCACACACATCCTAATTTGAATGTAACATAAGCATTTAGGACCTATATCTCTCTCCTTTTAGGTGAAAAACCCTAGAAGTGTAAGAGTAAGCATATAGGTTCCCTAAATCTATGTCACATTTTGGTGAACCTGAATTTTGAATACTTGAAAACTTCTGATTGCATTCATATCTTGCATCCTATTTTCCATTTTCATTAGCATTCAATTAGGACATTGATTTGTTATTGCATTCTACGACCTTTCATTTTTCATTAGTGAAACATTCATTTAGTTGTCATTTTTGCATTGAATTTCATTGAAAAACCTAAAAATCTACATTTTACATTTGTAATTGCATTATGTAGACCATTTAAATCATTCTTAAAATTTTGAAAAACATAAAAAATTGCATCCTAGGACTCATTCACCACCCAGGGTGAATCAGTCCCTCTGCACTTTTTAAATAGTGATTATGTGCTTTTTCTGGCATTTTTCTTGCATTTTTGTTTTTTGTATTCACAATTTTTTTATAGTT
Source organism: Sequoia sempervirens (assembly GCA_007258455.2). NCBI lineage: Eukaryota > Viridiplantae > Streptophyta > Pinopsida > Cupressales > Cupressaceae > Sequoia > Sequoia sempervirens. The sequence goes on from VDFB02047230.1 coordinate 113,505,751, forward strand.
AGCACATTTTATGTTATTTTCATTTCAAATTCTTATATTATCTTGAATTTCCATTCACCCTTCCTTTGTGGTACTTACATGAGTGTTTGGTGCCACGTTGATAATTTAGTGAGAAGAAGTTCTAGACTCATGGCATCCCGTGATAGCACATTTGTTGTGGACATGGGGATCTCATGAGCTCCTACTCCTGGTATGGAAAATGGTGCATTAGCCCTTGAAAATACCACTTCAATGCCTTCACCTTTCCATCCTATGCATGTTGACAGTAAAAATAAATCCCTCACACAAGATAAGGTCATTAATATTCATGAGAACTTTGCACATTTACAACAAGATTTGTCACTTGAAAATATTTCCGCCACTACTATCCCTACTATTGATAACCTTCATTTCTTAATTGAGAGTGATGATGGGTTGCAAGTGTTGAAAAAAATTACCAAGATTTACAATAAACATGCCTCTTCAAATACCCAATCCGAAAACATTCCTATAAGCCAAGGCACACCTCAAGTTCCTCCTCCTTCAACTATAGCCTCTATACCCACTTACACCAATCTGCAAGTCCACAAAACTATGTATCAACATAATTATGTGGCTACTTCTTTCCCAATTTCCACTAGAATTCCTACTTATTTTATGGCATCACAACCTCCTTCAACCATTTTCACACCCTTAGTATTCCTTTCACCTCCCCTAACATCACTTACAGTCCATCACCATTTTCCCTTCCACCTCAACCCAATTATCTTGATCCTTTTTCTTACACAACTCCTTAGCATTGTTTCATCCATGCAACATTAACTTTCCACCATTAGTCAAGGTCAAGCCGCTCCACCCAAATATCTTGTTTGTAGTAGCCCCTTATTGTTAGAAATCTTATGTACCCTAATGCCACAAGGGATAGAAATGCGGAGGTTTGAGAAATATGGAGGAAAAGGAGACCCTATCAACCATGTCAATTCTTATACCACTTTCTACAGGGGCTTTGTCCTTGATGATAAACTTTTGGCAAAATGTTTTCTAAGGACTTTGAAAGATATTGCTTTAGAATGGTTTTCCAACTTGCCCAATTATTCTATCCATTCATTTAATTAATTGATGGAAGCTTTCATTAGTCACTTTCAAGTGAACATGACACCTAAAAAGACAATGGCTGACCTTATGAGATGTACACAAAACATAGATGAAAAAGTGACAAATTTCATTTCCTGTTATCAATCCTTATATGCTCAAGTTGATGTAAAAATTCTAGAAGCGCATCTGCAGAAGATGTTTAGTGATAATTTGCACACCAATATTGAAGATAAACTTACCATGATGAAATTTACTTCATTCATACATTTATGAACAACCTTATGTAATTATCAAAATTTGATTTCAAGTCATGAGTCAAAATCCACTTCTAATCGAGTTGAAAAACCTGAACCTAACAATCAAAACCACAACAACACACACAACTTCCGCAAACCTAATCGAGGATTTTTACAATTTAATCCACCTCCTTCACCCCAACCACAACCAACTCAACAAGTTCAAAGTTCAATGGCTGCTACTAAGATAGTTGGGCCTTATTCTTATGGCAATCTGAATAGACACTTCACTCCTTTACTTGACACCATGCACCATACAATGAACCAATTAATTCAAAAATGAATGCTCACCTTACCACTTGTTTTCCCACTTGATCCCAATCAACCCTTACCATCTACCTTCAAACCTAACGCTTATTGCTATTTTCATAGTCAAAATGGCCACGATATGGAACATTGCAAGAGTCTTAAACATTTAGTTCAAGATCTCATTGGTTTAGGTGAAATGGCCATTATGGGTGTTAATGATCAAAGGCAATAAGTTTGTCGCGCCCCCAACCAAAATTTGAAAATTTTCACCAACCCTATGCCTCAACACACTAGCTCATTTGTCAAGGCTAGTGAACCATCAAAGCCTGATGTAATTACTATTGATACACACAATGAGCAACCTGATAAACCTCCTATTATTACCCAAGCTAGTCCCATGGATGAACTTGTAGCTACAATAGTCGTTATCCATTAGAAGGGCCAAACCACTAAATCTGTTCATATTCTTTTTTCTACTAAAGACATACTACAAAAGCTTCCCGATGATCCTCTCTACATAGCCAGTAGAATCTATCATAAACCTACTAATGGGATATTAATAGATCTTTCTTGTGGTGAGAATGTGATCACAGAAGAATTCTCAGTATTACATAATGTATATCAAGATGACTATAATACACCGATTGCATGAATTAAAACACATAATGGTTTTCCATTCCCTATGATTGGATCGATCATGCTACCTTTACAAATAGGACCTAAGAATTTGGATGTGACATTTTCCATTGTTCCACAATCTGACCAATTTCATTTGCAGCTAGGCCTTCCTTTCCTTTGCTCAATGAAAGCAGTTCGATTAGTAGTTCATAAGTGTTTGAAGTTTCCACATGGCAATGAGGTATTCATCGTACACCATAGTGGTTTTAATCCTTTATCTTCCAAAGGTAAATTTTCATTAGAATAATTTTGGCCTAAACCCATGGAACTTATCACCCCTCGTAAGTACTTCTTTTACATTGCTTATCAAAATTTTAAATCCAAAAAGATCACTAAGTTATCTCTTTGTAACACATCTTCATCCACCTCTACTCATCCTATCCTTGATGAAACCATGATTACACTGGAATATGATATTGAAAAAACCATCAAACCTTCTAAACAATCTCCTCTTGACACTTCCCAACCATCATTTAAACATCCAAGAGAACATGAAATAACTCCTATCTTACCTCCTTGTATCAAACAAGTATATAAAGCAAAAGAGAAAGTGGCTGATCAATCCTCTTTAGTTTCTCCTCCTCTTCCCCCTTCAGAAGTAGAAGCATGTATGATGAGTCAATCCATTCTTACACCTCAACAACTTCAATACAAAATTAAATGAAACTGTGGTGCTCAGGAATGTGAGCATCGCCATCGTCTCCTAGCTCATCAATCTCGTATAGAAGATGATCAAGACAATCAACCTCCACCCTTGAAAGAAGTCATGGATGGCCACCTTCCATCTCCTGACTGACCACATGAATTTTTCAACCCAATAACTACAACAAAATGAACTTGTTGAACAACCAACACTCTAGATACATCCATCCTTGGAAATCACCCTTTGTCCTCCCATCATTATTAATCTTGATGATGACGATGAAGATGGGATGATTACTAACATAGATGAAGAAGTACACAATGATTTGAACTCTTTAGTTTCATATACAATGAGCTAAAATTATAAATCCTCTGCCAAGTGAAGAACCTGGTACAAATCCTAGTTTGGCACATGTGATTGGTCCTTTAAATAGTCAACCATCTTCAAATTAAACTAAACATGATTGGGAGGTAGATGAATTGATGGATGACATGCATTTTCCTATCTACCCTTTTTATCTTTTACTTGACCTTTATTTTATTTTCATGTGTGTATCGTGTTTCCTCGTATCGTGTGTTTGACATTTTCTCTCTTTTAACACTTCTTCTATTCATACCTTTATTCTTATATTCTTCATGTTTTGTTTTTTGTTTTCCTTTTAGGGATGTCCCAATGCATAGAGATGCCCTATGTCTCTTCTATTTTGACCCAAATAGTCCTTTTCATTGCCATTTTTGTTTTGTGTTTTCCTTTTGAGGATGATGCAAAGCATAGATATGTCATATGTCTCTTCCATTTTGACCCAAACGGTCCTTGTATTTTTCATTTTTGTTTTGTGTTTTCCTTTGGGGATGACGCAAGGCATTGCGATCGAAATGTCTCCTTCATGTTGAGTCAAAATATTTTTTCTTTTCATTTTCTTTTCGCTTGTTTTTGCCTTTTGGGGATGATGCAAAGCATTGAGACTGCAGTGTCTCTTCCATGTTGACTCAAAATGGACTTTTTTTTTTCTTTTTTTTCTATCTTTGTGTCATTATTCCAATTCTATGTGTATTTGGGGAATGATGATAGTTTCATGCTCTTTCATAGCAACATTGCAACAATGAGCATATTGACCCCAAATCCATACATCCCTTATGTGTTTGGTGTATTTTCCTTTCTGGGGGGAAACTCCCTCCCTTTCTTTGTTTTTGCTAGACATGATGCAGCCTACCTTTGAAAAATATGACTTTGCATAGAGCTTTCTAGGTTGGCTCTCCTGTTTTGTTTTGTTTTTTCCTTTTCTTTTCTTCTCTACTTTCAAGTAATTGCTCACAAAATGATGTGTAGCAATTCCTTTAAAGTGGGGGGCATACATTAGCATTATTTCATTTTGCTTTCATTCTTCTTACTGTAGCCTTGTCATTTACATGATGTGTTTGTCACTTTGTGGATGACATTGGGTGTTATGTCCTTCATAAGTGTGATCTATCTTAGCGTATTATATTCCTCTTTATGGTTTGATGCGACACACTACATCCCCTAAGTTATGAATACACTATTCTTTGATTGGTCCTCTCTTGGAGACATTAGACACAATGTTCCCTAACCGACTGACCTTGCATAAACAGAACAAGACTCCTTTGAACAATCTTTCACATTACATTTTTACACTTTTACATTTTTTTGCATTTCTTGGCCACCTTGCATAACACAACTTGCATGCCTGTAGTGTCATATTGTTTTAAGCTTAACATTTATATTTTATTTGGCTTTGTGGCACCTTGTTAAAGTTATCAAGTGGTATAACTTTGGCATGGTTGAGTGGGAATCCCAACTAGTGGCATGAATTTTCCCCATAGCCACTTTTGTGTTTGTTTGTGAGTACATACCAACTAGAGTATGTATCTTACTTTTTGGGCTTTCTCACCCCACAGACAACTAGTTCTATGGACCTAGAGTGAGTATACAGTTGGACCTTCTCACCTCGTAGACAACTAGTTCCATGGCCCCATAGTGAGTACACATCCTCTTTTAGCCTAGATCTTATCCACAAATAGTTGGATTGATGATAGAAGCTTCATTCAATTCATTTCAACACTTGTGTGTTCCTTTCTCCTTATGCTTAGTTTTCCATGGGATCTTTGTCCTAGGGGATTGATCATCCCTCTTGATTGTTGTATTCCATCTTGCTAGAGTAATTGAATTCGAACCCTCCCCTTGATGTTCATGTCTATTTTAGTGTGATTTTGAAGAAGGTTCATCCTCTCACTAAAGTAGGGCTAAATGTGCCATAGAAAAATGGTCCTTTTTCATTTTCATGGCCTTTTAGGTCATGTTTCATGCTGTTGAAACTATGTTGCTTTGATTTTATTTTTTATCATGGCTTGAACATGCTTATTTAGGTAAAAAAACTCAAAGAATGATGTCTTGTGAAGGTGTTTTGAAGTGTTGTAAGACATTTCTACATTCTTCTAGACTCTATCTAATACAATTCACCTAAAAATCACCCTTTTTACACATCAGCAAGTCCTATATTGAAGTGTTGTAAAGTCTTGTAACAATCCTTCACGCTTTTCTAGGAACAATCTCCTTATTTACACCTTTCTCATGCTTTATTTTGTCTCTTTATTCCCTCATATGTTTAATTAAGTGTATTTTTGCATATTATCCTATCAAATAACATTAAGCACAACATTATTTTTGACACTTGTTTCTAGATCCTCGGTGGGACCCATTCACCATGGGTGGAGAATGAGCCCCCCTTGGCCCCAAATTCAAAATATTTCAAATTTCCTTTTGAGATTTTATTAAAAGTCACTTGATGTTGGCCTATGATGAGGTATGAATGGATAGTAAGGCAAAATAATTGTATGAATAAGTGATTTTCACCTCATTTTACATCTCCTAACACATTCAAGCAATCGCCTACAATCCTGATTCATCAAATTCACTTACCTACCTATACATTCAAGCACTCAAGCATTCTACATCATCAATTGAAGAAACTATTGAAACACTTTGAAACAACCATTGGCATTACTTCAGACTTACAAGATCAAGGATTTGGTGATTTAATAGCATTAACATGTTGTTAGTTTACATTTCCTTTGCATTTCATTTATTTCTATTGGGTTTGATTACCAAAGTGGGGTTTGACCAAGGCAAACCCCTATTTGCTAACTCTCCAACATTTTTCCCCTTTGCATGTATCTTTGTAGCCTTTGTTTTGTAGATTCAATAGGTTTAAAGGTTTTGAAAAGTGGAAATCAAGTCAACTAGGTTCTTCAAGTGAACATATCATTATTTCAAGCTCGTTGAGTGTTTTCTACTTGTTTCCTGCAGAACTAACTTTGGCAACCTGACATTCAAACATTCCCAAATCTGATGTTGCAGAGTTGCTATCTTATTTTCCAGAAATCCAAGAGTGGACTGATTCACCACCCTTGGTGAATGAGTCCCACCTGAGATATGAAAATATGTATTTTGTCATATCTCGGACCCTGACTACCAAAAATTAGTTCTTGACACTTTTTGACCAGTAGGAGGACAGATTCTCCACCCTTAGCAAATGAGTCCCACTGTGAAAAACTAGTAAAATTCATCAGCATTCCAAACATCCTAGACAACTCATATTTCATCTAGGTGCACTTATATTTATACCTATACCTTCTGTTCTGCATAATTTCTTCATTTTCATAGTTTTTTGCATATCACAATGTGTTTTCAAACATAGCTCAAATTACACTTTTGCATTTATTTTAGTTCATTTTAATCAGTCAACTACATTTATTTAAGTTCATGTACATCACATCACATCACATCACACACATCCTAATTGGAATGTAACATAAGCATTTTGGACTTATATCTCTCTCCTTTTAGGTGAAAAACCCTAGAAGTGTAAGAGTAAGCATATAGGTTCCCAGAATCTATGTCAAAATAAGAAAGCCCAATTATTAATGAAAAGTATAAAAAAGTGTGAAAATGTGTTACAACACTTTACGAAACTTCAAATAAGGCAAGATTAACGTTAAAAAGAGGATTATTCGCTGTAATTAATTAATAAGACCTTTAAAAAAGTGTAAAAGTGGGTTAGAACACTTCACAACACTTTAGCAAGTTACCATTTAAATCCATTTGTTCACAAGGGCCCAAGACCTAATTTGAATGTGTCAATCACATTACAACACTAAATCAAGGAAACATTTGGTCTAATTCCACAAGGAGGGCCCAAACAAATGTGAAAATTTCCCTGATGACATTTTTTGACACTACATTTAGCCCCCACTTTAGTGAGAGGATGTAATTGCTTCAAAATCATACTAAAATAGATGAAAAATGAATCAAGAGGGGTTAAAATTCACCAATTCCAATTGTGAACAAAAAAATGGGAGTCACAACTTCTCTATCCACACCTAAAACGAGAGTGAAGGAAGAGGAATCCAATTTCTCAATGTTCAAACTCAAGAACAATTTCATGAGATTCCAATGCAATAGAGATTGAAATTTGTCAAAGGAGATTGTTCCTAATGTAGGAAAGTGATAAAGAGGATTAAATATTGATGCAAAACTAAGGAAGTGCAAATTGTTTGAAAACAAAATGTGATATGCAAGATGAACTAAAAATGCAAACAATCTGTAACATAAGTTAATGAAACTAAAGAGGGACACCTAGAAACTAGAAAATTGATGGAGAGGAGCTCTGAAATTCTACATAAATCACTATTGAAGCCTATTGGGACACTTATGCCAAGCTAGGCAACTTAGTCCTGTTTCGAAGAAATTTTGTCGAAATAGGTTTCAGGGAAAATGATACTCAGAACTGCAAAAACCACGTTTCTGGCCTAGCAATAGGACTAATTCACTAATGATGGTGACTTAGTCCACCTATATATTTTTGGAAATTCAAAGGTGAAACTTGTAGCTCCCAGTCTACACTTTAGTTCTTGATATTTTCTAGATCCAAATATGAAGAATCTGACTTGTAGGTTTTCTCCCAATTTCTTTTAGGGTTTTGATCACTTCAAATGACTTTGATAAATTTTTGACAACTTTTCACACCTTTCTCTTTGAAAAATATTCATAGAAGACCTATAAAACACATGCAAAGAAGGGAAAAGTGTTAAGGGTTAGTGAATTGGGGTTTGCCTTAGTCAAACCCTGGTTTGCTAATTAAACCCTTGAAAATGGAATGAAATGAAAAGAGAATGATGAGTAAACAACATGAAATGCTACAAATCACCAAAACCTTGAAGTATAAATCTAAATATATGCAAGTAATGGCTCCAAGGTGCTTGAATACTCTTGTAGATAAAATTCTTGAATGCAAAATCACTTGATTGCTTGATTAGAAAATTAAGAAAGTGTTGGAGACTGAGGATGAAAATGAGAGGAAAACACTATATTTAGACATGATTATATAAAATTTCCTGAAAAATACCACATCATAGGCCAACCTCAAGGATTAGAAAATAATATCCTTCCAGAATTTTGAAATGATTTTGATTTTTGAGCCAAATGGGACTAAGTCATCCCTAGTGGCGACTTGGTCCCAATTAGGCATTTTATGTGGGTGTTGGGAATTAAGGTGTATTAAATGATTTTTAATGGGATTATTGTCAAAAATACACTTAAATAAAGCTTGCAAGTGTATGATGGAGCCATTTAAACATAAGAAAGTGTCAAATTATTGATGAAAATCCTAGAAAAGTGTGAAAGTTTGTTACAACAGTTTACAACACTTTGAAATAATGCTTGGTAGGTGATAAAACAAGGTTATTTAGATGAATTATATTAAGAAGGTCCTAGAAAAGTGTAAAACTTTATTACAACACTTTACAACACTTAAGTAAGGAACCACTTGAATTATTTTAATTTTCTAGAGCCCAAGACCTAATGTGCATTTGTTACTCACATTATAACATTAAATTAAAGCACAGCTAATCCAAGGTCACAAGGATGACCCAAATGAGATAGAAAAAGTAGAAGGGTTACTTTTTTGGTGTCCACATTTAGCCACCACTTTAGTGAGAGGATTAACTTGCTTCAAACTCTTACTAAAGTAGACCCATGCACAATGAAGAGCGGTTCCCATGAACGAATGCTAGCAAGATGGGAGAACAATAATCAAGAGGGGTGATCAAGTCCCTGGGATCAAGATCTCATAGAAAACCAACATAAGCACAAAGAGAACATGCATGATATCAAGAATAATGACAAGGAAAAAGCACATAATTCCAAAGATAAAAGAGAGAAAAAGGAAAGAGAAAGAATGAAAGAATCAGATGAAGCTTTGACCATTTTTCCAACAAGATGTGGATCATATCTAGGTTGTTTGTCAAGAAAAATGTATACTCACTCTGAGGTGACATAACTCATGGCTATCCACCGGGTGAAAAGTCCTAAAATGTGAGAAACATACACTCATGGCTGGAATGCACTCACACTCACGTAGGTGGATATGGGGAAATTCATTTCTTGGAATGGGCTTCCCACTCAACCATACAAAAGTTATACCTCCTCATAACTTTAGTAAGGTGCCACAAAAGAAAATAAATTTTTGAGCTTCACAAGACAAGCAAAAACTTCATATGCTTGGAGCTCATGAACAAATGTGATGGCACCACAAACATGCAAGTTGTGTTATGCAAGGTGGCCATATAAAAAATGAGAAATGCACCATGAAAAGGATGTTCAAATGAGTCTTTCTTAGTTCATGCGAGGTCTTTAACTTAGGAAACATTGTGTCTAATGTCTCCAAAAGAGGACCACTCGAAGAATAGAACATTCACAACTTAGGGGATGTAGTGTGTTGCATCACGACACTAAGAAGAATGTAATATGCTAAGATAAATCATGCTTATGAAGGATATCAGATCTAATTTCATCCACAAAGCGACAAAACACATAGTATGAAGTAAGAAGGTTGCACTGAGAACCAAGAAGAGGAAAAATGCAAATGAATAATGCCAATGTATGCTACCACTTTAAAGGAATTGCTACATGCCATACTATGACAAATTAATTTAAAGTAGAAAATTAAAAATGCAAAAAGAAGAAGCAAGACTTGAGAGCCAACTTCGAAAGCCCTTATGCCAAGTCATATGTTTCCAGGTAAGGTTGAGTCATGTGAAGGAAAGGAAAAATGAAAGAAAGGGGTTGCCCCCGAAATGAAAAAACCAAACTTATTAGGGATCTATGGATTTGGGGTCAATATGTTCTTTGTTGTGATGTTTTTTTTATAGAGCTCTGTAGTACCCCTCCATTTATGGTTATGTTTTATGTTGTATGTTTTCACACTGTTAGACTTTGGTACTTTGTTTGGATATTTTGATCACTGATTTTGAGCAACAGTGGATTCACATTGTGACATGATGATACAATGTACGGTGATTACTATTTTCTGATATGCTTTGATATAGTGTAGATGTTTTCCTTCAGTTGATTATTGCTATGTATATGTTTATGATGGACTAGTTGCTATTTAATTCATCAGTCTGATGTGACGTGTATTGGTGTGGAGAACGGAATCGCATCACTCACTTGCGAGTGCCCTATGATGTCCATGATTTTTTCCGCACGGTGTGCCTGTACAATGGATTATATATATATATATATATATGCATGTTATTGCTTGGTTGCAGGATTGCAGCTACATGACACCGACTCCACCTGGTTACTCAGGTATGAGGGTGTCAAGACGCAACGGATATGTTGATTGGGAGGTAGTAGCATAGTTCATCCTAGTCTAGTCTATAACCCGGTCATAGTACATCGTCTGTTTTAGTTTAGAGTCATAGATTGTCTTGTCTTTTCCTGTTTGGATTAATTGCTTTGATAGGGGAATCTTGTCAATTATAATGATAGTTTGTTATTCCTTAATTAGCTATTATTTAAATTCATTTTTAAATGTTGAAATAAGGTTTTACATTTTGTTTAATTAATTAATTTGTTTGTTTGGTTAAATAATTTGATCCTAAAAGATTAAATTTATTTAAATAAATTAATTAATTGATTAAATTAAAATTGTTTTAAATGTGTGTAAATAAATTTAAATATTATTTGTGGTAATGGCATTTTAAATTGTAAATAAAATTTTGTATTTTGGAAATTGGAAAATTAAAATAAATAAAATGCATGCAATCTTGAAAGGCAAGATTGCCGAGAAGTGGTTAAAAGATATTTTGTACTTCTCGACAAGTGTGCTAGTTGCATTTATGATTTTTGGGTTGAGGAATTTCACGGATATTGTTTTCGATCTGGGAAAACACATGGGTTATATTATTCTTCACGGGAAGATTTTTGAGCTCTGTTAAAATTTTGTTTTATGTTTTTTTTTTGTTATTGTGGTATATTGGTGGAAGCTTTCTGGTTTTGGAATATTGGGATTTGGTGTATGTGATCAGTTTTGGAAGCTACAGGCAAAGTTGTTCTTCACCAGATAGAATTTTGAAGCTTCAGGGAAACAAGTATTTCCCTTGTATTTTATATTTTATTTAATGTTGAAAAGAAGTTTGTGGAAAGAAATTTCATTTAATAAATTTTTTTGTTCTTCATGGTAAATCTTTTGTAGAGAAAATAGTTGTTCTCTATTAAAAAGTTTTCTATAGACCCTGTTATTTCTTTGTTGAAAATTTCTTGTAGGGAATAGTTGTTTTAAGATTTGAGAAAGGAAATCATTTATATGGGAAAATGAAATTGAAACCTCTGGGGTAAATTAGGTTTTGAATGGAAATATTGTGCATGTTCTTTTAAAACCCTGAAGAAATTTGATAATTTCCTCGATTTCCCCATTGAAACCTGTAGAAAAATTATTTTATTCTTAGTTATAAAACCCTGTTGGAATTTAATATATATATATATATATATATAAATACATTTGTACTTGTATTTAAACTCATATATCAATTGGATTGTGAAAGTTTTTAATTCATAAACATATGAATTTTGTTGAGAAATCATTGTACAAAAATTGTTAATGTATTTTATCTTTAAAAAAAAAAAATTGCATTTTTATTGTATGAACGCCGTACGGCGAAAGTTTTTTTAAAAATAATATAGTGAATTGGGGAGGGCTGAAACCCTCCCTATCCCTTGCTTTGGTGGGCGCAGCCACCATGTTTGCACACAATAGCCACCATGGCTGCTGGGCGCAGCCCTAGTGCGGACTGCGTCCTCCCAAAGGGAGGCCGCGGTTGGAGCGCCGACTGTAGAAAGTTTAAGTTTTTATTTAAAATTTCATTTAACATTTATAAATTGTAAAATTTGCGTTTTATGTTTTAAAATCTAATTTTTAATATAATGTTTTATTATTATATATATATATATGAATATGAGTATATATATATCTATATTTGTAAGAATAAATAAATATAATTATATATTTATAATTATATTTATTAAGTTAGGAAAACTAATTTTGGTATTTTTAAATTATAATGCATGTGAAATTTAAGATTGAGAAAATATAAATATATTATAATGTGAATTTGAGAAAATCAAGAGAATAGATTAAATGAAACAATTATTTTTTATTGTTTTCAAAATAGATCTTTTAATTAAGTTGATTTATTTCTTGTTATTTTGACTAAATTGAAAGGATTTAGTAAATCCAAATGATATTTTACTATTGAGCTTTAATTTGCTTTAAATAGTATTTTCTCTTTTATTGGTCAATTTGGGAATGTCATAGATGTTCAAGTCTTCTAGACCAATTGTAAAAGTAGGGATTGTGATTGTTAAAGTTAAATTCTTGAGATAGCTAAGGTTGTGTACATGGTATTTGCGTGGTGTTTAGACACCTGATTTTATGAACATAGTTATTGTTGTTCGTTATGAAAAGTGTAGAATTTCTTGTTGTATTTCTGTACACTTTGTAAACCTTAGTCAAGAAAACTTAGATTGCTTTATTGTGTTTGGGGGAGTGGCTCTGTGTAAGGGCTGACACACAAAGAGTTAGTAAGTCAGTGATAACTAAATGACACAGTAGTTAGAATTAAAAATCTTTAACAAGATGTTTATGCCTCACTTAATGACTCTTGAGCTAGTTCACTCTTGAGTATAAGATGAGAAGGCCTGGAATGGAAAATTGATGTCTTGTTTCTTTAAAAGACATTTTATTTTTTAATACTATGCAATAGGGGCTAGGTTTCGTAAGAGGTTGCCAGGGTAACCCAAGTTGGGGGCCGAAACCTAGGAAGAAACACCATGGTAACCTTTGCAACGTTATGATGACACTCCACCTAAAATAATAGTTTACCTTGTATATTTAGTATATTTGATTTGTCTAAAATCTAGAAGCAATGTAACCATCAGTTAGTTGTGTACTTGTGTCTAGGGTTAGTAGATTATGTCTAGGTAACCATATTACTATCTCTTAGCATGGGGGGTGGACCTACGGGTACCACATGGTTGGGTGGAATGTGCACCTTACTCTGTTGGGTCCCCAATTTATGATCATGGCAATGAGAGTGTCATGGATGGAGAGCTCGTACTTGGATATAGATGTACTTTCTTTAATGCATTATTGTAAAACTTGTATTGTAAAACATCCCTCAATTGTTATGAGGTGAACATTGTAAAATGTAATTATTATTGATCTACCTCATCAGATGGATGAGTATTGTAATATCTTATCAAATGCAATGTAAGAAACATGTTTGTACTTTATACTATCTTGAATGGAATCTCATATGTTATGTAATGTTTATTTTTAAGTTTATGATTAATTAAATATATGCAATGCGAAATACTAAAGTCGTCTATGGAAACTCAAGTAGTGTAACGTCACGTAACTTAATGAATCTATGAAACTAATTAACTTTATATTGTTACTTTACAAAAAAAAATTATTTCACTTTTATACACAATTGCAACATTCCTTAAATTATTATGATGGGGCATTACAGATTGGTAAAAGAGCCAAGGTTACAAACACTGGACGCTCTGGGTAATCGTGAGCCCATTAGGTTGACCTAGTACGTAGTGTCACTATCAGTTAGCCTTGGTTGATTAGTATATAAGACTCATTATTGTTATGTGTAGGAACATGCCTAGGTGAGGTGGAAGAGGTCATGGTAGAGGTCGAGGTGGAGGTCAAGGGCCAATCCCTCAGGTTACTCCCCCTCTGAGCCCTCATCACAGCGATCAGGCAGAACAGTTGAATCAGATGAATGAGGGACATAATCCTAAATAGTCAAGACTAGAGGGTTCACAAATACGTCCTTTATTAGAGGAGGTCCTAGCTCAACTTGGACCTAGACAGGAAGTTGAGCAGGAGGTTGTTAGAGAGAGAGATAGATCTCCTAGGAGAGTAGATGATATAGTGCATCAGGATGCTATTACTATAGGTCACATGAGGGATTTACTGAGGACACGCCATCCTACCTTTGATGGTACAGGAGGTGGATTAGAGGCTGAGACCTGGCTACTAGATTTGGGTAGATGCTTCGCCATGCACCCTTACGGTAGCAACACCTGAGCGAGATGCACAATTATGCATCTAAGAGGATTCGCCTCTACTTGGTGGCACCTAGAGGAGCAGAAGCTCCACTTAGATATTGGGTCAATGTCTTGGGAGATGTTCCTAGAGAGGTTTAGAGCACGGTTCCTATCGGAACACCAGAGGTAGCGTCAGGCTGACGAGTTCCATGATCTACGTTAGTTGGCTCTTTTTGTTGAGCAATATGAACGTAGATTCTATGAACTCAAGCAGTATGTCGGTATTGGTGATGATGAGCCTATGCTAGTACAACACTTCATCAGGGTTTAAACACCCGCATTAGTGGTGGTGTCAGAGTATTTGAGCCAAAGACTATGGAAGTTGCGGTGGAGAAGGCTCGAATAGTGGAAGAGAACCTTGTTATGGCATTAGGTGGTCACACAAGAGTATAGATTGGCAGTGCTCCTGCAACAGGTTTTAGTCCACGGGGTGGACAGGCACAGATAGGGGGTTCCTCTAGGAACCAACATACACCCTCAAAGGGTGGGCAGCAACAACAATGTACACCTCAAAAGAATAATAATCCACAACCACAACAAGGTAATAGTCCACAAACAGGAAAGGGGCGCAACTAGTGGCACAACAAGAACAATAGGCAGGATCAGCCTACGTAGAGTGCTCAGTCTACTGTCAGTAGGGGTAGTCTCTAGCAATCCAATGCACCTTCAGGTGGTAGAGGATTCAGTAGAGGCACAGGTTGTTACTCATGTGGACAGTAGGGACACATTGCTAGGCAGTGTTCGATGAGAGGTTCTACTCGTTTTGGGCCTCGACCTATAGTTTCAGAGCCTACAGTGGGTGATGCACGATGATCACATATAGTTTATGTTGCGGTTAATGACCGCCAAGCTGATCACCAGAACACAATGGTCGAGACATCAGGTAAGTTACATGGTGTTAGTGTTTCCATTCTTTTTGATTCTGAAGCTACCGACTCCTTTATTTCACTGACCATCATTGACTGTTGTGGTCTTGTGGCGGTAAAGAAAGGTGGTAAGTGGCAGGTTGAATTTACCTCTGGGGTTAAAGTAGTGATAGAGAACTTAGTACATAATTGTGAACTTAAAATTGGTATGTTAACTACTTCAATAGATTTATATGTTACACCTTTAGGATCGTATGACATAGTTCTAGGTATGGATTGGCTAGGATCTCATCATACTGTGATTGACTGTCGATTTAAGACAGTTAGTTGCATTAATGATTTAGGTGGGAAAGTGGAAATCATAGGTGTTCAAAGACCTATCTCTTTGTGGATGATATTTGCTATGCAATTAAAGAGATGTCTTTGTCAGGGTTGTCAACTGTTTGCAACAACAGTTACTGATCTGGAAGAAGGTGAGAGTCAAGAGGTATCTATTGATGATCATCCTATTCTTAGGGAATTTGCTGACGTGTTTCCAAATGATATACTTAGAATGCCATCGAAGAGGGATATTGATTTTAGAGTTGACCTAGTTCAAGGAGCTGAGCCTATATCTAGAGCTCCATATAGAATGATGACTCGGGAGTTAGAGGAACTTCTTATCTAGTTAGAGGAATTATTAAAAAAGGGTTTTATTCATCCTAGTGTTTCCCCTTGGGGAGCACCTGTCATCTTTGTAAAGAAGAAGGATGGATCTCTTAGGCTGTGCATTGACTATCATCAATTGAACAAGGTTACGATTAAGAATCATTATCCTTTGCCTAGAATCGATGATATTTTTGATCAAATTAAGGGAGCTAATGTGTTCTCTAAAATTGATTTGAAAT
Source organism: Sequoia sempervirens (assembly GCA_007258455.2). NCBI lineage: Eukaryota > Viridiplantae > Streptophyta > Pinopsida > Cupressales > Cupressaceae > Sequoia > Sequoia sempervirens. The sequence goes on from VDFB02047230.1 coordinate 113,521,925, forward strand.
CTGGTTATCATCAATTGTGAATTGTTGAAGCTGACATTCATAAAACTGCATTCAAACTCGTTATGGGCATTACAAATTCACAGTAGTACTGTTCGGGTTAACGAACGCACCATCAATATTCATGAGTTTAATGAATGGTGGTTTTGTACATACCTTGATCGCTTTGTCCTAATATTTCTCGATGATATATTGATCTATTCGAGAAATATGAAGGAACATGAAGAACACTTGAGATAGGTATTGCAATGTTTAAGGGAAAATCAATTGTATGCGAACCTGAAGAAGTGTGACTTTCAAACTGAAGTAAAATATCTTGGACATGTGATTTCTGGAAAAGGTATTGCTGTGGATCCTTCAAAGATTCAAGCTATTGTAGATTGGCCCACACCTAATAATGTAGGTGAAGTTCATAGTTTTATGGGTCTAGCTGGTTATTATAGGCATTTTGTAGAGGGATTTTCTAGAATTGGTCATCCAATTACTTCTCTTCAGAGAAAAGGGAAGAAGTTTGTCTAGACAGAGCAGTGTCAGTTCATTTTTCAGACACTTAAAGAAAAGTTGACTAATGTACCTATACTGATTGTTCCTGATCTTACTAAGGATTTTGTAGTATGCATGGATGCATCCTTAGAGGGTTTGGGAGAAGTTCTGATGCAAGATGGTTGAGTGATTGCTTATGAGTCTCGCAAACTCAAGGATCACGAATTAAACTATCCCACTCATGATTTAGAACTAGCTGCAGTAGTGCATGCATTAGTTCAGTGGAGGCATTTCTTATTAGGTCATCGTTTCAAACTTCATGCTGATCACCGTAGTCTACAATACATTTTCACACAACCTAATTTGAATGCTAGACAAAGACGATGGATGGAGTTCTTGTGTGAGTACAATTTTGAAGTGAGATATGTTCAAGGAAAAGAGAACATAGTGGCTAATGCTCTTAGTCGTCGTCGACATGAGATCTCTGCTACTACTCTTGAAGTAGATTTGAGAGGTCAAATATTAGTAGCACTACCTACTGATAGATTATATCAGGAAGTAAGGTCGGAGATTGAATCTGGTAGACCTTTAGAAGGTTGATTTGTAGGATATGTCCTAGAACCGGATGGTATATTATGACATTTAGGTCATATTTATGTACCACATTTTGAGGGTCTTCGTACATTAATTATGACTGAAGCACATCGAGCCCCATAATCAACTCATCCAGGGGTTAAGAAAATGCATGCCGATCTTCAGCAATTGTATTTCTGGCCTGGTATGAAATGAGATATTGTTGATTATGTATCGAGATGTCTTGAATGCCAGCGAGTCAAAGTTGAGCATCAACATCCTGCTGGATTATTGTAGCCACATCTCATTCTTGAATGGAAATGGGATATTATATCCATTGACTTTATTGTAGGGTTACCTACATCATCACGTCGACATGATGCCATTATGGTAACTGTTGACCGATTGACTAAAGTAGCTCATTTTTCACCAGTATGATCATCTTACAATGCTTCATCCATAGCTAGGATAGTCATGGAGGACATCATTAGATTGCATGGGATTCCTCGTAGGATTATTTCTGATAGAGATCCCGTATTTACTTCAGCCCTATGGACTTCATTACAACATGCTCTAGGTACACAGTTGAATTTTAGTTCAGCATATCATCCTCAAACCAATGGACAAACAGAGAGAGTTAACCAAATATTAGAGGATATGCTTAGAATGTACGTAATGGACCAACAATCACGTTGGGAGGATTATTTGTATTTAGTAGAATTTTCTTACAATAACGGATATCAGAGTTTCATAGGTATGCCACCATTTCAGGCATTATATGGTCATCCTTGTCGAACTCCTTTGAGTTGGGATCGACTAGAGGATAGAGTACTACTTGGTCCTGAGATGCTTCGAGACATGGAGCAACAGGTTGACCGTATTAGAGAACATTTGATAGCAGCTAAGGATAGGCAAAAGAAATATGTCGATGCGCATAGGATAGACCGACAGTTTGCTGTTGGTGATAGAATGTTTCTTTGAGTGCGACCGTGAAAGAGTCCAATTCATTATGGAAAAGGCTCTAAGCTTGCGCCTCGTTTCGTAGGGCCATTTGATATCTTAGAGAGAATTGGTCCTATGGTCTATCGACTCACCTTACCACCCAGTTTGTCACGTATTCATGATGTTTTTCATGTATCAGTTCTTAGACCATATCATCCTGATATTTCTCATGTACTTGATTGGAATGTGTTATTGGTAGAGGATGGGCAGCTAGCTTTGGAGCCCATGGCCATTCTATAGCACCGGACGCTCGGTCTTAGGGGTCGAGATGTTGATTAGGTGAGGATCTAATGGGATCCTAGCCATGAGGCTTCTGCTACTTGGGAGGATGTGACACGCAAGAGGGAACTTTATCCCTATTTGTTTGTAGGTTTTCAGGAGCAAGCCTGATCCTAGGGGGGAGGATGTAGTACCCCTCCATTTATGCTTACGTTTTATGTTGTATGTTTTCACACTGTTAGACTTTGGTACTTTGTTTGGATATTTTGATCTCTGATTTTTAGCGACAGTGGATTCACCTTGTGACATGATGATACAATGTATGGTGGTTACTGTTTTCTGATATGCTTTGATATAGCGTAGATGTTTTCCTTCAGTTGATTATTGCTATGTATATGTTTATGATGGAATAATTGCTATTTAATTTGTTAGTCTGATGTGACATGTATTGGTGTGGAGAATGGAATCATATCACTCGCTTGCAAGTGCCCTGTGATGTCCGTGATTTTCTCCGCACGGTGTGCCTATACAATGGATTATATATATATGCATGTTATTGCTTGGTTGCAGGATTCCAGGTACATGACACTGACTCCACCTGGTTACTCAGGTCTGAGTGTGTCAAGACTCAACGAATATGTTGATTGGGAGGTAGTAGCATGGTTCATCCTAGTCTAGTCTATAACCCGGTCATAGTATATCGTTTGTTTTAGTTCAGAGTCATAGATTGTCTTGTCTTTTCCTATTTGGATTAATTGCTTTGATAGGGGAATCTTGTCAATTTTAATGATAGTTTGTTATTCCTTAATTAGCTATTATTTAAATTAATTTTTAAATGTTGAAATAAGGTTTTACATTTTGTTTAATTAATTAATTAGTTTGTTTGGTTAAATAATTTGATCATAAAAGATTAAATTTATTTAATTAAATAAATTAATTGATTAAATTAAAATTGTTTCAAATGTGTGTAAATAAATTTAAATAAAATTTGAAATTTAAATATTATTTGTGGTAACGGCATTTTAAATTGTAAATAAAATTTTGTATTTTGGAAATGGGAAAATTAAAATAAATAAAATGCATGCAATCTTGAAAGGCAAGATTGCCGAGAAGTGGTTAAGAGATATTTTGTACTTCTCGACAAGTGTGCCAGTTGCATTTATGATTTTTTGGGTTGAGGAATTTCACGGATATTGTTTTGGATCTGGGAAAACACAGGGGTTATATTATTCTTCACGGGAAGATTTTTGAGCTTTGTTAAAATTTTGTTTTATGTTTTTTTTTTGTTATTGTGGTATATTGGTGGAAGCTTTCTGGTTTTGGAATATTGGGATTTGGTGAACATGATCAGTTTTGGAAGCTACAGGCAAAGCTTTTCTTCACCAGACAAAATTTTGAAGCTTCAGGGAAACAGGTATTTCCCTTGTATTTTATATTCTATTTAATGTTGAAAAGAAGTTTATGGAAAGAAATTTCATTTAATAATTTTTTTTGTTCTTCACAGTAAATGTTTTGTAGAGAAAATAGTTGTTCTCTGTTAAAAAGTTTTCTACAGACCCTGTTGTTTCTTTGTTGAAAATTTCCTGTAGGGAATAGTTGTTTTAAGATTTGAGAAAGGAAATCATTTATATGGGAAAATGAAATTGAAACCTCTGGGGTAAATTAGGTTTTGAATGGAAATAATGTGCATGTTCTTTTAAAACCCTGAAGAAATTTGATAATTTCCCTGATTTCCCCATTGAAACCTGTAGAAAAATTATTTTATTCTCAGTTATAAAACCCTTTTGGAATTTAATATATATATATATAAATACATTTGTATTTGTATTTAAACTGATATATCAATTGGATTGTGAAAGTTTTGGAGAAGAGGGATAAACGAGTTTTATAGGGACCCAAAACCACAAAGTAACATTACAAACAAAGACCAAAACAAAGGTTCGAAAGACAAAAAGGCTGTTAGAGAGAAAAAAAACTCGCAAAAATAGATAGCCACAAAAAGCCGCAAAAAAGCCAATAGAAGGCCAGCAGGCAGACAAACCCGGGCCCAACCACAGCTAATCCATAGTCTTCAAAAGCTCGTCAGCAATCTCTTCCAGGTCCACCATTTCCTGGACCCCCTCCATGAAAATCTGAGCCATATTTGGGGTAGACGAGGCTTTTCTTTTCATGCTTGATCTCGTGCGCCTAGAAACCCCTGTGTCCTCATCCTGGTCTTTCTCCTTATCTAAGTCAACAATCAACGCTCTGTTCTGGGTTTTCTCCATTCTTTCGATGAAGGCTTTGATGATTAATGAGTTATGTTTGGCTATTCTGCAATTCTGATCAGCAATTTTTTTCATGGTTCCTTTAATTTTATCAAGATCATTTTCAATAGCACTATCCTTTTGCATGCTAGCCTTTGCAAAGGTATTCTTCTCCACTCTGAACTGTATTAGCCCAGCAACTTTGGCTTCAATTTCCCCCAACTTACTATGAAGAGACATATTTTTGGTCTTCAACTCATTGATTTCATAAAATAACCATTTGGCAGAATTAAATTGGTCCTCAGAACATCTATTGGCAGTACCAACAAAGTCAAAAGGGGGTCACAATCAGAATTGGCATCAAAATTAACCGACTTTGCACCTCTGGGAGGGCTACGATTCTCCTTTTGAATATTTTGAGGGGAGTGGGTATCCTCAAGACTGACCTCGACTGCTTTAGCAGAAACAAAAGGAGAATCTTCAGGATAGGAAACTAACTTCTTAGCCGAAGAACTAGAGCACGCCAAAAAAGCATTAGGGTTAACGCGGCTAGGAGCAGGAACAGAGCAGGCACTAGAGGGCTGGGGGAAGCAGCCAGAGGTAGAAGGAGGGGGTAGGGGGAGCGAGGAAAGCTTGACATGGCTAGAAGTAACAATAATCCCAGATAAATTAGGTTTAGTATCGTCCTCATCAAGCTCTGAAGGGGCTAAAGAGTTTGAGAGGGCAGGCATATTCTAAAAGTGCTCATAAATGAGCATTAAAAGACCTGTGTGAATATTCAGGTATCTTTTAGGGCTCCTACTATAGTCAGAGAAACTATTTCTCAGGGAACAGAGTAAAAAGAAAGGGATGGAAACACACACCTTATGTCGAAAGTGATTGAGCAGCACAAAGTGGTATCCATAAACCCTAGTAAAGCGGCTGTCAAGAGTGATGTACTCCATTATAACCCTCAGCACTTTTCTCCAAAAAGCTTTTATGGTGTCCGCTTCATACTAACTGTTTGACATCTTGATAAGTTCTTGCTTCTCCTTTTCGATCTTAGGGAACCTCATCACAGCTTGATCAGAAAATTTCCTGTCTCTAAAAAATTTATGCTCTTCAGTCAGGATACTAGTAACCTCCACAATCAAAGCTTCATCAATCTAAACTTTCCTCCCAAAGAGGAGAACCTCCCCATTGTTCCAATTTTTCTCAACGAAATCAGTAATCTCCTCCTGAGGGCTGTGGAGTTTCTCAATGAACGGAAGTAAGCCACCACTTCTTATTTTTCTCCACACATTAGTGTTCTTGGTGTGTGACTCGAAACTGGTAGGTTCGACCCTCTTTTGTTCCCCACCCATTTTAGAGATCTCAGTGCAAATACTGTTGCAAATGGAGAACCTGTTCCAGATAGTTCTAGATAGTTCCTTTTCTTCTCAGGACCCACAAAAATTGGATTGTGAAAGTTTTTAATTCATAAACATATGAATTTTTCTGAGAAATCGTCGTACAAAAATTGTTAATGTATTTTAATTTTTTTTTTTAAATTTAAATCGTGTTTTTATTGTATGAACGCCGTACGGCAAAAGTTTTTTTTAAAATAATGTATTGAATTGGGGAGGGCCAAAACCCTCCCCATCCCTTGCTTTGGTGGGCACAACCACCATGGCTGTGCACAACAACCACCATGGCTACTGGGTGCAGCCCTGGTGCGGACTGCGTCCTCCCAAAGGGAGGCCGTGGTTGGAGCACCGACTGTATAAAGTTTATGTTTTTATTTAAAATTTCATTTAACATTTATAAATTGTAAAATTTGTGTTTTATGTTTTAAAATCCAATTTTTAATATAATGTTTTATTATATATATAATATATATATATATTTATAGTTGTAAGAATAAATAAATATAATTATATATTTATAATTATATTTATTAAGTTAGGAAAAATGATTTTGGTATTTTTAAATTATAATGCATGTGAAATTTAAGATTGAGAAAATATCAATATTTTATAATGTGAATTTGAGAAAATCAAGAGAATAGATTAAATGAAACAATTATTTTTTATTGTTTTCAAAATAGATCTTTTAATTAAGTTGATTTATTTCTTGTTATTTTGACTGAATTGAAAGGATTTAGTAAATCCAAATGATAGTTTACTATTGAGCTTGAATTTGCTTTAAATAGTATTTTCTCTTTTATTGGTCAATTTGGGAATGTCATAGTTGTTCAAGGCTTCCAGACCAATTGTAAAAGTGGGGATTGTGATTGTTAAAGTTAAATTATTGAGATAGTTAAGGTTGTGTACATGGTATTTGCGTGGTGTTTAGACACCTAATTTTATGAACATAGTTATTGTTGTTCGTTATGAAAAGTGTAGAATTTCTTGTTGTTCGTTATGAAAAGTGTAGAATTTCTTGTTGTATTTATGTACACCTTGTAAACCTTAGTCAAGAAAACTTAGATTCCTTTGTTATGTTTAGGGGAGTGGCTTTGTGTAAGGGCCAACACACAAAGTGGTGTCAGGGTAACTTACAAAGAGTTAGTAAGTTAGTGATAACTAAATGACACAGTAGTTAGAATTAAAAATGTTTAACAAGATGTTTATGCCTCACTTAATGACTCTTGAGCTAGTTCAGTCTTGAGTATAAGATGAGAAGGCCTGGAATGGAAAATCGATGTCTTGTTTCTTCAAAAGACATTCGATTCCGTAATAGTATGCAATAGGGGCCGGGTTTCGTAAGAGGTTGCTAGGGTAACCAAGGTTGGGGGCCGGAACCTAGGAAGAAACACCAGGGTAACCTTTGCAACATTGTGATGACACTCCACCTAAAATAACGGTTTACCTTGTATATTTAGTATATTCAATTTTTCTAAAATCATGAAGCAATGTAGCCATCGGTTAGTTGTGTACTTGTGTCTAGGGTTAGTAGATTATGTCTAGGTAACCATATCACTATCTCCTAGCACGGGGGGTGGACCTACGGGTACCACATGGTTGGGTGGAACGTGCACCTTACTCTGTTGGGTCCCCAATTTATGATCATGGCAATGAGAGTTTCATGGATGGAGAGCTCGTACTTGGATACAAATGTACTTTCTTTAATGCATTATTGTAAAACTTGTATTGTAAAACATCCCTCAAATGTTATGAGGTAAACATTGTAAAATGTAATTATTACTGATCTACCTCATTAGATGGATGACTATTGTGATATCTTATCAAATTCAATGTAAGAAACATGTTTGTACTTTATACTATCTTGAATGGAATCTCATATGTTATGTAATGTTTATTTTTAAGTTTATGATTAATTAAATATATGCAATGCAAAATACTAAAGTCGTCTATGGAAACTCAAGTAGTGTAACGTCGTGTAACTTAATGAATGTATGCAACTAATTAACTTTATATTGTTACTTTACAAAAAAAAATTATTTCACTTTTATACACAGTTCCAACATTCCTTAGGTTATTATGATAGGGCATTACAAGCTCAGAATTGTCATCATTCCCCAAAAACATAGAACTGGAAGAAAGACACAAAGAGAGCAAGAACAAATACAAAGGAAAAATCTGTTAGGTCAACATTGAGGATACATAGGGTGTCTTGACACTTTGCATAATCCCCAAAATGAAAATATAAGACAAATGAAAGAGAAAAGGTGAAAGAAAAAGGAAAATATTTTGGGTCAACATGAAGGACACATGAATGTCTCAATGGCTTGCATCATCCCCAAAAGGAAAGCACAAGAAAAATACAAAGAAAAATACCAAGAAAAATAAAATACTTTTGTGTCAACATGAAAGAGACATAGGGTTTCTCAATACCTTGCATCATCCCCAAAAGGAAAACACAAGAAAAATATAAAGAAAAAGAAAAGTCTTTTGGGTCAGCATGAAGGAGACATAGGGTGTCTTAATACCTTGTGTCATCCACAAAAGGAAAACACAATAAAAAGACAAGAGAAATGGACAAAGTAATGTACAACATAGAGAAGAATGAAGGTAAAAATAGAGGAATATCACGAAGAGAGAGAAAATCAAACAGAACATCATGGGGGATCACATTACAAATGCAAAAGAAAAAGAAAAAGAAATACAAAAGACTAGTAAGGAAAATATGAGTCAACCATCGAGTAAGTCATCCGCCTCCCAGTCATGTTCATGATATGTCGAGGGAAGGAAACTGGCCAAAGGGACAAGAGCAAGTTTTAAACTAGGGGAACCACTAGGTTCAACACTCTCTATAGGAGATTTATCATTTAGGCTCATGGAAAAGGAGAAGAATGTGTTCAAATCATTATGCACCTCATCATAAATTTTAGTGATCTCGTCATCGTCATCCAGATTAATCACAACATGAGGGTGAATGATAATTTCCAATGAAGAGTGTACCTCTTGTTGTGATTGTTGTATTGGATTGTTTGGTTGTGGTTGTGGAGGAGGATCATCATACATTGCTTCTGTCAAGTGTGGATTTTGATTTTCTTTATTTTCCTCTTCATGTAACTTGTGAGCAAGGGCACGACATCTATGCCTATTCTCCCTAGCTCTTCTATTTCTTTTGGTTTTATTGTTGAGTTGTGTTTGTGAAGGAGTGGGTTGATCAACCATAGGTTTTTTTCCTTCCCTAAGGGGAGGAATGGAAGGAACCATGGAAGGTTGTTCATCCACTTTCTCCTTTTCTTTGTAAACCTATTTTATTCGAGGAGGCATGATGGAGTTACCTTCATTGTTTCTTGGCCTCTTGGATGATGTCGGGGAAGTTTATGGTGTTGGTTGGTCTTTTTAGTTTGGATCTTGTTCAGGTTGAAGCATGGTTTTGTCTAGGCTAGGAGTTTTAGAAGTAGAAGAGGACATGTTGCAAAGAGACAATTCTGCTATTTTCTTTGCTTTGAATTTTTGGTAAGCTATGAAAAAGAAGTCTTGTTGAGGTGTTATAGGTTCCATGGGCTCGGGCCAAAAGGCTCCTAAGGAAAATTTTCCTTTGGAAGACAAGGGGTTAAAGCCACTATAGTGGATAGTGAATATTTCATTGTCAAATGAAAAATTTAAGCATTTTTGTATAACCGAAGGGACAACTTTCATTGAGCAAAGCCATAGATGGCCTAGCCTCAAATGAAACTAGTTTGACTACAGGATGATAGAAAATGTGACATCCAATGTTTTGGGTCCTATTGGTAATGGAAGGATGATCGATCCTATCATGGGGCAAGAAAAAATATTGTGTGTCTTGATCCATGCTTTCAATTTATCATAGTCATCTTGTTAAAGCTAAGGTAATGCCAAAAATTCCTCGGTGATCACATTCTCTCCATAGGTGGGATCTATTAGTATCCCATTATTTAGCTCGTCATAGATATGGCCGACTATGTAGAGAGGAACATCAGATAATTTTTTAAGTATTTCCTTAGAGGAGAAAGTAATATCAAGAGATTTCTTAGGTTTTCTCTTACGAGGGATAACAACTATCACACCTACCATTTCATCCATAGGATTAACATGAGTAATATGTGGGATAGGATCATGATGTTCATCATTTGTATCAACATTCATCACATAATTCTTTTTAGTTTCACTACTTTTGACAAATGAAATATTATGTTTGGGAATTGGATCAGTGAAAATTTGCAAGTTTTGATTTGGAGGGGAAACAAACTTATATACTTGATCATTAACACCTGCAATGGATAGATGGTCATAATCAATGAGCTCTTCCGCAAGATGTTTAATATGCTTACAATGTTCCATGTCATGTCCATTTTATCTATGATAATGGCAATAAGCATTGGATTTAAAGTTCTAAGGTAAAGGATTAGTAGGGTCGGGTGCTTTGATGGTAGGAAAGGTAATCATTTGTTGTAAAATTTGGGACATTGTGTTATGAAGGGTGTCAGGTAAAGGCATGAATTTTCTTTTTGGATCTCCATAACTAAAGGGCACCATAGTTTTAATAGATGCTACTTGGTTTTTGACTATTTGAGCTGGTTTTTGAGGGGTTAAACTATAAGAATCCTTTGTTTTTCTTTCTAAATGGTTGGGAATTGTTTTTGTTGGCAAGTTCATATTTCTTAGCTTGGCTAGAAGTGGACCTTGTATTTCGATTACTAACCGATTTGTGGTAATCACAAAGGGAAGTACACAAGTGCATGAAGGAGGGGAATTTCATCATAGTGATTTTTTCTGGAGTTTAGTTTGTAAGTTTTTGAGAATAATCTTTTGAAGGTGTGGTCCAAGAATCTTGAGATCGATTTGGGAATAAAGCGATTCATAGGATGAAATAAAATTAGTTATCTTTTCTTCCTCATTTTGCTTGAATCTCATCAAATCAGCAAAGGTCTTCTTCAGAGTCATATGCACTTGGAAATGATTTATAAATGCATCAAAAATTTCATTAAATGAACGAATTGAATTGTTCGGTAAAGATGAGATCCATTCCAAAGCAGTATCCTTAAAAGTCCTAGGAAACAATTTTTCTAATAGTTTATCATCAAGCACAAAGTCACTATATAAGGTGGTGTAGGCATTAACGTGGTTAGAAGGATCTCCCTTCCCTCCATATTTCTCAAATATAGGAATCTCTACTCCTTGTGGCATCGGTGTCTAGCATAATATGTGTTTGGGACATTCTGATTTTGGTTTATGGTGGATATTTGATTGTGCATGGATGAAATAGTTTGGAAAGGTTGTGTTACTAGAGGGTCATTGTAAGTGGTATGTAGTGGAAGTGAAAGTGGTGATGGAATGTATGTAGTGGTAGGGAAAATGAATGGAATGATTATAGATGGTATTTTGGAGGAAGATAGAATAGGTGATGCTACATAAGAATTAGGGATGCTCACAGGAATACTCGAGGAAGGATTCACATTACTAACTTGTTGCAGTGTTGTTGTGACATGAGGAGTGGTATAGGTAGGAATTGAGGCTATGGTGGAGGGATGAGGAGTTTGAGGTCCTCCTTGGCTAACCATAGTGTTTGTTGGTTGAGGAGCACTAGAGGTTAGAGAAATATGTTTTGTATATATCTTAACTATTTGTTTCACAATGTCCAGGCCATCTTCACTTTCGAGCATGTGCTTAATGTTTTCTATGGTAGGAATTGCAGTGGCTGAATTGTTGTCAAGGCTTACTTGATGTTGGATATGTGTTAATTCCTCATGAATGTGAATTATTTTTTTGAGTGGGATATGATCATTTTGTGTGTCAAATTGCATGATATTTGAAGGCAAAGAATTTCTAAAGGTATTATCCATGCCTAGTGTACTAGTTGCAATACTAGGAGTTGAAACTTTAGATAACCCAAGATCCATAATGAGTGTGTTATCATGAGGTGACATGAGTCTTGAACTTCTTCTCACTAAGGTATTAGCAATAGGACACCAAACACTCATGCAAAGGTCTCTAAATGTGGGGTGAATGCAAATGTAATCTAAACAAATAAGAATGAAATGCTTAAAACTAACATTTTGGAAAGTAAAACTAAAATGCAGAAACAAAAAATAGAAACTCAATGATTATAGATTAAATGCCAAAAAAGGAAGTGACAAATATGCAACTAGACTAAGTCGCCCAAGGTGGTGAATGAGTCCAGGTAGTGATTTTTTTGAAAATTTTCAAAAAAATTAAATTGATTTTTATGCCTTTTGTGTTTTTAGATGTAGATATAATATGAATATGCATAAGTTTGTTGATTTTTAATGAAATTCAATACAAAAATGCAAGCTAGATGAGCTTTTCACTAATGCAAATTTTAAAACCCTAGGATGCAAATTAAACAATGCAAAATGCAATGAAATGTAATTCTAGGATGTAAATGCACTTGAAATTAGAAATATAATGTTATAAAGTTGGGTTCACCAAAATTTGAACAAAGAAAATGGGAGTCACAACTTCTCTTATCCACACCTAAAAGGGGAATGAAGGAAGAGGAATCTCATTTCACAATGTTCACACTCAAGAACAATTCCATGAGATTCCAAAGCAATAGAGATTTAAATATGTCAAAGGAAATTGTTCCTAAGGTAGGAAAGTGATAAAGAGGATGAACTATGGATGCAAAACTAAAGAAATGAAAATTGTTTGAAAACACAATGTGATATACAAAATGAACTAAAAATGCAAACAAACTGTAACAAAAATTAATGAAACTGAAAAGGGACACTTGGAAATTCAAAAGTGATGGAGAGGAGCTTTCGAATCCTATAGAAATCAGTGTTGAAGCCTAATAGGACACTTACACCAAGTTGGGTGACTTAGTCCTATTTCAAGGAAATTATGTTGGAACAACTTTCAGGCGAAAGGTTACTTAGAACTACAAAAACCACTTTTCGGGCCTAGTAATAGGACTAATTCACTAGTGATGGAAACTTAGTCCACCTCCATATTTTGAGAAATTGAAAGGTGCAATCTATAGCTCCTGTTTTGCACTTCTATTCTTGACAAGTTTTCAGATTCAAATGTGAAGAATCTAACCTATAAGTGTTCTCCAAGCTTCATTTAGGGTTTTGACCACTTTGAATGACTGATAAAATTTTGATAAATTTTCACACCTTGATATTTGACAAATTTGCACACAAGACCAATAAAAAACATGCAAAGTGGGGAAAAAGTGTTAAGGGTTAGTGAATAGGGGTTTTCCTTGGTGAAACCATGGTTTGGTAATTAAACCCTTGAAAATGAAGTGATGAAAATAGAATGATGAATGAACAACATGCAATGCTATAAATCACCAAACCCTTGAAGTAGATATCTGAATATATGCATGTAATGGCTCTAAAGTGCTTGAATACTCTTTTAAAAAAAATGTTTGAATGCAAAATCACTTGATTGATTCATTAGAAAATTAAGAAAGTGTTGGAGACTAAGGAGGATGAAAATGAGATGAAAACATTATATTTATACATAATTATAGAAAATTTCCTATAAATGCCACATCACAAGCTGACCTCAAGTCTTAGAAAATAATATCCTGCCAGAATTTTGAAATAATTCTAATTTTGGAGCCAAATGGGACTAAGTCACCCCTAGTGGTGACTTGGTCCCACTTAGGAATTTTAAGTGGCTGTCAAGAATTAAGGTGTATTAAATGTTGTTTGATGGGATTATTCTAAAAAAAACACTTAAGTAGGGCATGTAAGTGTATGATGGGGCCATTTAAACATAAGAAAGGGTCAAACTATTGATGAAAAGCCTAGAAAAGATGAAAATTTTGTTACAACACTTTACAACACTTTGAAATAAGGCTTGGTAGGTGATAAAAAGAGGTTATTTGGATGAATTATATTAAGAAGGTCCTAGAAAAGTGTGAAAATGTATTATAACACTTTACAACAGTTAAGTAAGGCACAACTTGAATTATTTTAATTTGAAAGAGCCCAAGATCTAATTTGAATGTTTTATTCACATTACAACATTAAATCAAGGCACAACTAAGATAAGGTCACAAGGAGGACCCAAACTAGATAGAAAAAGTAGAAGGGTTACTTTTTAGTGTCCAGACAACTAAGATGGGGTGAAAATGATCAAGAGAGGTGATCAAGCCCCTAGGATCAAGATCACATAACAAACTGACATAGATGCAAAAGTACACACATGAAAACAATAAAGAGCACCAACAAATCACAAGCATGGGTATGTGGAGTATCAGGATGGGCCAAAAAGTGGTAATATGATGGGTATGTGGCTGATGACTTTTTTTTACCCAAAATTGATGAAATGAAAAGGGTTTTTAAAGGAGATTCTTAGCTTTCCACAAATATAAATTATGCTTTACCTTGAATTTAATATGCAATTATTATTCATTTTCTAATCAAATTATGACTAAAGTCCTAATTGATAGATAGATTGAAAAACATTTATAGCTTTCAAATGGTATCACATTTTTTGAATTCAAAACATACGTCACATTCTATGCTTCACATACTATAAGATTAAAAAATAAAAAATTGAATTTCATGAAGTTTTGACCAAGTTAAGGTGGTCAAACATACAAGTTTTTTATATTTTTTAAAAGTTGTAATAAAAATATCATAATTAATTATTTATTTGGAAAAAAATACAAAAAATATGCATCACATCGAGACATGAGTCCTCTACTTATATCTAAAATATTATAAAAACTATTATCATTTTATTATGGTTAGGGTGGTCAAACAGGACACCTACTTCTTATTTTTCCTTGAAATTTAAGTACTCATTGAAATTTCAGATTTTAAAAACCTAGTAGTTTAGAAACTAAATTAAATTTTCTATAGATTATATTGTTATATATTTTTGAAATAATATATATAACTTATTCAAATTTTGACGTCAAGTTGCCTAACTCTGATTTTTTGGATTTTTTTTCCACTTAACGGCCTATTTTTTCCATGATGATCTTGCATAGACCCGCATGCACTGTCAAACATGGAAAAAGGAAAAGGTGAAAAGATAAAAGAGATTCAGATCAAACTTTAGTCATGTTTTCATCACAATGTGGAGCAGATCTAGGTTGTTTGTCTAAAAAATGCATACTCACTTTGAGGCAATGGAACTCCTAGCTATCTGCCAGGTGAGAATTCCTAGAAGGTGAGACACCTACACTCATGGCTATGGGGAAAGTCATTCCTCGATCAATTTTCCTGCTCAAACCATACCAAAGTTATACCCCCTTATAGCATTAATAAGGTGCCAAAAAAAATGTTTTTTGAGCTTCATGAGAAAAGAAAAAATTCATATGCTTGGAGCTCATGAAAAAACAAGATGGCTCTATAGGCATGCAAGTTGTGTTATGCAAGGTGGTCATATAACTACAAGTGAAAAATGCAAAATGGGAAATGTTCAAAGGAGTCTTGCTTAGTTCACGAGTGTGAGGTCTTAGCTTATGGAACATTGTGGCTAATGTCTCCAAGAGAGGACCAATCAAATAATAAAAGATTCTCCATTTAGGGGATGCAATGTGTCACATCAAGCCACTAAGAGGAATGCAATATGCTAAGAGTGATCACACTCTTGAGGAACATCACACCCACTATCATCCACAAAGTGAAAATGTAATGTATAAAGTAAGAAGAATGCACCATGAACCATGAAAAAGAATAATGCAAAAGAATAATGCCAATGTATGGCCCCACTTTCAAGAAATTGTTAAACATGATATTGTGAGAAATCATTTTACAGTAGACAATGATAAACAAAAATAGGAAAGGAATACATGAGAGGTAACTTGGAGATCCCTATGTCAAGTCATATGTTTCCAAGTAAAGTTGTGTCATGAAAATAGGAAAGAGGGGTACACCATAGAAAAATGGACCCTTGTCATTTTCATGGTCTTTTAGGCCTTGCTTCATGTTGTAATATGGCTTCAAAATGCATATTTAGGTACTAAAATTGAAATTATGACATCTTGTGAAGGTGTTGTGAAGTGTTGTAAAGTATTTCTACACTCTTCTAGACTCTATTCATTACAATTCACCTAAAAATCACCTTTTCATCACTTATCAAGTCCTATTTTTAAGTGTTATAGAGTCTTGTGACATGATTTCATGCTTTTGTAGGCATAATTTCACTATTTACATCTTTCTTATTCTTTATTTGACCCCTTTATGCCCTTATAAGCTTTAATTAAGTGCATTTTTCAATGTAAACCTGACAAATAATATTAAATGTGACTTAATTCTCGTCACCCATTTTTAGGTCCTAGATGGGACCCATTTGCCATGGGTGGTGAATGAATTCCCCTTGGATCTAAATTCTTTTTTTTTAAATTTCCTTTTGGGTTTTTATTCAAAATCACTTGATGTTGGTCACTAATGAGGTATCAATGGGTTACTAAGGCACAAGGTTGTATAAACAAGTTATTTTCACCTCATTTTATATCTCCTACAATCACACATCACATTTAAGCAATGTTTTCATGCACTCAAGCATTCAAGCATCTTACAACATCAAATCAAGCAATAATCAAAAATTTTGGAACATCCATTGACACAACTTTAGATTTTCTTCAACAATGGTTTTCTAAGTTGATATCATTTGCATGTTATTTTTTTATCATTCTCTTGAATTTCATTATTTCATTAAGGTTTTGATAACTACCAAAGTGGGGTTTGACCGAGGCAAACCCCTATTTGCTAACCCTCGACCATTTTTCCCTTCTTGCATGTGTGTTTATAGACTTTTGTATGCAAATTTAAAAATAATTTAGGTGTTGAAGAGTGCTCAACAAGTCAACTAGGTGATTCAAGTCAAATCAACCATATTTCAAGTTTGGATAAGGCATTCTATCTATTTCATGCAGAATTGACTTCAGTAACTCGATAAGCAGACATCCTTAGATTTGGTGTTGCAATGTTATCTCCTGATTTCTCAAAATTTTGGGAGAGGATTGATTCGCCACCAGTGGAAAATGAGTCCCACCTTAAGGCTAGAAATCTATGTTTTGTCATATTCTAGATCCCAACACTCAGAAACCTATTTCTAATAGTTTTCATTAAAAATAGCACTAAGAATTAACATGTTTAGAAGTGTCTACTTTGACTCTATATTTCTCAAATCTAGGCACCTCTACAACTTGTGGCATCATTTTTCACAATATCTCCAAGGAAAATGGACTACTTTTGACATAATATGTAGGTGGACCATTTTAATTTTGATTGATGCTCAAAATCTATTTTTGAAGGATGAAACAGTTTGGAAGAGATGGGTTATGAGAGGTTCATTACTTGTGTTATGAGATGGAAGTGAAAATGGTGAAGGAGTGTATGTGTTTGAACTTGGACAAGTCAATGGAATGCTTATAGGCGGAAAGGTTGTAGGAGATATGACATGTTATGCCATATAGGAACTAGGGATGCTAGCAGGAATACCCAAGGAAGAAATCACATTACTAGTTTGGGTATGTGC
This sequence comes from Sequoia sempervirens, assembly GCA_007258455.2. Taxonomy (NCBI): domain Eukaryota; kingdom Viridiplantae; phylum Streptophyta; class Pinopsida; order Cupressales; family Cupressaceae; genus Sequoia; species Sequoia sempervirens. Next base: position 113,539,314 of record VDFB02047230.1, read on the forward strand.
AGGATCATCATGGAAAAAACATGCCCTTAAGTGGCGAAAAAATTCAAAAAAATCAGAGTAAGGCAACTTGATGTAAAAATTGGAATAAGTTGTCTATATTATTTTAAAAGTATATAAGAATAGAATCTGTAGCAAATTGAATGTAGTTTCTCAACTACTGGGTTTATTTAAGAAAAAGAAATCTATTTGATGAAAATTTAAAATTTCAATGTAGTAGTACTTAAATTTTAGGGAAAAAATAAGTAGGTGTCTGTTTGATCACCCTAAACACAATAAGATGATAATATTTTTTTATAAAATTTTAGATATAAGTAGAGGACTCATGTACTGATGTGATGCATATTTTTTGGTAATTTGTTTCCAAGTAAATAATTAATTATGAAATTTTTATTACAACTTTTAAAAAATATAAAAAAATCAAATGTTTGACCACCTTAACTTGGTCAAAACTTTATGAAATTCATTTTTTTCTTAATCCTATAGTATATGAAGCATAGAATGTGACGCATGTTTTAGATTAAAAAAATGTGATACCTTTTGAAAGCTATAGATGTTTTTCAATCAGCCTATCAATCAAGACTTTAGTTGTAATTAAAATTGAAAATGAATAATAATTATTTATTAAATTCAAGGTAAAGCATAATTTATGTTGGTGGAAGCTGAGAATATCCTTTAAAAACCCTTTTTGTTTCATCAATTTTGGGTTAAAAAATTTCTCAACCACATACCCTACACATCCCATCATATCGCCACTTTTTGGACCATCATGATCCTACACATACCCGTTTGTTGCATTGTTGTTGTGGCTTGAAGGATGGTATAGGTAGGTATTGAGGAAAATGTTGTGGGAGAAGGAATTTTAGTTCTTCCTTGGCTTGTGACATTGCTTGTAGGTAAAGGATAAAGAGTCATTGAGGTTAGATTTTTTCCAAAGATTTGAACTATGTTTTGCATAAAGTCAAGTCCATGTTTGCTTTCAAGCGTGCGATGAATGTTGTCTATAATAGGGATGGCATGCGGTAGTTGAGATATTTTCATTTTCCACTTGATGTTGTAGGTTTTCTAAGTCTTCATGAATGTGAATTATGTTTTCTTGTAGGACAATATCATTCCTTGTTTCAACATGCATACTATTTGAAGGCAAAGAGTTGCTAAGGGTATTGTCCATACCTAGTGTACTAGTGTCAGTACTAGGAGTGAAAGAGCTAGACAATGCAAGATATACAACAATTGTACTATCACAAGATGACATGAGTCTCGAACTTCGTCTCACTACCATATTACCAATAGGACACTAAATACTCATTCAAGGGCTACTAAATGCAAGGTGAATGAAAATGCAATGTAAGCTAAGAACAATTAAATTCTTATAATAGAAATTATGGAAAATAAAATAGAAAGGAAATAATAGTTAATAAAAGCTTAGAAACTAAACCTGAAATGATAGAAAATACAATGCAGAATGTGCACAGGGACTGATTTTCCCAAGTTCATGAATGAGTCCTAGTGAGGACTTTTTTTAGAATTTTCATATTTTTTAAATTGAATTTTATGCCTTTTCTATTTTTTTGATTTTTATGTGAGATGAAAATGCATATTTTGAATGATTTTCAATGAAATTGGATACAAAAATGCAAGCTATATGATCTTCCACTAATGCACAATTTGAAACCCTAAAATTCCAATTAACTAATGCAAATCCTAATGCATGAAAGAACTAGGATGATAATGTACTCCAAATCAGAATTATGATCTAAATGTAGGTTCACCAAAATGAAAGGTGGAAAAAAAAAGTTCATTTCCACCCTAGGAGTTTAGAACCTATAAAGGAAAATTTTCACTTTCACTCAACATCGAACCCTTGAGATCTCAATGCAAAAGAGAAACATATCTTGTAAGAGGGTTGTTCTAGGGGATGAATATGATTTAATAAGGGTCTCACCACCAAGTTCAAAATTGGAAAGGATAATGAAATGCAAGATGAAATGAAAAACCCTAATTGAATGAAAAGTAGCACTAAATGACCTAGAAAGGCAAATGAAACAACACAAAAAACTACAAAACAAAATGTGTGCACTTGGAAATCTAGAGATGGATGGATGGAGGTATAAAACACTAGAAAATATTCTTTTATTGATGACTAGGACTCATTCACCAAGCTGGTCGAATCAGTCTAGTTTTTGGAAAACTATGCGGGAACATGAATCTATCAAAAGGGTATCAAAATCTGCAAAAGCCTAAAGATTGATAGGAACTCAAAATTATTCACCAAAAGTGGTGAATTAGTCTAGTTGGGATTTTCTACAACTTCAAAGGATGATCCTGATATTTTATCTCTGCTCTATCCTTCTTGAGTGATTTCTAGATCCAAATATCTGATTTGCAACTTGTAGGTGATCTCCAAGGTTCTCCAAGGCTTAATGACAACTTTGACAACTTTGGATGATTTGCAGCTATATACACTCAAAATTGGTCTAGAGAATATTAATTAAATATTGGTTATTTAATTAATAAATTTTTCTTCCTCTACTATATAAATAAATAAAATTTATTTACATAGTTCCTTTCCTCTTAATTCTTCTATTCCAATTCACCTCTTTCATGATTTAATTAAAATGAAAAAGTATAAATAATTTGTTTTATTTTAATTAACTTCCCTCTCACTAAATTCAAGTTTTTAAATTTGAATTCCATCACATTTCTACATAATTTTCTCTAACCACCTTCCACCTCACCCTCCAACTCACCATGTGTCACCTGAAAATGATTATTAATTATTATTTTCTAAATTGGATAATTATTCTCAACAATTTAACCACCGTGAGGACACATGGCTTCTTCATCCAAATGATTTCCTCTTACACTTGGCAAATAAGTTTTATTAAAGGGAAAATTTTCCTTGTTTTCTTCATCCTCTTCATTCTTCTCTGTCGGATTCTCCAGACTAAATTTTGATCACTCATGGTTGCCAACTCACCTAAGGCATTGAAAAAATATATAAATTAAGCCCAATTTACAAATTTTGGATAAGGTGCAATTGCATAATCTTACTCTGTAGAATTTCACTTGAGTTTTAGAGCTTCATTTACATTTTTAGCTTATCATTTAGGATAGTTTTCCAATTTGTTTCAATCATGGCTCCTTTAGGCATTTCATAGTTTAATTCAGCATGTAGAATCAATTCTAATCTCTTTGTAATTAGTATAGTTTTCATTGTCTTCCACTTCATATGAATTTGTGCATATCTGGCTTATTTCACCATGTCCATTTATCATTTCATACAGCTAAGTCTTTTAATCATATAGATGTAGGTTTATAATCTGCATTGTAAATGGATAGGCTACTCGTTTCTTAGATGACATCTCAGGGATTCATGCAGGAATAAGTTCTGAGAGCACAAATTGATAGGACATTTAAGATTAGAGGAGGATGTGAATTTCTTAAAGAATTTTGTTGTTAAACTATGTTTTATTTAGACAGATTCTTTAATATAATACTTCCCATCTAAGTGTGTTTATTTTGATATAATAAAACACATAAATTTGCACCCACCGTGGGACCTAGTCCCTATTATTTTAACATTTTCAGGAAGTTCTATTTTACAGGCTTGGATGTGTAGTTTTCTAGTGCAACTGCATAATTTTCTAGTGTTTATGAAATATTCTCTAGAGCTTACACTGACTACTCCGACACTTCTAAAGATTTCTCTAGCACTTCCAAGCCATCTAGTGGTGCTTTAGGGAGTTTCTCTAGTGCTTTTACTCTTTGTTGTAGCACTTTGGCTAAATTCTGTAGCACTTTCAATCAATTCTGTGGTGCTTCTATCTTTTGACACTTCTGCTTTATATTATGGCACTTTTAGTTAGTTCTGCAATTTTTCCCGAGAATGAAAACTAATTTTGGATTTTTTGTTTTGCAGGTTGAATAAAACACTGTCAAAGATCATGCTAAAACTCTAGAATGCTTGCCAAAGATAATCTATGAGAAACTACTAATGAATTTGATGCAGGGGTTGGATTTTATATCTTTCCTTCTTGCTTAAATTAGGAACATAGATTAACTAGTAGGGAATGAACACCACGTTTGTTGCTTGTTTGGAAGGGTAAGCATATGCTCTCCCCTTAGCTGGGTGACTGAAAATCCAGATCCTTTCCTTTTTCATCTATTCATGGTGTGTTTTGAATGGTAGGCATATGATATGCCCTTAATTGGGTGACCAAAAAGCTAGACCCATTCTTTGTTAATCTGCAAGTCTGAGTAGGGTATACGGCGATGGTTCTCTCTTTATTCATGCAAAATAAAGAGGATCAAACTATGGGTATACTCTCTCACTTTTTTTTATCCTAGAGGGCCTGCCTTGGGGAAAAAGTACTCACCCAAGGGAATGATTCAACCGGTAACACTCTAAAGCCAAGAGTATTTCTAGTCAGGATATAAATGTGGATATTGGAGTAAATGCCAATATCATGTGGTTGGATTTGACGAGAAGGGAGCAATGGTCTCTCGCCACATTGGTCAACTCCTACGAATGGAAATTCGTTAATAGAACCCTTGTTTTAGAATTGGCCAAATCCTTTATCTATTCTCTTGGTACAACACCGATCAGTTTGAAGGCATCCGCATTCTTGTAGTCTTTAGTATAGATGATTAGTATACCATGGGAGTTTCATGGAGGCTAGAAGCTTGGTTGACCTGAGAAGAGAGTGCAATGTAAGGGGGAGCCCGTGTGGCCAAGATTCTGAATTCATCTGCTAAAGATAAGTGTGGTTGGGGTAAAACCAACATGGAATCCAAGAGAATATAGTCCATCATAGTCCTAGGGAATGCACATTGTGCTTGATTGTTCTTTTCAAGAAAAAATCAAAACAAACCTCAAACGAAACTTTACATACTAGAAAAACTACAAAAACTATGATTTAGAATACATCATCTGGAAAAAACCATCTTTTGACTAAAAACCAGAAAAAATTAAGCAAATTGGAAATAAATTGCTGTATACTCTGTCCAGCACTTTTGCTATTTTTTGTGGCACCTTCACCAAATTTTTTAGCACATTCCCTCTCTGTTTCAACACTCTAGTCTTATTTACCAGTGTATTCAAGCTTTTTTGTGGTGCATTTACCTCATTTTGTTGCACATCCCAACTATTATGTGGCACATCCAAGCTTTTATGTGGCACATTCGCCTAATTCTGTTGCACATCCCTACCATCCTATGGTGCATCTGAGTCGTTCTATTGCACTTCTACCCTTTGTAACGACATTTCCACAAAAATCTAGAAAAAAAAAGCTAAATAAAATTCCCATCCATCATTTTGCAACTAGAATTCAAACACCTTTCTTGGTTAGAGTCATTTTCAGCCTTGATAAGGGTCTAAACATGGTTTTTATCCAATGGCTAAATGAAAAATCAAATTTGAAAACCAAAATGCATAATTCTTAGTCCAAAAGACCATCAACAATGTCTTTCCATGCTTTACAACTTTAGGGATAGACTGCTCTTCATTTTTTACAGAAAAGCTTCCAAGAACAACCCTAGTTTTTATTTGTTTTATTATTGCCAAAACCCAAGACTCTTCCAAATATTTGAACATCTCATCTAGAAAGGAAATTTCTCACCATTTTCACAATTGAAACCAAAATTTTGAAATCTCGTCGAGTCGGGAATTATCCCTTAGAGTCCAAAAAAATGTTAAAATTGCCTTATCCAAGTGAAACATTTTACCTAAAATTTGATCAAACCTTTAAAAGTTCCCATCATCATCAAAACACAAATTTGATCATCAAAGTTGAGTTTCCCATCAAGGATTTATTATCCTTCATCATTGAAACAATACACTTTGTATCAAATTTTGTCACCTTGGTTATATCAATAGAATCCATCATTCTATTCGACCTAGGTATTCCTTGGCACTCTCAAATAACGATCAAATTTTAGCAAACATTCATCACTTGTATGCCCATTTTAACAAGGTCCCCAAAAAAAACTCAAGGGTCAAGAACCTGACCCTCCAAATATCATGGGAGAACCAAAGGTAAATCCCTTTCACCAATTTTCCCAAAATGACATGGAAGAGATAACAGAAGAAGAAATTGAACAAGCAAACTAAGACCCCAAATTCTATAAATTCCTAGAAAAGGTATTTGAAAATGACGGGGAGAAATACCTTTTAATGTTAGCCAACCAAGGAGCTAACTTACCAAATTATTTTGATGTTAACAAATTGAAGAATGTCCCAAATAAAACTGAAACTAAAATGCTTACTGTAGATCAAATGACTACCTGGACAAATCAGATGTAAAACCTTCAACAACAACTCCAAGATATGAAAGATGGGACTCCAAAATAGTACCTATGGTGGGATATTTGTCCCTATCCCTTTGATATAAGGTTAAACATGATACCATTTCCTGTAAACTATGACTTACCAAAATACAAAAATAACAATGGGAAGTTTGATCCAATAGACCATGTGCGAGAATTCTGAACAATCTTGAATTTGCTCATGAGGACACATACTTAATGAGACTCTTTTCTCATAGGCTAGGAGGCCATTGCATGGAATGGTTCTGAAAGTTACAACCAAGCATAAAATACTTCGAAGAACTAGTTAACAATTTCATCACACAATATTCCTACAACATTTCCAATGAGATAACCATGAAGGATCTTTGTAATACCAAACAAAAATAAGGAGAATCTTTTCTCATATTCCTCCAAAGGTGGAGAAGGTTATTCGCTCATTATGCTCATCCCATACTCAAACAAGAAAAGATGGAAATATTTATTGATAACCTTAACAATGAGATGAGCTATAGATTGCAATTACAATGTCCTCCTAGCTTTGAGAAGATGGTATAAAATAGTGTTAAAATTGAAGAAGCCTTAGTCAAAAGAGGGGTGTTGAAAATTCACAATGAAGGATCAAACAATGCTAGTTCATCCAACCATCATAACAATAAAAAACCCAAATTTTGGGCAAGGAAAAAAAATTCCAACGAGGGTAATGTTGAAACTCATAATTTCAAACCCATCTTTAACTTGCCAGTAACTACAACCAAGGTATATCAAAACATCAATCAAGGAACAAATCGGAATATCACCTCATCTAACAATCAAAGCGGTCACAATCAAAGTAACACCCCATCAAAACTTCCACAATATCAAACACAATCAAACTACAAAAAATTCACCCCTTTTGGTCAATCACATGAATCTGCATTGAGGGAACTTCTTGAAAATAACCTCATAACACTACCTGACACTCGAGGATTTGAACCTAAATTAAAATCATCATGGTGGAATGATTCCCATTACTATGAATTTCATCAATGCAAAGGCCACCTAACGAATAGTTGCATGCAATTGAAACATAAAATACAAGACTTGATAGATGCTAAAATCATACGAATAGAGGGACTCCAAACAAATACAGATCATGAGGCATTTAAAAATGCTTTTCCAAATTATGAAAAAAGGGAGTCCTTTACAACAAACAAGGGAGAGAATGTGAACTATGTCCATGATACTGTCATAAGTCATATCTCAGCAATTGAAAATCAAAAGAGTACCATTGAAATTGATGACCACCAAGAAATTACACCAAACAATGATCCAATTTATGACACCCCGATTGAACTAGCACATGGCATCATCTTTGAAAATCAAATCAATGATACACAACCAAATATGACTATGATGGATACCCAAATTAGTGTCATCAGAATCAATGGGAAACAAGACAGTATACTAGTGAATGTGACAATGAGGGCTTAGGCCAAATATGTCTTAAAAGGACATTCATCTAAAACATCTGCAACCTTGTCCAATCAATACAACATAGTGGACCAATTACAAAAAATCCCTGCACAAATATCAATATTGGAATTACTCAAGATTTCTCTTACTCACAAAAAGATCTTGGGAAAGGCCCTAGTGGACACAATGGTGTCAATGAATCTAGAAGTTTGTAAATTTGAAGCCATGGTGGGACATTTAATCAGACCACATAGCTTATCCTTTTCCAAAAATGATGACACATCCATTTCTCATCCCCATGATGATGCTCTCCATATCGAAGTCCTAATCCATAAACATCGTGTCAAACGTATCCTTGTAGATGGAGGAGCTAGCCTAAATATATGTACTTTAACACTTCTTTGTGCCCTGTGATTCTCTAAGAATGCAATTGATTCAAAGAAAAATATTACAATAAAAGCATATGATGATGAGGAAAGAGCTTCACAGGGGTTGATAATCCTACCCATACAAGTGGGACCAATCCAAAAAGATGTAATTTTCCAAGTCTTAGACAAGGATTTGACTTATAACATACTATTTGGTTGACCATGGAAGCATGGCGATCCCTTCAACATATCACCAATGTCTAAAATTTCCTTGTGGTGGTCAGAAAATTAGCATTTTTGCTGATTCAAATAGTCCTTAGTATTGCAATACCTCGAACTCTGTCTAAGATATCTTTGTACCTCATAATACAAAAGCTTCCATTTCTACTACTTCTAATGAGTAGAGCCAGTCAAGTTCCTCATCCAAACCTTTGGTCATTTCCACAAATCATGAAAGCCAATCTAGTTCCATACCTAAAAGGTCTGAGAAGAAAGAAGAAGTTTCTCCATCCACGTCCTCAAATCCTGAAGCCCAATTGAATTCCTTGTCAAAACAATTTGATGAAAAAGTCCAAGTCAAAGACAAAGGTGTTGGTGAATACTTCTTTGAACAGTCCCTGTATCTTTCCCACTTTTCTTCTCCAAAGGTCTATGGACAACCCTCTACATCAACACAATATATCCCACAACTAGTCACCAAATTTGATAGACAGTCCATAAAAGAAATCACCAGGTTTGATGAAGGAGAAGACAAAGATGTTCTAAACTGGCTTTACAAAGATGAGAAAGAATCCCAAACAGCAATTGCAAATGTACAAATAGCTCAATATGGAAAAGGTTTCACCATCTTGGAAAAGATGGGATATGAGGGAAAAGGTCCCATGGGTAAAAGAAAAGAGGGAATTGTAGAACTAATTCAACCACTTTTAATCAATCCAAAAGATAAGACTAGACTAGGCTATAGAGAAGACACAAAAGAAAAGGTGGTTGAAATAATCTTACAGTTACAAGCCAACGGCGATCATGAAATTGATTCTAATAAATATGAGTGGGATTCACTATCAGAAGATTCATTTCATGACAAGTATTTTGATGTGGTAGATAAGTATGCACTCCTATTCGAAGAGGGACAAGGGTCAAGTTCGAGACCATTGGAATTTGGATCACAACACCTGATGATTCTAGTGAAGATAGTTCAACTTGGAGTGAAACAACAAATTTGGAAGAGAGTTACCTTCTATACCTTAATTTTTCTATTGGACTAATGGAAGACACCGCTATTCAAACCCTTACCATTTCTGACCTTAACCCGTCAGCTGACTGCTTACCCTTGGTACATCCTGACCTTCTAGATTGGGACCTAACTGATCCATTTGACATCCCTAAATTTTCAAATGATGATGCCATCATCAATTTCCTTTATGCCAATGATTATGAAACATACTCCACCAATGACCATCATAACAAGGTTTCCACATAGGGGAGTATCAAATCTTCCAGCTACAAAATGAATAATACAAGAAATAGATCTGTTATTGAAAACCATTCAATGGCAATACCAGATTTGGAAAAAGTAAAAACAAAGAGCGCATCCAATGGAAAAAACCTCCCTGAGGCATTAAAGGATGGAAAATTTGATACTCTCCCATAAAAATTTTAGTGCAAAGTCCTTATTGAACTGAAACATTTTGTGAACATTGGCAATGAAGAGATAGTAAAGAATATCCATCTAGCAATATCTTTGATAGAACAGGAAAAGCCAAGCTTCCTCAAGTTTTTCATAGAAAAAAAAATCAACTTTGCTTGGTCATATGTAGACATGATAGGAATTCATCCAAAAATCATCATGCATCATCTATCATTACCTCTAGGAGTGAAACTAGCCAAAACAAAAGTGGAGAAAAATGCACCCCCATATCACACTATTGGTAGAGGTAGAATTGAAGAAATTGTTGGATGCAATATTCATCAAACCTATTGATTATGTTGAGTGGATATGGGTATGTGCAGGAACATCATGGAAAAAATAGGCCCTTAAGTGGCAAAAAATTCAGAAAAATTAGAGTTAGGCAACTTGACGTAAAAATTTGAATAAGTTATCTATATTATTTCAAAAATATGTATGAATAGAATCTATAGAAAATTGAATGTAGTTTCTAAACTATTAGGTTTTTTTAAAAATCTATTTGGTGAAAATTTGAAATTCCAATGCAAGATTCCTTAAATTTGGGAAAAATAAGAAGTAGGTGTCACCACCTAACCACAATAAAATTATAATATTTTTGTATAATATTTTAGATATAATTAGACAACTCATGTCCGGATGTGATGCATATTTTTTGTAATTTTTTCCAAGTAAATAATTAATTATGAATTTTTATTACAACTTTTAAAAAATATAAAAACTTGTATGTCTAACTTAACTTGGTCAAAACTTCATGAAATTCATTTTTTTTTTAATCCTATAGTATGTGAAGCATAGAATGTGACACATGTTTTGGATTCAAAAAATGTTATACCATTTGAAAGATATAGATGTTTTTCAATCAGCCTATCAATCAGGACTTTAATCATAATTCAAATAGAAAATGAATAATAATTATTTATTAAATTCAAAGTAAAGAATAATTTATATTGGTGGAAATCATAGAATCTCCTTTAAAAACCCTTTTCCTTTCATCAATTTTGGGTAAAAAAAAGTCATTAGCATATACCCATCATATTGCCACTTTTTGGCCCATCATGATCCTGCACATACCCATATCCAATATAGTACCAGTTTCAAAGCCTGATAATAGCATTCACATTTGCGCTGATTTCTGAGGCCTTAACAAAGCTTTTCCTAAAGATGTTTTTCCTCTCCCCAATAGAGATATTATAGTAGACTTGACATAAATGCATGTTTGGGGTGACATCAACAAAAATCCTTGGTTACATATTATCAGAAAATGGGATCAAGGTAGACCCAGCCAAATTCAAAGCTATTATGGAAATTCCACCACCAAAGAACATTTGTCAACTCTATTCTCTACAAGGGAGGTTTTAGTCAGTTCGTAGATTCATTTCACAACTGGAAGACAAGACCCATCCCTTCACTCATTTGTTGCATAAAAATATTTCCTTCCGATGGGATAAGAAATGTGAAGGAGCCTTCAACCATTTGAAACAATATTTAATGAATCTACCTATCCTAGTACCACCATTAGATGGAAAGCCACTACGATTATATATTGCTACAATAGAGACATCATTGGGAGCCTTATTAGCACAAGAAGATTCAATAGGAAAAGAATGAGCAATTTATTTCATCAGTAGGACACTAAATGGCTATGAGATCAACTATACCTTCATTGAAAAGGCTTGTCTAGTAGTAGTATTTGTGACTCTACAACTGCGACACTACATACTAACTCATGCTATCAAGTTGATAGCCAAAATTTATCCTCTCAAATATCTCCTTAGTAAAGATAAATTGATAGGGAGATTGGCTAAATGGGTCATGATACTCAGTGAATTTGATATCCAATATGTAGATAGGAAAGCCATAAAAGGACAAGCAATTGTTAACCAGCTAGTAGAGGCACCATTACCAGATAATCATCCTTTACACATTGAATTTATAGATGTTGATGTTCTTGTTGTGGCTACAAAACAGTGGACACTATACTTTGATGGATCACATACCCAACATAGATCAAGAGTTGGAATTCCATTTGTCACTTCTCAAGGACATACCATACCAAAATCACATAGAATGATGTTCCCTTGTACCAAAAAAATGGTGGAGTATGAAGCATTAATCATTGGAATCAAAATGGCAGTAGAATGGAAGGTCCTATAATTGTAAGTGTATGGGGATTCTCAATTAGTAATTAATCAAGTCAATGATGATTATCAAACAAGAGATGAAAAATTGATGCCTTACAAGAGAATGCTAGATGATATCAAGAAATAATTTCTGGATATCAAATTTGAATAGGTTTCAAGAGTGGATAATAAAGTCGATGATGCCATGGATACTACTGCTTCCTTGTTACAAATTCCAGAGAAAAGAAGCTTTTACGAGCTCTTGGTGGAACAAGTATTTTCCCCTACCCATGATGGTACTGAATCCCATGTCATTTGTCACCTATCCAATACCAAAACCTCAATCTATAGTGATATTTATACCTACCCGAAAGATAACACTCTTCCACCTGACTTGTCATGAAACCAAAAATGCAATCTCATTCACCGAGCTGCTTGACATACAATTATAGTGGATGTACTATATCGACGAGGTCTTGAATAAAATCTCTTACAATGTCTAGAATGCGATGAGTCTAAATTAGCTTTACGAGAAGTCCATGAAGGTGTCTATGAAACACATTCAAGTGGCCTAACCTTAGCCAAGAAACTTCTTCATTTAGGATATTATTGATCAACTATGGAAAAGAGTCTTTCTAGTTTGTGAAGAAATGTTAGAAATATTAGATTCATGGCAATCTCATCCATGCACCAACATAAGAACTTCAACCTTTTGCATCCACATGGTCATTTTTCTAGTGGGGACTAGATCTTGTTGGTAAAATTCATCCATCTTCATCAAACGGACACAAGTTTATCATCATAGCTACAAAATACTTCACGAAGTGGATTGAGGTTGTTCCTTTAACCAACATCACATGAAAGAAGATTTCATCATTCATCCTAAACTACATTATTTGTAGATATGTCATTCCTCAATCCATAGTCACTGACAATAGAAGACCATTCAAAAATCAAGACATGCAAGAATTGTGTCAAAAGTTCAATATCCAACATCGCTTCTCTACACCATATTATCCCTAGGGGAATGGTCAAGCAGAGGCTTCCAACAAGACTATTATGAAGATTTTGAAGAAAATTGTCAATGACATAGAAAGTGATTGGAATATCTAGTTAAACCCTACCTTATGGGAATACCACACCAGTATTCACACACCAATAGGAGCTACACCATATGCTTTGGTATATGGGTCTAAGGCCATTGTTCCTATTGAAGTTGAAATACCATCGCTCTGAGTTTCCTTAAAAGGTATCATCCTTGATGAAGACTATTGAATTTCAAGATTGCAAGAACTAGAACTGTTAGATGAATGGCGCCAACATGCAGTGAATCACCTAAAATCCTACCAACAATGTATGTACATAAGTTACAATCACGACGTCAAACCTACAACTTTCCATGTTGGTGATTTAGTGCTGAAAGAAAACCCAGGCAATCAGCAAGACAAAGAAAACAAAGGAAAGTTTGAACCTAATTGGTTGGGGCCCTTTGTCATTGTATCGGCTTATGGTTCAAGAGCATATTAGCTATCCATTCCAAAAGGAGATTAGTTTGAAGAGCCAATGAATAGTCTTCAACTTAAGAAATTCTATGCATAGGTCAGTCGATGAATCTGAAAAAGTCCTGAAAAAATAAAAAAACATCTTAAAAATTCTTGAAAAAGTCCTAAAGAAATCCAAAAAAATAGTAAATGTCCTGAAAAAATGGTTACCCTGGTGAAAACCTGGCAAACAGGCATCTTGGTAACAAAAAAATGCAAAAAAAAAGAAAAGTGAAAAATTAAAAAGATAAAAAAAAATCATAAAATTTGAAAAAGTGCAATAAAAGCAAGTGGTGAAAACCTGGTGACAAGTGCTATTTGTGACAGGCTAGCTTCTTCCTCTATGGGAACGTATGTTGATCATTGGCTTGGTATTGTTACCATCTAAATCCTTCATTCGAGTTGCATATCCATATCTTGTTGTGTTGGTTATGTCTCACTTTGGCTTCTAGAACACTGTACATATCCATAATAAAACTGGCTTGTTTCCACTGGGAGAAAAATCCTAACCTCTCTGGGGGCAACAAGTTTTGGGCTTAAGTCAACAGACAAATGAAAGGAAGGAAAACACAACAAAAACCATTGATCATAGTGAAACCAAACATGGAACATCAATCACAATAAAAAATGCATCAAACATCATTTTCATGTCGAAAAATCCTTAAAAAGGTTAAAAAAAAAAAAAGAAGCCAAAACCAGAGTCACCTTGTTGAATTTTGTTGTTGCAGTTCATTGTAATTAAGTGTATGTTCATATCCTAGTCTTATAAATCAGTTGAGTTGGTCAAATTACATGGTCTCTACATGTATAACGTAGGCAAGGCTTATCTTTGATCAGCCCTCGAGATCCGTATGATAGGTCTTTAGGTTAGATTCTTGGTCAAAATCTTAGAAAACACCTAAAAAGTAGAAAATTCAAAAATCTCAAAAACAACAGAAAATGATTGATGTCATCATTTCTCAGGATATCAAGTAGAATGTTCAAATAGTTTTCATTGTGATTGATTTCATCATTTCTCATGAGAAATTCAAGGATGTCAAAGGACTAGAAAAGCTATGATCGAGAATGATATTTTCTTTGTATGTTGCCTATGAGTTAATCATTACTACTATGAGAATCGTCATGGGACGTGCTCTACAAAGTATCACTGATGACATTCTGGATTCACATAGTAAAATGGTTAACTCTTGTCTGTTTATGCAAGGAAGGCTTAGGTCATCATGGTTTAATTATACCTAGATTCCTGTGTTAACTTGCACTATCAAACGTCATGGAAGTAGTACTCAGGTCATCATGGTTCAATTTTACCATCAATGTTTGTACTCACTTTCAACATTTTTAAAGGCTCAATGGTGACAATAAGCATAATAAATCATTGGGATGTCACTATTGCATTGTTAGGATTGCATAGATAGGTTCCATTCATATTTGGTTGCTGTAATGGAATTTATAGATTTTTCTAAGGCTAATGTTTTTATCACTAACTGTTTGAGTACATTTGACATAACCAAAAACATCATTTAGAGACATAAGCATTAGGACATCAATCATAGCATTATCATATCATCTAGGCACTCATTTAGTTCATTAATCATATATTTGCATTAAGAAAACAAATGCATTGACCATATCATTTTCATCCATATACATCTAGTCATACATTCTAGGCATCAACATATGTAAAATAATCATTCATTCATTTCATACATGCATTAGATCATAATATTTGCATCAGAAAAATGTAAAAACTTAAGTTACCATGCATATCATACATCCATGCATACCATATAGAGTCATTCATTATTAGAATTATTCATCTCTACATTAACATCATCTTGCATATCGTACATCATACATCATTGCACCAGAAAAATACAAAAATATTAACATGTAGACATTTGCATAAAACCATAGGATCATAACACATATTGCATCCATTGCATATAATATCATCATCATAAGGCATCACATAACATACAGGACATGGAAATTAAATGCATCCATCATAAACCAATGCATAAACACATAGGATCATCATCATCACTACATATATATCTCAAAAATATGTTAAATGTACAAGGATATCTAAATATCAATAAATACAACATCAAAGGGTGATATCATCAAAATTTAGTGTATACATAATGGCATAGCATATAGTGACTAAATTTATGTGGTACTGCCTCCCAAAGCTGTCAGCATCACTGGACTTGTACCCCCTATTGCATCGGAGGTCCCTGCACATGGATCCCTCTAATCCCCTAGTAATGGTTGTCACACCCATGCTCACTGTCTGAGACTAAGATCTACAATTTTGAGATCAGGTAAAGCTCTATCACCCCTTAGGTGGGACCAACTCATGATATCGATCTCTATAAAACTGAACCTCTTGATACGTGTGATGTATCTCCCTAAAATAATAACCCGCTCTCATAGCTGTCGCAGCCTACTACAACCTCTCTATGAGGTCCTCTGCCTACTCAACCCATCATCTTAGGGTGTCTCTCTCCATAGTCAATGCTACAACCTACCCTTGTACCTACCCTTGGCCCTGATTTTTTCCAGCTATTGTAGGGCGGCATCCCTCTTAGCTATTAAAGTTTGAATCTGACCTTGTGCCTATAAGAGTTGTTCCTGCACCTAGGTCAATAGCTGGGTCTATGTCTACAACTGCCTCTATAACTCTGTAAGCTATCCCTAAATAATCTGCACCTGTGTGTGTAAATCATTGATCTGTGACTGTTGTTGTTGGGAAGGCAAGTGTATCTGTACACACTGATGTGATGTTTCCACCAAGGATCACCTCCTACGAGGCACTCTGATGTCAAAACCAAGATGTCCACCACCTCCTCCACCACCTCCTCCATCTCTGTCACCACCTCCTCCATCTCCTCCACCACCATCATCACCCTCATCTCCACCCTCTCCCTCCTCCCCATCTCTGATATCTTTGCCTCATCTCTACCTAGGTGGTCTATCCTCATCATCCTCAAATGGTGGCATGGGCTCATCAAGCCCTGAAATCCTTGAAAATGGATGATGACCAAAATACGCCGTATACTCCTCACTCATGTATCCCTCAAAAATATCTAGATGATAATCCCAGACAACCGGCTGCAAATGTAGATACTCATCACATGCAGCATCATAGGACAATGTAGGTCCCCACTCTATGATATCTAGTTGCCAGCGGGCATACAGGGTTGATCCCTATGGCATCCCCTACACTCGACCATACTGCCTCAACACTCTTAGTAATAGGAATCTCTTGATAATATATCAAGTCTATCTAATCAGGTATCTAGCAGTCATAAAGTATGGAACCTCTAGGTGATCCTCTATCCACTGCTCGCAATCCACATATGGTTGCCAAGTAACTACATCCAAGTCATCGAGCACTCATAGCCAATACTCTAGTTTTCCCAACTTATGCTGGATAACTGCACCTACATAACAATAAATGTATGGCCTCTCGAATGGTCAAAATTTTTCTATCTCTAGCCATGTCACCACAATATGCTCCTAGGCCCAAACCTATAGCAATGTAACCTCGGCAGACAAGCTAGATCCTCCCAGATATACCACTTTGTGTAGATCATGATATAGGTGAGCAAGCATACAAGATCCCAAAAAAAAAAAGGTCCCAAACTGAACCATCTGCTCCAGTGTGTGCCCCCAACCAAAAAAAAACCCATTTTCCCTCTTGTTGGGACATAAAAAGCCACCAACAAATCTTGCAAGAATGAAAGGTAGAGGTACATCACTGGAAAATATCTCCAACCACGACATCGAACATCCATCAATTTTATCATCATGAAAAAGTTGGCATAGCGCATATGTCCCTCTGTACTCAATAGAATCATAAGTGATGATATCACCAACCACGAGAATCCACAAAATCCTATAACCATCCTCTGGAATGATAGTCATCTCTCTGGTGGGTAGATGGAAAGTGTTGTGGTCACTATTCCACCTATCTGATAGTGTTGTCAACAATCACCGATTAATGCTAACCCGAGGCATATCAATCAATGAAGACAAACAACATCTCTCAACAATATCTCTCTCAGCATGGGATAGTTGTGGTATCATCTCCCATGTCAGTGGAAATCACTCTCGAAACTAAAGATTATCTAAATCCATCTCCTATCACTTTGAAAACATTGCAATTCAGCATATCAATTGAATCAAAATCATCAAATCAATCAAACATCAAAATCAATCATCTTACTAAGATTTTCATCAAATCTCATCAAAATTTCATTTTGATTCTCTCCTATAATGAGATCAATACATCATCATCATTAATGCATCCCGCCTATCATGAGGTCACTAAATCATCTGTCCTATCATCAAAACCTAATCAACGACTGAAAGCAATTAAACATCAAAATTCAGGGAGAAAATAACAAACATCTTCATTCTATCTTGGAAGCACTAAAATAGATCGTGGAGGCACCATTTTGAGTGAAAGCACCATTCTATGGCTTGGAGGCACCATTTCTGGTAGGAACACCAAAAAATCATGTTGAGTTGCCATTTTAGCTGAAAGCGCTGGAGAAAAGGGCAGAAGCGCCATTTCCCCTGAAAGCACTAGAACATAGTGCCAAAGTGCCAAAACCCTCAAATTTGAACTATGATGACTTCAAAGTGCCATTTCATACCTCAAATGTGCCAAAATCAAAAGCCCCATTACAAACCCTAGAAGCACCAGAGAATCTCTCTGAAGTGCCTAAACTCCTAGTCTAGGTGCCATGAAAAACTTCAAAAGCACTAAATATTTTTTGAAATTTGAAAATCTAATTTAAAACATGAAAATAAATTCATTTTAAAATCACAAAGCAAGGTTTTAAAATCTTACTGGAGGTTCGTATCCCATTGGCCGATTGTGCTGTCATAACCGCTCGAATCGACGACGCTGCAGAGGGATCACCATCTTGCTTAGAAGTTCCAAAATGATTTTTCCTCCAAAAAAATTTCAAAATCACAATTTTCACAAATGAACTCCTTTTAACTTTTTACCTCTTAATAAAGGTAATTAAGGGAGTTATTTTGGTGGTTTTATTTTAATTTTTTGAGAGGCAATTAATTGAGGCAGCTTGAAAATCTTTTATATTGGGAGATAAATCATTGGAATATTATCCAAATAGGATTTTATCATCATCATCATAAAAAATCAATTGAAATTTTCAAAAATTATCAAACAATCCTTTTCATCACAAATTTCTCGATTTATCTCCTGAGGGGGCATAGAGTTATAAATCCTCTAAAAACACTGTTTGGGGCATCATTAAATTTTTTAGCAACACTAGTAATTTTTTCTTTGAAGTAATACGTAAACACATCACTTCAAAGAGGGGAAAAATGTATACACTCAAAATTGGTCTAGAGAATATTATTTAAATATTGATTATTTAATTAATAAATTTGTATTCCTCTACTATATAAATGAATCATTTTTTTTGCATAGTTCCTTTCCTCTTAATTCTTCTATTCCAATTCACCTTTTCACAATTTAATTAAAATGAGCAAGTCTAAATAATTTTTTTTTTATTTTAATTAACTTCCTTCTCACTTAATTCAATTTTTTAAATTTGAATTCCATCAAATTTCTACATACTTTTCTCTAACCTCCTTCCACCTCACCCTCTAACTCACCATGTGTCACATGAAAATGATTATTATAATTTTCTAAATTGGATAATTATTCTAAAAAAATTAACCACCTTGAGGACACATGGCTCCTTCATCCAAATGATTCCCTCTTACACTTGGAAAATCGGTTTTATTAAAAGGAACATTTTCCTTGTTTTCTTCATCCTCTTCATTCTTCTTTGTCGGATTCTCTAGATTAAATCTTGATCACTCATGGATTCCAACTCACCCAAGGCCTTGGAAAAATCTATAAATTGAGCCCAATTTACAGCTTTTGGATAAGGAGCAATTGCATAATCTTACTTTGTAGAATTTCACTTGAGTTTTAGAGCTTCATTTATATTTTCAGCTTAGAATTTAGGATAGTTTGTCAATTTGCTTGAATCATGGCTCCTTTAGAAATTTAATAGTTTAATTCAACATCTAGAATAAATTCTAATCTCATTGGCATTAGTATAGTTTGCATTGTGTTCCACTTCATATCATTTTGTGCATATCTAGCTTATTTCACCATGTCCATTTATCATTTCATACAACTGAGTCTTTTAATCGTATAGATGTAGGTTTATAATCTTCATTGTAAATGGATAGGCTACTAATTTCTTAGATGAAATCTCAGGGATTCATGCAGGAATAAGTTCTAAGAGCACAAATTGTCAGGACATTTAAGATTAGAGGAGGATGTGAAGTTCTTAAAGAATTCTATTGTTAAACTATGTTTGATTTAGATAGATTCTTTAATATAATACTTCCCATCTAAGTGTGTTTGTTTTGATAAAATTCACACATATTTTCTAACACACATCAACTTTTATCCAATCTTTCTCCTTAAGAAAAATATAATCTAGATCTGCAAATCACACACAAAGGAGAGGGAAAAATATTGTTGGGTTAGTGGTCAAACCCTATTTTGGAAATCAATCCTTGAATGAAATAAAATAAGAATGGAAAATGATGAATGGAAAAATAACAATGTTGAAACTCATGAATCCCTACCAATAAGGTGTTGCAAATATGCTTGAGATGGCTACAATGGACATAGATCTTGGTTCTTTCTTGAATGATGTTGATTTTTAATTAAACACTTGCTTGAATCACAAATCCTACATCATAATTGTTAGCAGAATAACAAACATGATGCATGAAATATTTGACACAATGATTGAGACTTCAAGAATGTTCTAAAATGATTGATAATCTACCCTTGAATTCTCTTGTATGCTCTTGTGAATACTTGTGAACAATTCATTACTTGTTAGATTACTAATTGTAAATATGAGTGAAAGAACCTTGTATTTATACTTAATTATGCAAGAATTCCAAAAAATATAACACTACAAGCTGACATCAAAACTAGGAGCATAAAATCCCACTAGAAATTTGAATTAGTTTTGATTTTGGTCCATACAAGACTCATTCGCTCAAGGTGGTGAATGAGTCATGCTAGGCATAATGTATGGGAGCAAAAATCAAAACTACTTAGAAATGTGTGAAATCTAGTTCAAGACCAAAAGACCTAGATGGAACCTATTCACCCAAGGTAGGAAATGAGTCCCAAATCACTAAATCTGGGCCACTCAAACCAAAAACACCTGAATTATGATTGGTTAGTGATTGGTGTCGAGACTATCCTTGAAAAGAGGCATTAAATGGGTCTTGTGGATGCACAATAGGGCCAATTAAAGTATAAGAAAGCCCAATTATTAATTACAATCCTAGAAAAGTGTGAAAATGTGCTACAACACTTTACAACACTTCAAATAAGGAAAGATCAATGCTAAAAATAGATTTATTAGGTGTAATTAATTAATAAGACCTTAGAAAAGTGTGAAAGTGGGTTACAACACTTCAAAACACTTTAGCAAGGTATCATTTAAATTCATTTTTTCACAAGGTCCCAATACCTAATTTGAATGTGTCAGTCACATTATAACACTAAATCAAGCCAAAATTAATCCTAATTCCATAACGAGGGCCCAAAAATGTGTGTAAATGTTCCTGATGACATTTTTTAACACCACCAATGCACCAAGTCCGTCATTCTCAAATCTATTTTATATGACATCTAAAACCATGGGCACCTAATTTAAAAGTCCATTTAACACATTGTTATCTCAAAATTTGACACCATCAACCAATACCATGTCCATGAGTCAAAATGTCACAAATCAAAATCCACCATATAAGACATGAAGGTTTCTTGTCTCTACACCAAAAAAGTAACCCCAAATGACTAACATTACAAGAGACAAAAACATGTCTTTTGGGTCAAATGTGAAAACCAATCCACCTCCACTACAACATAACATCAATACAAATATCAACTTCACACCAAAATACCAACAAATGAATCAAAATCTATCCCAACATCATACTAGTCCCAATACCATGTTCACATCTCACTTCCAACAAGGAAATCAAAATCATACTCAACAAAACATCAATCCAAATCTAACATTCGCATCCAACTTTGAAAACCAAAATCCATCCTAACGATACACTCACCTAAACACATCCAAGACAAACAAAAATGTGAGTCCTCAAGATTCCAATCCATTTACACATGTTACAAAAAATTAACCAAACATTCCACCATCAACTATAGAAACCTTGCCACAAAAAATGTAGACATTGCAACAACAAATATCTAATGTGTGAGTGAGTGGGAAAAAGAAAACATACTCCATTGAGGAACTATGTCCTTATCCCTTTGATCAAAGCATATATATGCCACTTTTCCCTCAACATTTCAATGTACCAAAATTTCAAAAATATAGAAGAAAGGGATATCTAGTAGAACATATGAGAGAGTTTCATATTGTTTGCATGTATTTTTCATTTGACCACACATATTTGATGAGATTTTTCCCATGTAGCCTCTTGGGGAAAGCTCTAGAGTGGTTTGCACATACTTCTCATATAACATTGAAAGTGATATGACCCTTGAAAAATTACGCACAACCAAAAAAGAAGGAGAATCATTTATCTCTTTCTTCTAGTGGTTGATAATTATGTCTAGAAAATATCCTTGTCACATGCCTTAAAAATAGTTGGCCCATATCTTTATTGAAAACCTCAATATGGAACTAATACACCAACTACAAATCCATTGTTGTAATACATTTGACGATTTCATTGAAAAAGGTGTGTCTATTGAGAAATCACTCGCAAAAGGCTCAGTCAAAATATTCAAAGAAAATTCCAATGAAAGAAACAATTTTTTGTCTAGAAATAAGAATATCCCAAATGATGGAGTAGTTGATGCCAAACTGGTTAACAAAGCTTGTCCCACCATTAGCCTTAGAGATCCCTCTACATCAAATAGTCAACCAAAAAATCATGATCAATCAATAAATGTTGTTCAAAACAATCCATAATGTTGAGGTCCTTTATGAACAAACACACAAATACAAATATACACACCTATAATGAAATTCAATGAGTCAGTTTTGAAGAAACTATTACAATCAAATATTAGGGTATGTGTAGGATCATCATGGAAAAAACAAGCCCTTAAGTGGCAAAAAATTTAGAAAAATTAGAGTTAGGCAACTTGATGTAAAAATTTGAATAAGTTATCTATATTATTCCAAAACTATGTAAGAATAGAATCAATAGCAAATTGAATTTGGTTTCTAAACTACTAGGTTTATTTAAAAAATAATAATAATCTATTTCGTGAAAATTTGAAATTTCAATGCAGTACTACTTAAACTTCAAGGAAAAAATAAGAAGTAGGTGTCTGTCTGACCACCCTAACTAGAATAAAATGATAATATATTTTTATAATATTTTAGATATAAGTAGAGGACCCGTGTCTCAATGTGATGCATATTTTTTTAAAAAAAAATCCAACTAAATAATTAATTATGAATATTTTATTACAACTTTTAAAAAATATAAAAACTCATATGTCTGACCACCTTCACTTTGTCAAAACTTCATGAAATTCAATTATTATTTTTTTAATCCTATATTATGTGAAGCATAAAATGTTATGCATGTTTCAGATTCAAAAAATGTGATACCATTTGACAGCTATAGATGTTTTTCAATCTACCTATCAATCAAGACTTTAGTCGTAATTCAAATAGAAAATGAATAATAATTATCTATTAAATTCAAAGTAAAGCATAATTTATATTGGTGGAAAGTTGAGAATCTCCTTTAAAAACCCTTTTCATTTCATCAATTTTGGGTAAAAAAAGTCTTTAGCCACATACCCTATACATTCCCATCATCCAACTCCCAAAAATCAAACATTATGAACTAGGACCTCTTTTAAAACCATTTTGGTGGAATAATATGGAATTCTATGAGTACCATCATATAAAGTGACATAATATATCCTCATGTTACAAACTTAAGAACATCATTCAAGATCTCATTGACCAAGGTGACATATCTATAGATAATTCAAAAGGGTCCTCCAATACATATCATAACATTTTAAAAAATCCCTTGCAAGATCATGGGTCAAGAAAAGCCTCCAATTAAAGTTCTAATAAAAATAATCACACTAGTTATACTTGTGTCTCATATGATTATACCATTAATAACTTCTGAGCATTTCACAATAAGGAGTCGATGATTACCATCAAGAAAAATATAGAATGTGCTATTACAACCTATAGATCTAATGTGACCTTGAAAGGGGCTACTTCTAATCCACAACCGAAAATGCATTGCAATCTCTTAGATCATCTAGGGAAAACTATCGTATATATATATATATATATCTATTTTTGAGTTGCTCTACATATCTCCTAAACATAAAGCTATCTTGGAAAAATATTTGCAAGAATTTTGTCCCTACATATCTAAATGTTCATCAATTTTAGGCCATTGTAGGGTACTTATCTTCCACACATCACATTATATTTTTTGAACAAGACCTTCCTACATAAACATTAAACCATAATAATCTATTATACCTAGAGGTATTCAGTAACAAACAAAAAATCAAATGATTCTAGGTAGAAGATAGAGTAATTTTGAACATATGTACCTTAAAATTGGTTATAACATTGGGATTCTCTGAAGCTTGTATAAACACATCTAAGAAAATTATCATAACGACTTCTGATGATTTTGATCATTCTTACAAAGGTGCAACTATACTTCTTGTAAGAGTTGGACCACCTGTTCAAGATACAATATTTTAGGTTTTGGATCTAGATATACCATATAACATTCTCCTCAATTTCCCATGGATTCATGCTATTAAAGTCATCCCTTCAACATACCACAAATACCTCAAGTTCCCTTATAATGGCACCAAAATCAGCATAATAGGTGATCATGATCCTTTCCATTACTTTAGTAGTTTGAAAGGAACCACTGAGGATCAGGTACCTATTAATTGAGAATCCTCTCTATCTACCTCATCACATTACATTAATCCCTCTTCATTATTCATATCTTCTACTCCATTCACTCTAGACTTCCTAAAGGTAGAATCTAGATTCAATACCAAGGACATGGTGATTATAACATTGAGAGTTCATTTTACATCGAAAAGCTACTTGTATCACCCAATTTCTATAGTAAAGTAAGTTAGGAAGAACCAAAATTTGTCATTTGTAATCCTCCCATTACTTTCACTAAGTGGGGTGAGCTAAGAAAGGAAAATATAGGTGATGATATTTCTACATGGATCTATAAAGATGACCAAGACACCAAGCCAATACAAATACTAGTTGAGAAATATGGAAAAGGTTTTGAGATCATGAAACAAAAATATTTTGATGAACATAGTGGACATGGCTTATAGAGGAATGGAATGATGAAATCTCTAGTGCCTCATAAGTTACCAAAGATAAAAAGGGTACTTTGGTATACACCATGAAAACTAATTCCTCCTTGTACTAAGTTGCTTTATGATAAAATGTTAATACTTCTAATGATTTAAGGACATCTAAGGAAAATATTGAGACAAATACACCAAAACTCAAACATATCGATGGACGGGATTTGATTGAGACCTTTTGGGATCTTGATGATACATCCATATTTACTATATCTACTCTATCTTTGAGTTATACTGATATCAATGTTGACCTACCCCTAGTCTACCTGTAACTAATAGATTGGGAACAACAAGGACCTTAAGCTTAAGTATATTCAAAAGTAATGAAGCAATAGTTTAGGTTATGGGACTCTGAGAAGGTATACTGAGTGGAGATCATAAATTTGGATTCATCATAGAGCTTTATAACACAACTTATTTTGGGGAGTCTACTCCACCCTCTAGTCACAAAAGTGAAAAAAAAGTAATAGGTTGGATATGCTACCCAGAAGTCAAAGAGAGATCATTGTTTCTTGTAGGAAAGTCAGAGGAAATAAATATTGGTACTGATGAAAGACATAGAATTGTACACTTTGAGTATCTTTGGCAATCACTGAGCAACATAAATTCACCAGTTTATTTTTATAAATAAAATTAAGTTTGCTTGTTCATATATTGATATACCTTGGTTATATCTTGAGTTATTTGTGCATCATTCTCCACTATTCCCAAATGCAAAATTGATCAAATAAAAGTTGAAAAAATGTGTCACTAGATTGTACTCTTAGTAAAGGCATAGTTGAAGAAGTTGGATGTTGGTTTTATTTGACCTATGAACAATGTAGAGTGGATTTCAAATCTTGTACCAATCACCAAACTAGTTGGTGGAGTTATAATTTGCACAAATTTCAGACTTAAATAAAGCTTTTCCTAGGGATAGCTTATCATTGCCAAACATTGACATCATAGTACACTTAACAACATGATATGAAATGCTATCATTCATGGATGGATTTTTAGGCTATAATTAAATCAGAATTGCCCCTAAAGATCAACACAAAATAGTTTTCAGTTGTCCTTGGGGTACATATTAATGGGATTCCATTCATTTTGTCCTTAATAATGTTGGAACAACATATCAAAGGGATATGACTATAATTTTTATGATTATATGCATTCACTCATGGAAGACTATGTTGATGACTTGTCGGAAAAATTTCCATTGATAGATAGTTATCTATATGTGTTAGACACTATTTTAAAATGATTGGAGGAATACAAGGTTAGATTAAATCCAAAATAGTGCTTCTTTGTGGTAACATCCAAAAAATTAATAGGATACATTATGTCTTGTGGAGGTATTGAACTTGACCCTATGAAGGTAAAATATAACATGGATATTCCTCCGCCAACAAACATAAATCAGTTACACAGTCTTCAAGAAAACCTATAATCAAACAAAAGTTTCATAGCTCATTTGGCCGATAAATGTCAACCCTTCCAACATTTTCTTTGTATGGGAGTCCCATTTATATGGACTGGTTGTTTCCAAGAGGCATTTCAACAAATCAAAGATTATCTATTATCTCTTTTAGTCCCCATGCCACCCATTGATAGTCAACCTCTAATATTATACATATCAACAATGCCATTGATATTCAAAGACACTTTGGCACAATATCATGAAGAAGGAAAAGAAAAAGACATATACGATATTAGTCACAGACTTGTAGGATATGACCTTTTAATTACAACCCTATTGAATGAGTATGTCTTGCAATTTTATTTTGCAATCAAAAGATTCAAAATTGTATGCTAAATATTTAGAAAAATCTAGTAGAAAGGATAGACCCCTTGAAGTATCTAGTCACCAAAGCTGATTTAATAGGTCAACTAGAAAAGTGGGAAATGATCTTGATTAATTACAATATAGAATAGGTTGATTGAAAAGAAATAAAAGGACAAGTGATGGTCAATCAGCTTGCAAATGCTTTGACAATAACATATCATCCTTTGGTGTCTGATTTCCTTGATGAGTCAATTTTACAATTAATACTTCTACTACATGGAAGCTTTATTTTTATGGGTCTTTAATGACAAATCATTGTTTCGGGGCTAGAATTATTTTTGTCACACCTCACAGAGACTCAATACCTAATTCATACAAAATAGTGTTTTCTTGTACCAATAACATGGCTGAATATGAAGCATTACTCATAGGACTTCACATGGATATTAAATGAAAAACCAAGAACCTTCATGTCTATAGTGATTTGTAGTTGGTTATCCATTAGGGACCAATGAGTATTATGACACAAAAGATGAAAAGCTTACTCCTTACAAAAGAATGGTCTATAGTTTTAAGTAGTATTTTGATACCATTATCTTCAATTAGATTCCAAGAATTTAGAGTAAAGCAGCTGACACAATGGCTACCATATGATCTCTCTTGGATATACCCAACATTATACCTCAATACGAGTTCTTGGTGGAACAATTATTGATCCCTATGTTGGATATGGGTATGTGTAGGATCATGATGGGCCAAAAAGTGGTGATATGATGGGTATGTGTAGGGTATGTGGCTGATGACATTTTTTTTAACCCAAAATTGATGAAACAAAAAGGGTTTTTAAAGGAGACTCTCAAATTTCCACCAATATAAATTATGCTTTACTTTTAATTTAATAAATAATTATTATTCATTTTCTATTTGAATTACGACTAAAGTCTTGATTGATAGGTCGAATGAAAAACATCTATAACTTTCAAATGGTATTAAATTTTTGAATCTAAAACATGTGTCACATTCTATACTTCGCATACTATATATTAAAAAAAAAATTTCATGAAGTTTTACCAAGTTAAGGTGGTTAGACAAAGTTTTATATTTTTAAAAGTTGTCATAAAAATTCATGATTAATTATTTACTTGGAAAAAATTACAAAAAATATGCATCACATCTGACATGAGTCCTCTACTTATATCTAAAATATTATAAAAACATATCATTTTATTGTGGTTAGGGTGGTTAGATAGACACCTACTTCTTATTTTTCCCAAATTTAAGTACTACTAAATTGAAATTTCAAATTTTCACCAAATAGATTTTTTAAAAGAAACCTAGTATTTTAGAAACTACATTTAATTTTCTATAGATTCTATTCTTACATATTTTTGAAATATTATAGATAAATTATTCAAATTTTTATGTCAAGTTTCCTTACTCTAATTTTTCTAATTTTTTTTGCCACTTAAGGGGCTATTTTTTCCATGATGATCCTGCACATACCCATATCAATGAACCTAAGATTGTGTGTGAAATTTTCAGCCATAATTCCTCATGGTATAAAGGCCTTTATAACTTCCTAGATGACCAAATCATTCCCCCTAACTTTTTTTCCAACCAACACAAAAAAATTATCCAACAAGCCTTTCATATTTCATCACCAGTGATACCCTTTACTACTATACCCTTGACAACATGCTCCTTAGATGTCTGAATTCAGATGAAGTACAAACTTATTTACACAAAGTACACAATAGTATATGTGGAGCTCACTCTAGTGGTCCTACTTTAGCTAAGAAGATTATGTGAATTGGATACTATTGTCCTATTATGGAACTCAATATATATAACTTTGTCAAGAAATATGAAACAATGTGTAATAACCCGTCCTAAATTATTACTTAATTAACATTATTGTAAATGACACATGAATATATTTCAAATTAAAAATTCATAACTAGTGGCTAAAGTTAGTCATAGCTACACATGTCCATTTAAATTCAGTCAGTGATTCATATATTCAGTTCAAAAGTCAAATTACAATATTAGGTTTGACTTGGCTCCTAATACCACAAAGTCATTACATTGTACATCAGGTTACATCTTATACTAAATAGTCTTGTGAACAACTAAAGTTCCTCTTGATGCTCACCTTCACTGGTGGACAAGAAGATGGTTGAAGTGCTTTACTGCCCAACCATGAAGCTTACGCTTCCCTGGAATGCTTCCAACTTGAAGAATACCTGACCTTGCACATAAATATTAGCAAGAGAAATATCTGTAGGGTAGAATCTAGTGTGTTCCCATACATCCACAAGCAATTTTTATCTATAAGTTAGAAAATAAAATGCAATATCTATGCTAGGAATGACATAGAGTGATATCATAGAGTTCATGCATACAAAACTAGCTACATTGCTTGGACAAGCATATTAAATGTGTTACAACAACAACAAACAATAGATTCTAGTAAAGAAAACCTATACTCTCTAAACTCCATTTCAGCACCCATCCTGGAAGGTAACTTTCTATAATACATCTCATAGCAACTATCTACCCTCTAGCAGGATCTACCCTGAGGTGCTCTAGTCTACTTAGGTATCACTATTCCATTCAAGTATTACAATATTATTCTCACATATGTCTTTGAAAAAGAAGAATCATATTACTAATTTACTCTCTTAACATAAATCAGATACATAATTCAAATAGAGTAATTCAACAATCAGTCATACCATTCACATGACTCATATTTACTTTTCATCATAATAATTATCCAATTTTAAATGAATTAAGAACAAAAGAAGGTATGTCACAAGTATGTGTACATACATAGACGAAATCTATGTGCATACACATATATGTGCCTACTTAAGTTTTTGATTTGTGCATACATTAAATTGAAATAAACTATTAAATCAAATCACAATCATTAAATAATATTTCATTTGACATTTCTTTTGTCAAAATAAAGAATCGAAAACAAGTCTATATTGATAGTTTCACAAATACTATTGTTTCTTTTTCATTCTCACAAAACTTTGATACTCTAACACTATTATTTACATATGAACATTCATCATATTGAATAGAGACAATACAGTTTCATACTAAATAATTATAAGACAAGTTTTTTAATATAGAATGTTCACAGTTTCCAACTATTCAATGTTGTTCCAGCTAAACAATTTAATGAATAACACTCTTTCCAGCTACAAAGATAACTTTACAACAAATAAATATCATTTGCAACAAAATATTTATTGTTTACATCAATATAATGTCATTCCAAACTAAACAGTCACATTTTATGAAAAATAATGTATTTCCAATAGAACATTCTCTGTTTGCAATTACTCATTGTTGTTTCAACCTATTCAAATGCTAAATGATAACATTACAATTAAATGTTCATTGTTTTTAATAGAATGGGGTTATCTTACAATGAATACATAATGTAAAATGGTTTTTTTCCAGTAAAAAATATTGTATATAGCTAACTCATCTATTAATAGCAAAGCAATCCGATGAGATTTCACTAACAAATCAAACTAGTCCACCTGCATAAATGAAAGAAAAATGCCCATCATTTAGATCTTTGAACACTTATCATTACTGAAATTCAATGTGAAACTTTTTATAAATGAAACAATTCTATAATTGACATGCTCGTTGATATAAAGCTTGAACAAGTATTTCAGTTATGAAATAAGACACAAATTTTTTGGGGTTCTAAGCAGAACTCATGCCTTCCCAAAGTTACAAACAAAACATTCATTTGTCGCTCTAGAATCGACTATTCTTATAGGCCTGATGCATTTCTTTGTTAGCAAAAAGGGTCATATAAAGGTATTCCCTTAAAGGAATGTTGGTTTTACACCACTCATAATCAACATGCATACTCATATCAATAATAATTACAAGGAAATAGCCTTTCGATCAAATAGATTGAACTCTACTTGGGTTGAATGAATCTTAAACTAAGATTTCACCATAATTCCTACTGAATAGTGGTTGCATCATAATACATATACCACATTCTCAAGCATTTGTTTAAGCATGTTAGATAATTATCGGCCCATCTGATAAAGAGAAAATGATACATTCAAAAAGAAGACACAAGGTATATTATACTCTTCCCATAGGAATGATAATCGATCCTCTACAAGATTAAGCATACCTAAATACATAGTTGGATTAGAATGAAATTTTTATAGCCATCAAATTGCTAGCAGCATAGTGCAAGTTTAAGGGACAACCACATTTAATGGCTCTAAGCCTCAATCTAGTTTTGTGAGCTAGCCAATAAGGCTCTAACATAGATACTACTTAGGAAAGATAGGCCACTAGTCATTAATGAGGTAAAAATAACCTCATCAACATAATGGACTCAATATGCAAAAATAAACCTTTTAGCCCAAATTACCCTCCCAATTGATTACCTTTAGGAAAAATAATTGCTCTCTTTTTATGAATAAGCGTACAAACTTTACTTCTTGAAGTTAGGAAAATTAAGCTTATTTATGTTGATTTAAAGGTTTAGTCTTTGAGCATTTTGCAGGTCAACTCCACTCCCAATTACCATTCAATTCAAAAGGGAAATGAACGTGGATCTTAATACTTTTGAAAACAAGTGAGCGGGTGTTGGAATTTCACGAGAACACGTTTTGGGCTGAGTCTTCATAGTTTGTTATTTTTTAGTTTCAAAAACTTTATGGCTCATGCGAGCCTCTTTAATATTCTATGTCACGGGCTTTAAGGGTATGTGCAAGATCATCATGGAGAAAATAGGCCATTAAGTGGTGAAAAATTCAAAAAAATCAGAGTTAGGCAACTTGAAGTAAAAATTTGAATAAGTTATCTATATTATTTCAAAAATATGTAAGAATAGAATCCGTAGCAAACTAAATGTAGTTTCTAAAATACTAGGTTTATTCAAAAAAATAAAATTATTGGTGAAAATTTGAAATTTCAATGCAGTAGTACTTAAATTTCAAGGAAAAAATAAGTAGGTGTCTTTCTGACCAGCCTAAGCACAATAAAATGATAATATTTTTTTATAATATTTTAGATATAAGTAGAGGGATCTTGTCCCAATGTGATGCTTATTTTTTTGTAATTTTTTTACAAGTAAATAATTAATTATGATTTTTTTATTAGAGATTTTAAAAAATATAAAACCTCGTATGTCTAACCAGCTTAACTTGGTCAAAACTTCATGATTTTTTTTTTTATAATCTTATAGTATGCAAATCATAGAATGTGACGCATGTTTTAGATTCAAAAAATGTGATACCATTTGAAAGCTATAAAAAAATTTCAATCACCCTATCAATCAAGACTTTATTCATAATTCAAATAGAAAATGAATAATAATTATATATTAAATTCAAAGTAAAGCATAATTTATATTGGTGGAAAGCTGAGAATCTCCTTTAAAAACCCTTTTTGTTTCATCAGTTTTGGGTAAAAAAAGGTCATCAGCCACATACCCTACACATACCCATCATATCGCCACTTTTGGCCCATCATGATCCTGCACATACCCTTAATGTCCATATGTTATTGGCAATCTGGTAAAAGATTTTATTAACTACAAAGTAGGATTTTGTTAGTTCTCTTCATATAAATATGCAACTGTTGCAAATAATGAATAAAGAAGATTATCATTATGATGCCAATATTTCTTTTGAGTAAAAACTACCATATGAATAAAAATGAGTTTTCTCGCCACTCTTTAAATTACTGAGCAATGTGAATGAAGTCTTTGGAATGAAGTAACTTAGAGATTTCCAGTGCATGTGATCTGAGATAGCTATAGACAAACCTGAGAGATGGCCACTCAAGGGTTATAGATAGAGAGATAAGTATTCTATTTCTTACTTTGTATTTTCTTTTAGTAGATAACAGTTGGAATTGCAATTCATTTTCATGGGTATATATTATGTTGTCAATGTTGAGTTTGCAGGTTATAACTAAGCCTATAGTTTTTGAGCTTAACATTTGAATGCTAGGAGCACCTTTCTTCAATTGACTCTATTAAATTGTTTAACTAACAGTTGGCTTGTTATATTTTACGTTAGATAAATGTTTCCTAATTTCTTTACATGTTTTACTTCTTCAGCAATTTATGCATTCATTAGGTTATTGATTTCCATGCTTTCTAGTTTAGTGGTGATGCTTTTTGGATTTATAATTTTTTGTTTTATGGTTTGAGTCATTTCTTGCTTTCTAGATAGATGATTCATTGCTTTCAAGAATAGAGGCCCTTTAGCTTAGAGCTTTTATTCGGTTGGTTAGTATTTAGGTAACTTGAGAGAGAGAATTTGAGATGTCTTCTATTGCATATAGTCAGTGGATATTGCCCAGCCGATATATTGATTTGTTTATTCACTAAAGTGTTAGGACTCAATGACAACTTGCCAATTTTTGGCGTCACTGTTGGGGACTCCTTTTCTAGTGTTAGTAGGATATATCTTGAATACCTCTTTTAGAGATAGAATTATCTATTTGGATTCTTTTCTGCATGGTTAGGAAACAAGGCCTCCATGGAAGATTCATACCAAAAACCCCTCAATCGACGTACCAACAAGTAGGGAGGAAGGAAACTCAGATCAAGAACTTACTAAGGAATTGATTGAACAAGGTCAACCTAAGACCTTCCCACATACCCCACAAAGAGAATGAATAGTGGTTGAGGAGCATATTCTTTCACAAATTCCTGAACCTCATGCCACTAAGAAATTTTTTGAAGAGGATCACGTCCCCTTCAACATCATGGGTGACTATATAAATGTTGCTAATAACAACAACAACAATAACCCTCCACCATGCACATTCACTTTTCCTATTTCTATTGATGCAGATGATGATACAACAATGAAAAATATTTGACTGGCCTTCTTGCCAACCTTTCAAGGTTTGTCTATTGAGGACCTTGATCAATTTCTATTTGAATTCAAAGTCTTGTGTCAGACATTTGACTACAAGAATAATAATTAGAAGCTAAATCTTTTACATTCCACTCTGAAAGACTCAGCTATGCGCTAGTTTATGGGGTTAGCTTCTCAGTCGATAACCTCCTAGGATGAAATGGAGTCTATATTTTTGGAGAAATACCAAAGTTACTGTAGGGTGAGTGATAGGAAAGAAGAACTAATGAAAATAAGGAAAAATGAGCATGAAAGTTTAGAGGATTACGTAGATAGGTTTATCTTCTTATCTAAATGTTGTGGTGGAGAAGTTATAATTCTTGATATTTTGAAGACCTTATTCCTTGAAGGTCTCAATGACAAAGCTCAGAGGAGTTTAGATTTAATGGGAAAAGGAGATGTGTCCCAACTGAGACTAGAAGAGATTATAGAATTATGTCAGAATTTCTCTCGAACTCAAGGAGGAATTAGGAAGTCCACCCTTTATAGAGGTTCTAGTGACATTAGTAAACTTTGTGAAGAGATTTCCAACTTCAAGACCAAAATTATTTCCCAGTTAAACCCCACTTTAGATGGCATATAGGCTAAAACATTAAAATCTGAGACCTTATCCATCTATTGCCCCAAATGTCAAAATAAACATTTACTAAGAGAATGTCCCTTGGATAAAGTTGATAAGATTGATGTTTGTTGAGTGTGTGACAAAAATCACCCCACTGACTAGTGTGAGCTACTAAACACCATCAAAAATTCCAAGAAAAGAACAACTCCAATGGAGGAAGAAGTGAATGTTGTTAATCAAAGAACTGGAGGAAATTTTTCCTATGGCCAAAATTCCAATCCTCACTGGAGACCCAAACCCAATTGGAACAACAATCAATGGGAAACAACCTAGCCTCAAGAACCACCTCTAGTACCCTATAATTTTGGAACCCATCCCTGGGGACCACCACAATGGAAAAACCAATCTTGGGGTAACCCTAAGTGGCCTAATCAGCCTCAATCATAGTGGTACCCTCAAAATCCCATTGCTTAATGGAATCAACATCAGCATCAATTCTACACTGGCCCCAAGAGAATTCCTACCCAACAATAGACTCTCCTACCACAACCCCAAAATACTCCACAAACTAAACAAGTTAACCAACCACCATTTATCGCGCAACTAGTCCCTAACCCATAGAAATAATTTCTAAATACTTCAGTGTATTTCTTCGAACAAGACAATTTCATTGTAATTAATGCCATACACTGTGGAAATCCATAATTGAGGGCTGGAAAAAGAATTTCGCAGCCGACTATTGAAGAAATCATTGATGAACCTATCAAAAATCCTATTGAGGAAACCATGAAAATAGCTACATTTGTCGAATAGATACTAAACACTACACAACAAAATCCCAACTTGCTATCTTCAGCAAGAGCTCCCGACTTACCTTAGGAGGAGGGGGATTAATATCAAACTGAACACCCAAAGGATCCCATGCCTAAGGACCACACACTGAAAGAAAAGACCAAGGCACCTTTTCCAGAGCGTCTGAAACAAATTCCTATGAAAGATTCCCCCAAATCAACCTTATCCATCAAAATTGCATTAATACAAGAAATTAAGCAATTACATATTGAAGTTCCCTTGTTACAGGAGATTAAGGAGATCCTTGAGTTAAACCAGCTGATTAAATAGTTGTGTATCAAAACCCTAGGAAGGAAACAAAAACAAATTAACACTGTTGATAGAAATGGTTACCTAGCTGATTTGTTAGCTAAAATAGCCATTTCTCTGAAATATGATGACCTAGGAAGTTCGCTTATATCAGTAATAGTTAATGAGGTAGCAATACTTAACACTTTAGTAGACTTTTGATTAGCCATTAATGTAATGATTGTTGATGTGATGGAAAAATTAGGACTTACTGATGTATGCCCTACAACTACAGTCTTACAAATGGAAAACCAATCCATATCTATTCCCAAAGGCATCATTGAAAATGTTCTCACTAAGGTGGATGGATGGGAATATCTAGTGGATTTCCAAATAATTGAATACCATATGCCCAAAGACAGTTATCCAATAATTTTTGGATGAACATGGATGGCTGTGGTTGCAATGAAAAATTGACTACAGGGAAGGAGGAATGACTATTTCACATGGCTATAATAGAAAACATTTTTTTTTGTATCCTCCTGCCAAGCTTGCTAAACATAGTAAAGTATGGGTTGATGAACTAGAAAGCCATGATGGAAAAGAGAATTTGGCTTCACTTGCCATGGTACTTATTAGACAACATGGTGAAGAGCTAGAGGATGAATTGGAAGATGACATGGAAAATATTGCCTTTGATTTGGGTAGTGAGGAGATGTTAGATGTAGAAGACATCCTAGGTCACCCAATCAACATAGATCAAGTAGAATTTGATGGTGCTAGTTTTATCATATTACCTTGTCCTTTGATGAACTTAGTTCCAAAAACTTACGATTTCTTTGCAGATGTTTCTCGACTTTATAAAACTATACTGCATAGCTATCCACTTAACACCCTGATAAGGCCTATGTACACTATCATTTACAACCATCTGGGAGTCAAAAAAATCATGTTGCTACCAGGAAAAACTTTCAACATCAATAGTTGGTTGATTGAGATGGAAGAACAAAGATTGTTTGATACCCTAATGAGTAGATCTAAAACATTCACCTGGGACTATAAAGATATGAGACGAGTACACCCTAGTGTGTGTATGCATCATATCTATACTGAGGATGTTCAACATGTTCACCAACCACAATAGAGACTCAATCCTGCCCTCAAGGACATCGTTAAAAATTAGATTGAGAAACTCTTGCAGGTAGGATTTATCTATCCAATTTTTGACAAGTGGGTGTCACCTTTGGTTTTAGTTCCAAAGAAGAATGGTAAGTGGAGAGTGTGTGTAGACTATAAGGAGTTTAACAAAGTGACACATAGAGACTATTTTCCCCTGCCATTCATGGACCAAGTGTTGGATAACTTGGATCAAAGGAAATATTTTTCATTATTGGATGGATTTAGTGGATACAACTAGATACAGGTAGTAGCATAAAACTAGGATAAGATGACCTTTACCTACCCTTGGGGGAAATTTTCATATAGGTTTCT
This sequence comes from Sequoia sempervirens, assembly GCA_007258455.2. Classification (NCBI taxonomy): domain Eukaryota; kingdom Viridiplantae; phylum Streptophyta; class Pinopsida; order Cupressales; family Cupressaceae; genus Sequoia; species Sequoia sempervirens. Next base: position 113,576,085 of record VDFB02047230.1, read on the forward strand.
TCCCTTTGGCTTACGTAATGGTCTTGCCACGATCTAGAGGGGCATCTTGGCTATATTTTCTGAGATGGTAAGTGAGTGTGTTGAAGTCTATATGGACAACTTCACTATATATGGTTCAACTTTCAATGAAGCCCTCAAAATCTAGAAAAGGTGTTAAAATGGTGTGGTTATCATCAGTTGTCCCTCAGTCATGAGAAATGTTTGATCATGGTGGAACAATGAATAGTTTTGGGACATCATATTTCAGCTAAAGAAATTAGGTTGATCATAAGAAAATTGAAGTCATACAACAACTCGAGATCACAAAAACATAGACTGATGTCAAGATTTTCTTAGGGTATGCTAGATACTGCTAAAGATTCATTGAAAACTTTAGAAAAATTGCAACCCCTATGTTTTCTCTCCTCCATAAGTATGTAGACTTCATTTGGATGCCTGAGCATTAGTCTTCATTCAAAATTATTAAGGAAAAAATCACCTCTGCCCCTATCCTTCAAGGACCTAATTGGAATCTTCCATTCCATATTTATTCTAACACATCTGATGATGCCATTGGAGTGGTTCTAGGGAAAGAATATTTGAATGGGGGAAATATACTATATACTTCATCATCAAGAACTATACCACAATGGAGAAATTCTTGGTTGTAGTGCATGCATTCAAGAAATTTTAACATTATGTCATGGGATATATAGTTATAGTGCATATAGATCACTTATCCATTAAGTATCTTATAAAAAAACCAACGGTAAATGCAAGGATAATTAGGTGGTTACTTCTCCTCTAGGAGTTCAATGTCACAATTCTTGAGAAACCAGGGAAATCCAATATAGTCGCAGATTTCTTATCTTAGATTAAACATGATGATGATTGTGCTCCAGTACAAGATGAGTTTCTAGATGAAAATATCTTTTCTATTTCCATTAAAACCCCTTGGTTCATCGACATTGCAACTTACTTGGCCGTTGTATAAGTTCCACCTCATTTCTAATAGAAAAAGGAAACACCTCATTAGAGAAAGTACCCCTTTCAAATGGATTAATGGAATCCTATTTCGATGTGGACCCGATATGGTTTTATGATAGTGTGTTAGGGCTAATGAGACTTATAGTATTTTGAGAGCCTGCCATGATGACCCTTTAGGAGGGCATTATTTTGCTAAGAGAATAGCTCACAATATTTTGGGAGCAGGATATTACTAGCCCATGCACAAAGACATCAAGAAATATGTGCGCTAATGTGATGAATGTCAAAGAGTAGGTAGACCAACTTCTTCTAATGAAATTCCCCTACAGCCTTAGGTAGTCCTTGAACCATTTGAAAAATGGGGATTGGATTTTATCAGGCCAATAGACCCTCCTTCATTGGGAAAACAATACATTTTGGTCTATACCAACTACCTAACCAAGGGGGAAGAATTTCAAGCCCTACATATCCCCAGAGAGGAACAGGTAGCTAATTTCCTCTACAATAGAATTTTCCTTAAATTTAGAGCTCTAAGGACAATTGTCATGGACCAAGGCCCTTAGTTTATGTCCAAAGTGTTGTTGGCATTCACAGATCACTTCCAAGTAAGTAAAAAGAAGTCCTCACCCTACCACCAATAGGCAAACAAACAAGTTGAGGTCACTAATAGGGAGTTGGAAAATATTTTGACAAAAATGGTCTCTTCGGGAAGAAAAGATTGGGCTAGAAAACTACCAGAAGTTGTATGGGACTACAACATGACTTAGAAGTTAGCCACTAGCTATAGCCCCTATGAGTTAGTATTTATGAAGAAGCCCCTCTTACCCATTGAATTCAAACTCCAAACCCTTATGAAAACAATGGAATTGGGCATGCATCTCAAACAAGCCCAAATTGAGAGAGTCTTGCAACTTACTGCACTAGATGAATTATGTTTGGACATCGTCCATCAAACCGAATGAGTCCAACAACAACATAAGGTCTGGCATGAAAAACATATCAAAGAGAAAGAATTCCATACTAGGGACTGGACATTATTGTTCGATTATAGATACAAGGATCATCAAGGGAAGCTTAGGACACACTAGCTTGGACCATATGAAATTCCTAAAGTGTTTTGTAATGGTTCAGTCCATCTGAAACCTATTGATGGTAATACCTGAACTCTCCTAGTTAACAGGAACTGATTATATCTCTACCATAAACCTATTAGGAAGGAAGAGTTTACAAAAATGGTGGAAATACAAGGAGAAATCCACTACATTGACTCTATTGTGGCAAGATCAACATAGTTTTGTTATTATAAAATAAATAAATAAATAAAAATCATCTTCATTTTAAAATGTTTCTTTGATTTTCTCATTGGTTTTATCATTTGGACATGACTAAAATTTTATCTCTATTTTGCAAGACTTCACCTTTTTCCAAGTAGAATTATGACGCACCCTGCTACGGTGCTCTAGAATCTATTAACATGGTTGCTGCAATGCTTTAAAAATTGTTGTTGTAATGCTCCAAAATCTACACAAAAGACCGATGCCACTCATCATTCCAATCCTACATCCTGACGCATCACTCAATAGTGCTTTGGGAAGCCAAGGCCAACATGTCACAACTTTCTTCCTTCTAGCCTTATCTTTTCAGTGATGCTCCATAATTCTACTGTTTCTTCCTTCCAACCGCATCTTTTTAGCGATGCTCTAGAATTTTGTTGTTTCTTCCTTCCAACTGCATCTTTTCAGCGATGCTCTAGAATGATGTTTGGGCACTTCAAAATTCTATTCAGATGCTTTGGAAATTTTGGTTGCTACTCTGGCTACATATTTCGAAAATGCTCCAAAAACTTTGGTTGCATCTTTCAACAATTCTCCAAAAAATTTGGTTGTTGTTCCAACTGCATCTTTTCAGCGATGCTTTGAAAATATTGGTTATTTCCCTAGTGGCATCTATTCAACGATGCTCTAGAATCTTCAATCTGGTCACCATGTTCTGATGATATCTCTCGATGATGTTTCAGAATTCTCTTCTTCTCTACTTTAGTTGCATTTCTTGGTAATGCTCTGGATTTTTGATATAAATTTTGTCTTTCTAGTTCTTTTTATTTTTCCTAAGTTTTGTGCATGCTCGTCCTTTAATGTCACTTCAAGATATGCTCCCTTATGATTATCACACCTCATAATATTGAATCTTTCCATAATAAATAAGATTATTATGAAACCTTTTTGTTATGATAATTTCTACCATCACTTCAACCATTTTATCTATGCCATTATTATCCTTCGCCACCCTCACCAACCATATAACTATCCAATTACATCAGCACAGGTGAGTGACTTTTGATCTAATGACAAGACTTAAGGTATGTGCATATTTATTTATTTAAATGGTTAGTACTTATTCTGAATAAAGGATAATTAATTGGCATGATCTATTCCTCCTTATAATTATGAAACTTGTACTCTTTTACACGATTGCTAAGAGTACAATAGTAATTGTAGTTCCCCATGAAAGGCCATCATAATTATGCAGTAAGGTGACAAGAAAGCTGGTAATTAGTTTCTTCCCCATTGAGTATATCAACACAAAAATCTTTTTCTATCTCCAATTCAGTGAAGAGACAATTCCAGAGTTCTACAAAATCTCACTAGGAGATAAAGAAAATGGGAGGCACTAAGAAGAAGTCTAAGCCAACTTCTACAGTGCCATTGTTGACATTGGGCAATATAGCAATTTTATTTCAAAGATTTGGATGAATGGACTTCATGAAACAATTTGAAGTGTACATAGAGAAACTTGTGAAGGAATTCGTCAAGAATTTCGTAGATGGGCAGACCATGGTGTGTGAGAAATGATTCTACGTAAGTGCAAAAATCATTTCTCATATTTCTAGTCTTGAGAATAAAGGAATTCATTTGAATGAAAATACCCAAGTTCCTTATCAAAATTTAATAGAATTGTTCCATAGGGAATGCGAACCCCAATCTGTAATGACCATAAACAATAAGGGACAAAATAAGGAAACCCATATAATATCTATTCCACAACCCTAGAGGTCTGTTGTAGCCTGTATTATTAAATATTTCACTTGTAAGGGACAAATGACTATAGTTGTGGGACCCCCTTTCGAGTATGTGTAGGATCATCATGGAAAAAATAGGCCCTTAAGTGGCGAAAAATTTAGAAAAATCAGAGATAGGCGACTTGATGTAAAAATTTGAATAAGTTATCTATATTATTTCAAAAATATGTTAAAACAAAATCTATAGCAAATTTAATGTAGTTTCTAAGCTATTAGGTTTATTTAAAGGAAAAAAAAACTATTTGATAAAAAAATGAAATTTCAATGCAGCTATTCTTAAATTTTAGGGAGAAATAAGAAGTACGTGTCTGTCTGACCACCCTAACCACAATAAAATGATTATATTTTTTTATAAGAATAGTTTATATTGGTGGAAAGTTGAGAATCTCCTTTAAAAACCCTTTTTTGTTTCATCAATTATGGGTAAAAAAAAAGTCATCAGTGACATACCCTACACATACCCATCATATCACCACTTTTTGGTCCATCATGATCCTGCACATACCCCTTTCACTTGCTGACTCTTTTACGCCATGACATTGAGGACCCTACTCTTAGGGTAAATTTACCAGATTTTCTCTACCATTTAGTCACCTTTATGATGGAAAAGTATAAATTTGGGACATGACCCCTTAAGCATCATGGTTTGATACAACTAATATGTAAATACCATTTCCGCAAAAAGCCATAAAAGAAGTGGCAAAGGTTTCTTTGGAAATTTTAAAATGATGGGCCAAGGAGGTGACTTGAGGAGGGAGAATCATCTAAAAAAAATAAGCAATCTATAGAATAACCATCCTCGAAGGCATTAGACACCCCTAGAAATCCCAATATACCTCCACAACTCCTAGCGGCGATGCACTAAAAACTTTTCCAGATGAATTACAAACCCTAGGACAAGAAGGGAAGGTGGGAATTATGCATTATGAAGGAGAAGAGGATCCCCCTCGGAAGAGAAAGAAACGAAGTAAAGTTAATTTTCAAACAACTCCTCCTTTATGGAGGTGTAAAAGGTTATTTTCAAGGGCGAATGAAACTAAACCATCAAACGTAGGAAGTACTTCAAAAAAGAAGAAGGCTGGGACTCCAATAAAGCTGTTAGAAATTGATAGTCCACCTGATAATGACAAAATAAATGAAATAGAAAAGAAAGGGGATCAACTTCCTAGGGAAAAGGACAAGGAAACCCTATGACTTGAAGAATAAGAAGGGGAGAAAATACAATTGCCACATTCAGAGTAGAATGAAGATGAAATTGTGGGAGGATTCTCTCATTTTATTGATAGAGTAGGGAGTATATTGGAAGTTGAATAAAATGTACATCATATTAATGAAGAAATAGAAGAAGTGTTTTACTCATCCTTTCCTGAGAACATTGAGGTAGAAAATGTACCTCATATTGATGAAAAAGTGGAAGAAGTGCCTTACTCATCCCTCCCTAAGGACACAATGGAGGAAAAAGTGCCTCATCATCATGAGGAAATTCCTCATGCATCCTTCTCTATGGACACAAGGGATATAGAATCTAGTTAGAAAAATGAGGAATTATAAAACTTAAAGGCACAAATTGTGGGGTTGAGGGCTAGGTTGCAGGATGATGAAGAATAAATTAACCAACAAAAAGAAGAAATTGAGGTGAAAACTATGATTGTACATAAAAGAGACTAGGAAATTGCAAAATTGACAGCACAAATGGATAAAAAAGAAAAGCTTATCGAGCAATTGCAATACCAGATTCAACAATGGAATCAACAAGGTAAACAACATCTAGTTGCTCTGTGTGAAAAAGATAAGTGTATTCAATATTTAAAAAATAATTTTATGCAATTATTCAATGCTTTTGAAGAAGAATAGATAGGAAATTGAATTAAATGCCTTTGTGATTAAAATTGTGGAGCTAAGACAAAATTTGTAGGAGAATGACACTCAACTAGTCATGGAATCAAAGAGGACACAAAATGAACCTATTGTTATAGACTAGTTCCAGGTATGCATTCCCCCAATATTATTGAAATGGATAGAGCATGTTTATCTCTTGAAGGATGTGGAATTTGAGAATAATAGTTAAAGAGGGAATTGGTAATGTTAGAAGAATCTTTTCATTAGGCATATAGGGGTAAACATGATGCCTATGAAATTGGTGAGTTACTATTAGCCTATAGAAGACCATCTAGGTTGTACTCCATGTTTCTTAATGAGCATATTTTAAGATGGAAATTGAAAATAATTTTCCAAAACTAGCCACATGATCCTCATGATAGAAATTTTTAAAAAATATTTGTTGAGTCACTCCTTGAACAACAAATTTTTTTGTGTGAGTTCTTTGTTCATAATTTTCTCCTAGAAAAATATGCATATTTCTTTATTAACTTATTTGTGGGAGAAGTAGAATTGAAATCATTCATGTCTACAATGTAAAATTAACTTCACTGGCAATAAAAATCAAGATAATATGCACAGGCAAAAAAGACTGTAGGGTTGCAAATGAGGTACTCTCATAGGAAGCCTAAGGCACAATTTTTGGGTGTTAGACTTAAAAAGGAAGTATAGGTCAAATACAGTAACAATCCCCGACTATGTCATGATCAATTTCAGGAATAAGGGCAACAATTAATAGGACCAACATGGCATGCATGTGAAGAGATGTATACCCCTCTTCCTATGCATCTCAAGAAAAGGGAAATAATTTCACTCCTTAATATTAGATGGTCCTACGAAAGAGTAGTAGCTTTAGCCAAAATTATTTAAGAATTAAAGATTATTCTAATTTGTATGATGTACAAACCCCGATTGCTTCTTTCACCACCTCCTTTAGTATACACCAATCTAGACAAAAGTGAAGATAATTTTTCTAGGTGGAAACAAAGAGTCACTTTTCATCAAGGATTCTTGAGGAGCCTAGAGACATTGGACATAGAGGAAAATGATGTGTATTATCTCAGTTCCAAGTATGAGTAAATGAATAGGAGGAATGAAGGACAAGGGGCACATGAGAGAGCGGGATGACCTGCTCAGACTTAGGTGTTCGAATATAGAAACACTAAGAGGAGGGTGAATTAGTGTTGTGCAATTTTTAACTTTATTAATCGGATCCTTAAAGTGCTAATAACATTCATCCAAAATAAAAAATGTATGCACATAAGACAAATAACCACAACACCATAACACAAAGATTTTTATGTGGAAACCCTATTAGGGAAAAAACCATAGTGAAGGTCAATCTACAATATTGTTATGAGTATACTCAAAAGAAAAGATAACAAAATGAGAATGCACTTGCATTCAGGAACAGTGCCTACAACTCACTACTCAAAAACTGAAAGGATCACTGCCTTACAAAAGTTTGGAATACTTCCAAAGATTTGAACTGATAAAGTAGCATCTATAAATTCCTGATTAGAGTTCTAGTTAGGCTCAACAATCAAATTTTGGACCTTTTGACTGATTCTGCTCTTTTTCTCTATTTTGCTTCAACTCACAATAAAAATCCTTAATCCACAAGTGAAACTGTGCATAATCACTCTACTGACCTTCTAACATTTGCAACATTAATCCACTCTCATCATACACACACAAAAATGATATAATCGATCACTTATATATATTTTCTACTTAGGATTTAATCGCTTCAGGTCAGCCTCAAAAAAATAAGAAATATTCAGAAACTGTCAGCTTAAATTATCCATAATATTCAATGTGCATCCACAAGAGTCAACCAAAACATAGTGAGGACCCAAACCAAAATGCTCAAATATAAAATTACTTAAACAATAACTCTTGAACTATCTTCGACACACTATACTCACCAAGTCGGCCTTCATACGCTGATGAATAGAAAATTAGCTCACCAAACCTTCTAACTTTCACCCAAATTGATACGAGGCACCAAAATTTATAGATATCATAGATTATGCATTGAACAATCTTCTCTAAGATCCACAATCAGATGCTTTGTTCTAACTTAATAGATAATCATTGATCTTCAATCTTTCTATCGGTATGAGTAAATGACGATGTTCAGATCTACTAGCTAAAAAGGGTTCCCATCAAAGAGAACACCATAAAGAATGTGCAGTGTCTCTTTCCAACAATCTCCCCCTTTGGCATTGATGGAAACACTTAGTGAAAAATGACTAAGTGTCAGATTAGTACAAACAAAAATACACTTCGAACCAAAAATCAAAGACAATCTTCATCCATAGCTCAAAACTACAACTCCCCCTTAGATGAATAGACATTTTTCATTTTTTCTAATCTCCCCCTTTGACATCAATGGAAAATATGGGGAATCCACATACAAAACTCCTATAAACAAAAAAACTTCAAACTCCATATATACAAACTTTGTTTCAAACAACTTACACAAACTTGAAGATATCCACAAAATTAGTTTTTAACAGGTTCAAGCTTGTGTCCCAACACTTCTTGAGACTTTAAAGAATAGTTATGTGACTACAAAGTAAATAATATTGCATTTCTGTAGATTCAAGGTTGACTGGATCATAGAAAACCATAGCATCTTGTGCTTCCTTCAAAGAATTCAACATGGCCTATATCTTTGGACCAATTAAGCCTTTAAGTTCACTAGCTCTTTCCACAATTATGTCATCATCATGCTTCAAACTCTTTATTTTTTCAAGTAAGGATATAACTTGACCTTCTTTCTCTCCAAAAAAAATAGTTAAAGGATCAAAAGCATTAGAAATAATTGCTAACTCTTTCTCATGATCCTTAGCCTTCCTCTGATTTTCCTCAGTAAGTTTTGACAAAGACAAACACGACTTATAAATCCTTCCACCTTTTGATAATGCACTTTGAAATTTTTTCACACAGATAGCTAACATAGATTTATCACTAGCTATCATTCCTTTCAACCTATTGATCTTTCTAGCATCAAATTCCTTCTGAACTTTGACCAAAGCTGACTTCTCAAGTGACTCAAAATGAGTACTTACATAACTTATTAGCTTCTTCAACTCACCGAAGGAAGAACTAGATGGATCCTTAACATGAGTAGGCATGATCTTCTCAAGAATTCCATATGCAAGATTCAATAACTCACTGTCCTCAATGTGAGACTTCAAGATTTCTTCCCTAGCCTTAGCTTTTGCAAATGATGGGACTTTCATTTTTTGAATTGGGGACATAGTAGACAAATGAATAGGTGCATCTCCCAACTCAAGATCAAATTATTCCTTTTTCTCTTCTAGAAACTTCTTCACTTCCTTTGAAGTGTCTCTTGCTTCCATTGGAACTTCTTTAAATTTGACCTTCTTTTCCTCAACTACTATTTCCATAGCCATAGATTTTTGCTTGACATTTGGAACTTCAACTTCTTCAATTGATATCTACTTTTCTTCAACTAAATTTTTTTTAGGAGCTTTAATCTCCATAGGTTCTTTTGTATCATGCACATTAGGAGGAATATGAGTGTCCTCAACTGTAACCTCTTCATTTATCATACTAGATGAAATATCTTCCACATGCTCCTCTTCAAACATAACATCAATTATATTCTTTAATAGAACTTCCTTCAGAATGATTTCAATTTCTTTTTATACTTATTCAGTCCTACCCAACATAAGCTTGTTTATTCTTGATTTACTTTTGAACTCTCCTTTTTCTTCTTTTAGGATTGAATTCATTTCTTCAATAGACATTACCAAACATAGCTCTACAAGAATCCATTCTCTCATCTACTCCTCTTTAGTTTGAGCATTATCTCTCCTCACCTTAAAAATTTCATACAATTCCTTAGGCAATTGTGCCATTATCTCAACAAGAGTCATATTGAAATTGTTCAAATATTGTATTGTAGCCACCTCAAGGACTATTTGACCAAAAGTATCAAAGGTACCATACACTTCACATAGGGGATTAATATTTCCATCTTTAATTATACCTCTTTCTACTTCCTCTATGGACATACCTGATTTTCTAGGCTTCATCTTCTTCTTGCTTTCACCATTTCATCAGGGGGCTTGTCCTTAGTGATTGTTGTTGCAGCTTGGGTGCCCATATGCTTTATTTCTCTAAATTCTTCATCATATTCTATCTCTTCATATTTTTAAATATTTGTGTACACTCGTGTGCTCTTATCCTTCTTCCTTTTACTACATGCCTTAACTTGAGATTTTGTAGGGGTAGACTTCTTTGCATGATTGGATAGGGGTGCTAAGCTCCTCGTTGATCTAGTTCAGGTAGAGGATGTTTCCAGACTAGTAGATTTAGTTTTAGCAAGCTCTATTCCTTTTTCTCTTTCATCTTTTTCTCTCTTCCTTTTGGCTTCTCTTACAACTTCTTTAGATATACCCATACTCTTTGCAAAGACTTCCACTTCTTTCCTTACTCTCCAAACTATCATTGGTTTCTTCAATTGCTCATGGAATTGTATATTCTTCTCTGCATATGTTCCAAAATTTTCTTCAGAAAAATCCAAAGGCTTACTCAATAGGTGTTGTGCATATAGCTACAAGATTCTTCCATCAACTTCATAACCCATTGGCATAATCCAAATGGTTCTAGGTTCTGCTGCTTCCATCAAGCACTGGTCAATATCCACCATAAAACAAATTGTGTCCTTAGACTTCTCTACAATAGAAGTAGGAATTATTTCCCTTGCTTGCATTTCATTCTAAAAGTTATTGAGATATCCCTAGATTGTAGTTTTCCTAGCTTGCAAATCACCAAGGTCGAATAACATGTCTCTAATCTGAACAACTAAATGCTTATTACCTCTTTCCCAAAACACTTTCCTGACTCCCAGAATTTCATTCATGAAATAAAATAATAAACATAGTAACAAATTATCATATTTAAAGGTATTCTTCTTGTCTTTCTTAATCTTACCAAGACTTTCCATAAGATGACTTTGAAACAATTCAAATAAATCATACTCTACATTCTCCTTTACAATCTAATATGCTACATATATGGTTGTACCAGATACAAAAATTTCTTGGATAGAGTGATATATCTTGTAACCAATGACCATCGAGGAAAATTTCACATCCACATCAACAATATCATCAATTTTCATTGCTCTTTTATCAAATATCAAACCAATTACATCAGTGACTGTCTGATTCTTTACAGACTTCAAAATTGGTAATCCACCAAAGGAATTAAAACCTGTAATGAAACTTATAGGCTTCTTTTGTAATCTTGAAGGGTTGATTCGACCACATGAATTCAGCATCAACTCAACTCAAGATATAACATACCCATTTATTTTCATCAAACATAGGAAATTTCATAATCTGTGTGAATTTCTTCTCCTCTAGGGTTTTGAATTTGGGCTTAACACAAAAATCCTCTCCAACAATGTGTTTGGAATATAAATTTACCAACTACGAGCTTCCTAAATCCTCAATATTAGCATGAATATATGCTCTAATGTCTTCAATATGTAAAATTTCATATGGAACAAACAAAAATGTACCTAAGGGCTCGGTCACATCAGACTTGAAAGAATGCCACTTGAATTTAAGATGGGGTCTATCCTTGAATTCAACTACCAATGGAATAGCCATTTTCACAATTCATAGGTTTACAAATTTTACCAATAAATACCTTTTTTCTGGATTAGGGTTTGAACTTTGAATCGCCTTCACACTTGAATTCTCCCAATTTTTTCCAAAGTTTACTTCAAAGTGACAAATGAAAGATAGAAATGACCTTTTATCATTCACACACCTAACCTTTTTGATGTAATAAATGCTTTTTCCCTAACTCATTTGGATACCTTGTTTCCATACACTATGAAAGATAACTCTTCTACAAATCTTTAATTCTATGTAAATGCTCTCTCCAACTATTCAACAATATTTTTATCTATCATCAATGCAATCACTGAACTCATCCACATTCTATTGTCGATTACCAGTACGGGTTTGAAAGACCTTCTTGATAGCTCCCCCTAGGCAAGAGGCCTTAACCTAATTCCTAGAAGAATTACCTGAAGCTGATTATGGTGCTGGCTTATTTCCTATAACAAATGGACTCTTCTTTACCCATGTCTTCTTCATCTTCTTCCTGATCTGATCTATATTGACTTTCCCTTTTCCATTTCATCCTCTTGCATGTTTCTTCTTTGATTTACCAGACCTCTTCTATAAAATCTAACAATATGACTAGTCTTGTTGCAATTGTAGCACACTACATTTCTTTGTCCATACCATTTGTTCCACTGATTTTCTCTTGATCTGCATTGGTTAGAAATATGTCCAAATCTTTTACATGTATAACATCTAACATCTCTATAAAAAAAATTCATCAAATTTCTACATTCATTTGACTTATGACCATACTTGTTACAGTTAAAGCACTGAATAGAGAATGATGGAACACTTGAATTCATTCTAATTTTGCATTAGATCACCATATGACCAAATTTATTGCAAACATAATAGTTAGCATTAAACCTTTGAGCATTAGGTTGTCTTACTGGATACCTTCTAGTGTTGTTCATCTGATTTCCTTGTTTGAATCTCCTTTGTCCAGATCCAAAACTTTCTCCTTTCTCATATCCAAGGCCTTGCTTGTCATGATCAATCCTCTGACTTTTAATCAGTTCATCAAGCTTGGTTGAGCTACTCTTGAACTTCTCCTTGAATTCCTTTGTTGTAACAAGTTCATTTATGAGATAAAAAAATGTGCTTTTCAAGCTCTTTCTCATTATGTTTTTATTCTTCTAACTCAAGTTCCATCTAAATGAATCCATTAGTAATTTAGTTACATTCTTCAGATTTCTCTTTCAGGGATTGGGAAAGCTTTTCTTCATTCTTCTTCCTATCTTCAATCTCCTTAGTCATCCTCATCATAATAGATTCCATCTCATGCTTTTGAACTGCATTTCACTGGCAAGCTTTTCACATTATTTTGTATTTTCCTTTACGGTTTGACTCAGTTGTTCATCTACAATGCATTTACTATCTTCCTTCTTGATCTAATCATATAATCCCCTTCTCCTCTCTTTGGACTTATTGATTTTTTATTTCAATGACTCATTGAATCTCTCAACATTCATGAGATTTTCTTGTAATTCCAAAACTTCAATTTTTTCCTAATCAAGATCATCTAGGGCCACCACAAGTTGTTGAAGATTTCTTGAATCCATTGAAACACTTTCCAAGATCTTCCCCAAGCTTTTAAACTTCTTCCAAGGAACTAAGCTCTAATACCAATTGTTGGAATCAAGGAACACTGAGAGGGGGGTGAATCAATGTTGTGTAATTTTTAACTTTATTAATCTGATCCTTAAAGTGATGATAACATTCATCCAAAAGAAAAATGCATGAACATAAGAAAAATAACCACAACACCATAACACAAGGTTTTTTTACGTGGAAACCCTACTAGGGGAAAAAACATGGTGAAGGTCAATCTACAATATTGTTCTGAGTACTCAAAAGAAAAGATTACAAAATGAGAATGCACTTGCATTTAGGCACATCTCCTAGAGTTCACTGGTCAAAAACTAAAAGGCTCACAGCCTTACAAAATTTTGGAATACTTCCAAGGATTTGAACTGATAAAGTAGCATCTACAAATGCCTGATTACAGTTCTAGTTAGGCTGAACAATCGAATTCTAGACCTTCGGATGGATTATGCTCTTCTACTTTGTTCTACTCCAACTTGCAACAAAAATCCTTAATGCACAAGTGAAACTATGCATAATCGCACTATTGACCTTTTGACATTTACAACATATATCCACTCTCATCGAACACACACCAAAATGATATAATTAATCACTTATATATATCTGCTACTTATGATTTAATCACTTTAGGTTGGTCTCAACAAAATAAGAAATATTCATAAACTATCGGCTTAAATCATCCATAATATTCAATGTGCATCCACAAGAGTCAGCCACAACATAGTGAGGACCCAAACCAAAATGATCGAATACAAAAATACTTAAACAATAACTCCTCAAGTATCAACGATACACTATATTCACCAAATCACACTTCATACACTGATTAGCAAAAAGTTAGTTCACCAAACCTTCTAAATTTCACCCAAATTGATATGAAGCACCAAAATTTACAGATAACATGGATTATGCATTGACCAATATTCCTTGAGATCCACAATACAAAATAATAATATAAAATTTCCATATGAATCGAAGAACATAAATCTACTAGATGCTTTGTTCTAACTTAACAGATAATCATTCATCTTCAATCTGTCAGCGGGTATGAGTAAATGACGATGTATGGATCTACTAGATGAAAAGGGTTGCCATCAATGACAACACCATAAAGCATGTACAGTGTCTATTGCCAACATTAGGAAGGGGAGGAAATGATGAGGTAAAATAATTTCATCAACATAATGGACTCAATATGCAAAACTAAACCTTTCAACCCAAATTACCATGCCAATTGATTACCTTTATAAAAAATAATTTCTCTCTTTTTATGAATAAGCATACAAACTTTACTTCTTGAAGTTAGGCAAGGGTGACCCCACAATAGTGGTTTACAATTTTTGGCCAAACTAGACATTGAAATATATATTTTTAACTAAATATTCACTTTTGGGCACCTATAGCGACTAAACCATGAGGAATTTGAAGATGACGCAAACTAGAGTTTCGTGAAATTTTGTCTGTAGATTCTAAATATTGTTTTTCATTTTTTTTGGAATCAAATTGCACTTCTTTTTCCATCTCCCTTGAAAACTAGTTTTTCTCATAAAACAACATTTTTAAAAAGTGACTTACCATATAATGCATAACTTTTTTTCCATGAAGGATAAAATTCTAATTCTTTGAATTTAGATTTGTAACTTTGATATCTAGTGCTTCCACTTGGTTAGATAGTTTTTATTTAATATTTTTTCTTTAATCATGTTTCAAGTCAAACCAATTACAATTTAGACACAGCGACCATATAAAGCGTAACATTTTTTGTATCTATCAAAATTCATTTTTTCTTTTTTGTTGGATCAAGGACTTCAATATCTAGTGCACTCATATTTTTCATTTTTTTTTATAATCTACTATTTTTCCACATGTGTAGAACAGAGAGCTTGATTTTAAGTGAAAAACCTACATTCACAAGAAATAAAAAAATAAATATAATAATAAAATTAAATTTATTTAAAATTATACTTTTAGGGAAGCTTATAATAAGAACTGCATACTTACAAAAAAAAATTTAAATGAATTCATTTGATCCCCTAAAAGGTAAATCAAATGTGGTTTTCTATCAGCATTTTGATAGGTGTAGAGGAGACTTCATTATAGGTATGGTTTAAAACTGTAACACCAACTATCTGCAAACTTTTTATTTCTATTCCATGTATATCAGCATGAAGTTAGTTAAAAGAAAGCAAATAAAATGGCATTTTTTATGAAATAATCCCTTATGCTCTACAAATATAACAACATAACAAACTAATTGAAATCCTAAAGAGCATAATGAATAATCTATTCCATAGTGGATTGGTGCTGTTGTGGAAAATATCCCTTTCCCAACCCTTTTCTAAGCTTGCTAAGATTGATGTTAAGATGCTATGAAGATGGAGTGATGGTGGGAAAAATTAGTTCTCCTGAAGAGAGTGACTTTACATGAGTGATTCTGGAGTTGTGGAGATTGTGGAGGATTTGATAAAAGATGAAGCTTTCATTTATAGATTTTCTTGATGAGAGATTGGTCAAATGGATGAATGTGGAACTAAAAGTAGACCAATGAAAAGAGGCCACTTGTCAACTTGCCATAGGTTGAGGGATGTGCAAGATTTGGGAAATGTTCCTAAGAGAGGGAGTTTCAAATTTGAATTTTAGAGTAAATGCTAAGTTTGGCTTGTGCAAGGGGACATGTAAGAGCCATGTAAGAGCTCATAAATTCTTTGTTGGGTGTACATGTCCACTTGTCTTTGAATTCAAACTTGAGGGAATATTCCTCAAAGATACCATGTTGATGGAAAATGTTAAATTTAATAAATCAATAAATTGATTTATTTGTGCAAGTGGAAAAATCTAGAGAATGTGATAGGTGGTTAGGTTAGGCTAAGTAGGATTAGATTAGCTTAATGATGATTAGGTGAGTTTGACCCCTTTGACTTGAATATTTGGATTTATTTAAATAAAAAAGGGATAGAAGGTGCTTTCATATTTAATTAAATAAAAGGCTTGATTTATTTAATTAAAAGGAGGGTGATGTTAGGATCAAGTTGATTTATTTAATTTAAACCAATGACTTTAGGAGATTGATAAATAAACTTGATTTATTTTCTGAATGGATGAATATGACCTAATCGAATGCATGATGCTAATTTTGCATGTCTACATTTTGCCCCTCTTTGAAGCAATGTACTTGTTGCATTGGTTCAAAGAATAAACTTGCCGCAATCAAAAATAAAAAATTCTTTATTTTTCAGATGCCCCAATAGAAAGAAGTACATTAGTACATTACCCCCTCGAGAGATCAAGTAAAAAGATTCAATTTGAGGGTCGATCTCATGATAAAGAGGTCCAAAATGGATGGTTATGATGAGATGATTTTAAGATGCAAATGAGATAGATTTAAGATGCTTAGAATAACAAATCTATATTATCCTAAACAACTTAAATGATGATATGATGTGAGATGGATGAGATTGATGATGTGATATGCTGTGATTATGAAAATGTATGATTTATGCAGATTCTTAGACTAACATATCTATATTATGATGATGATTATGCATGTGAAATGATCGATGTTTCCTATTATGTATGATATGAATGATATGTGGTATGTTGACAGTTTTCTGGAGGCAGGATGGATGCATTGGTGATGATGAGTAATTATTCATGATGTGATGTTAGTGTGGAAAAGATGAAATTAGATGATGACAAGAGGATCCAACAAGCCAACTTTATGAGAGATGATGATAGATGGATGATTTGCTTATCAAGGATTGGGATTTTAAAAGGGCTACTTACCTTATGTTTGATTACACATGTAGTTACGATGCATCAAGGTATAATGAACCAGGATGGCGTTGTACCTAGTGCGATGGAATTTGAGTTGACAAATAGATAGGAGTATTCTTGTTCACACTTGACATACAAAAACCTTGCTAGGACGTACCTAACAAAGCAAGTATTCTCCAGGTTATTTTACAAGAATGTCCAACAAGCACAACAGACAAAAAGATAATGATCGTTTCCCCATTCCTATCTCTCTAAATCCTTCATTCAGATATCATTGAAAGGTTCTTGGAATGAGCGCAATAAGATAAATCAAAAGAAAAGATCAAGTATGCAAACAAGCCAATGTTCTTCATACCTTCAGCAAGAGGGATGTGTTTTGATAGGATAAGAATCCAAGGTGATATCCAAAATGATGCCCATTTTCAGAATGATATATCCTAGGACATGCATTGCATAGGATGATGATGGTTTGATAATTTGATTGATAGGCTGTTGATATAAAGTTGATTGTCATATTTATGATTGATCAAGAGTTTGATTTTGTTTTAAAGATTTGTTATTTTCTTTTGATTTTACAATTGAAGATTAATTTTGTTGATTGTTGTGATTGTTTCTATTTGTTTTGTTAAAGGATGAAGGTAACGTTCAGTTTATTATGGATGATTGATTATTGTGGATGAAAGCAAGATGAGACAGATGGATTTTTTCAAATATTTGGATGTTTTTGACATTTTTGGAATGTTTTGAGGCTATTTTTGGTATTTTTTTGAGATTTTCAAATGTTTTGATTTTTTATTTTTTAAATGTTTTGGGGTTTTATGAGATTTTATGAATGTTTTTGTATTTTCATGTGTTTTGGATGTTTTTGGATTTTGTGTCTCCGGGGCTGATCAAAGATTAGCCTTCCCTACATTTAAGCTCAGAGACGATGTTGTTTGGATTCCAATGGTTTTGATGTTTTTTGATTTTTTGACTTGTTTTTGGATTTTTCACATGATTTTGATGATTTGGATATGGATATGTCTTATGATATTAGTGTTCTATTTTGGGTTTTTGTTGAAGAGCAAGCTAAGATGGATTGATGATGATGATAACATTGTTGAGGATACACAACAATGTAAGGATTGGATTGATCAAGATTGATTAGGATTGATGATGATAACATTGTTGAGGATGCACAACAATGAAAAGATAGTGTTAAGCAACACAAGGATTAGGAAAGATATCCCCAAGATGATGATGGATTGATGATGATTTGATCAAGACTGATGATGATAACATTGTTAGGATGCACAACAATGCAAGGATAGTGTTAAGCAACACAAGGATATCCTGATGATTTCTTGATTAGATTTGATTGATCTTGATTGATGAAGCTTGGTTTGAAACAAAACATGTTTGAATGATTGATGTGACATTAACATGCAAACTAGATGCGACTGATAGTGATTATTTGGATTGATGTTTGATGAAAGATGACGCTTGATAAGGAATGTTTGCTTGTCAAAATATGTCATGGGCTAGTGATTCATATTTTTTCTCACAAGTGGTGGACCAATTTTATTTCACATTTTCCAATGTTCATATCGCCACATAAGTTGGAGGATATAGATCAAGATTTATTCCTGAAGCAAGATGCCAATATCTGCCCCCAGTGTCTAGAAATGTATGGAATGTCATGGATGGATGCCTAGATAGGTGTACGAATGGATGGATATGGTAAGTACGCAAAGGATGCCAAGGATTATCTTGCAATAAGATAAGGTGTTCAGATAAAGAATGCTCATTTGGATAATGCTTCATTGCTCAGATAATGTTGTATAGGATAAGATCAATAAAAATGACCCATGTCAAGATGTTTTACCCTAAGCAAGCATAAAGTATGCCCCAAAATTTCATCAAGATCAAAATAATTTGGACTATGGATGCAGATGGATGAAAATGGATTGGATAAATGGTTTATGGATGAATGGATTTATTATGGCTAAGATGGATGGAATGTCATTTATTATGGATGGGATGAGATGCTTTTACGTGAAATAGCACACATAGATGCTAGATTCTACTCATGATGCCTGTTTCCAGGTTTTCATCATGGTACTTGCCCAAAGCGCCAACGAAGTGGTTTTCACTAGAGGACAATTTTTTCTTTACTATTTTCAATCCTTTTTTTGATTTTTTTGGATTTTCATATTTTTTGATTTTTTTGGTTTTTCTAAAAGATTTTAAGCTCATGTTGAATCACAAGGTGTTGCTGATGTAGATGCCCCTATCATAATGTGCCATTGGTATCCTGCCTGAAGAAGTTACTTTGCTAAGATACGCACACTTGAATGCAGCTTTTGGGATTCTTGATCTGCTTTATTGATATCGGGGTTAACTCTGTCTCCGTGCGCACATTGTGATAGAGTGCCTTCTAAATCCTTATGATGAAGGGTCGTTGCCAATACATGGTCAATGTAAGAAATGGATATCATGTGTGAAGGCGTGGATGGAGTGCTTTTAGGGATAAGAGATGGATTGGTTGACAGTTTGGAACATTTGACTCTCCAAACTTGGGAAGATGAGCAATGATGGGTGGATACGAAAGTGTGCATGGAATTAGGACCAACTGCTTGATACACTTTGTATGTCACTTGAAAAGCCTACTTTTTCTTTTATGGACACCTTTGATGGATACTTTTCCCTTTATTAGTTTTCCCCATAGTTTCTTTGACTGATTGAGTTTGATAGGGATGATCTTCCTTTGTATTTTTTGGTATCCATTTGTATTTGATTTTTTTGATATGCTTCTTAGATTCTTTTGCTTTGATAATGTTCTTCATACCTTGATTCAATTTTTTCTTTTGACGTTGGTCCCAATTCATGGATGGGATGATGGGTGGATGAAGATTCGTGGCGTGGCTAGTTGTAGTACTGACACTGGTTTCATCATAAGGATTCTTTGTGCTTCCTATGTTGACATTTGCTTGAGACGAAGTTTACCCCAATATTGTGGAAGTAGTACCTTCATACTTTGATTAGACCTGTTGCAAGAGCTTTTGTTTAAAATGCATTCTCTGATAAATGACCACCGTAGGTGACGTTTCAACTTGCTGCTCCGCTAACTCTAAATTATATTTTTCTTTCTGACATGATTCCTTGAGTGGATAGTGTTGGATATCTTCATACATGATGTATTCAGTCTGGATTTTGGATATATCTGATCCTGATGTTGACAACTCTGTTTGACTGTACGAATCAATAGCCTAATCTTTTTGTGTAATAATATTAGGAGTAAAGGAATCTTGTTCTGAATGAAGATCATCCACGTGTCCATCCATAGAAAGTATCTCATGGGTAGATGAAGGATATGCGCTACATGGATATGATCATCTTGCATAGATAAGAGAGTGTCCATTAGATTATTATAGTATCTTGAAGATACAAATTCTTGATCTTGAATGATTTTAGAGTTTCTTTCAACATGCTTTGGATCAAGTTCTTGACATGGGTCAATTTCAAAGGATGGATTGCTTACAAAGGGTTCTTAGATGTCGTCATTAGATATGGTAAGTGGTCCAATATCCTCAAGTGTCGAGTTCAGGGTTCCTTTAGTATCTATAACCATGAGGTTGAAGGGGGTCAACATGTCTTGGAAAGGACCATTGCTAGACTTTAGTGGAAGATTTTGATCTTGCTTTGGAATAAATTCTTGAGATATGTCCTCTAACTCATGAGGCGATGTAGGGACATTTTCAACATGATCATAGGTTGATGCCTCATTAGATGAGGTGAAAACATCTTTCTTGATGGATAGATCTTGATCATTGTTTTCAACAATTGTGGTGGAGGGATTTCCAATGTCTTCAACCATAGAGTCAAATGATGTTGACATTTCTTGAATTGGATCATTGTTGGTTGGTGGATTTTGATCATGATTGAAAAGTGACTCTTGACATATGTTGATTTGATCATTGGATGAAGCGGAAACAACTTCAAGGTGCTCGGTGGTGGATTGATCTTGATCCTTGTTCTCAACAGTTGTGGTGGAGACATTGGCAATGTTATCATTTTCCACAATAGTGATTATCTTTTGATCAATCATGTCTTGGATGATTTTTTTGAGTCGAACACAATCTAATGTTTTGTGTCCCTTTATTCTATGATAATCACAAAGGTGCTTCTCATTATACCCTGGTGGTTTTATGGCTGGTTCTTGATAGTTCACATAAACGGGGTTTTTGATGAGATTTTCTTGTACCAATTGTTGCAAGACTGATTCGATTGGTCTCCCAAGTGGTGTGTATTTTCACTTCTTTTCTTGTGAGATTTTCCCTTTAAATTGAACTTGTGGAGATTGATTTTGGAGATGTGATTGATCTTTTAGATGTGGTGATTGGGTTTGTTGTTGATGTTGTTGATCTTGATATCCGACTTCTTGCCATTGGAGATGTTGTTCTTGATGTAGTTGTGGACATAACTCAATGCTTTGATGACATGGTTCAACCCATGGAGGAATGTATTGATTTTGGAGAGAAGATATCTCTTGGCTCAATAATTCAATTAATCTGGCATGTGAGGAAAGTTTCTCTAGCAAAATTTGATCTTGATTTTGAATTTGACTCCCTTGATTTGGCTTTTGTTCAAGCAGATTTGGGATGTACACTTGTGGTGTTTGAATGGGATCATGAACAAATTGATTTTGGACAATGATTTGATTTGGGATGGTGTTCAGATTTGGCATTATAGGTTGAAATTGAACATTATCTTGATTTAGGTAACTTTGATTTTGCATGGTGTTACCTTGTCTTGGAGTCATTAACATCTTATTTGGACTTTGAACAACATTTGTGTGATTCGCAAACATATCTATCCAAAAGTTCACCAATTTTGGATTCAAAATGTTCATGTTTGGTAAAGTTGTACTTGGTACATTCTCATTTGGCATGTAGGGATTTGGTGGGATGACGTTGTTCGTTTGAAGACTCATGCATTGATTGTTCGGTTGACAGACTTGTAGGTTTAGATTTAGATCTACCATCATGAAATGTGTTCCAATCTTTGATTTGGGAATACTCACACTTGTTGTGCCATTGAAATTTGTGGGAGATAATGATCCCATGTACGGATTGTATAAATGTGAGTGTTGATAATTAATCGGCATTGTAAGGCTTTGAAAGTTCAATTGATTTGGATTACTCATGATGTATGGATCAAGTTTGTATTCCATGTTCTCCTTGTTTTTTGTGCAAAAGTGATCTCTAAGGTTCTTAGGACTAATGATGAGATGAAGGATGAAAGGTGTAAAATGATATGAGTGTTGAATGTTTAGGGACTTTGGATCAATGCTAAACTTAGGGTTTGATTTTGATTGTTTGATTTGGATAATGAACTTGTAAACCCTAAGATGTTGGATGTGATCTTAGGATGAAATTGTTCAAAGGGGTGCTAATTTAACTAGAGGTATGAGAAAGGATGCATTCCCATACTCCTAACTAAACAAGGTGATTTTGATTTTGATGATTTACCTAAGTCTAGAATGATGTTTCCAAAACTCTAAAGTTATTTATGGGATGAGATGATAAATGCTCGAAATGGATGAAGTGTTTGATTTTGATCGTAAAAGAACCTAGGAAGGACTTGTTTATGAGACCAAGATAGTGAAGAACATGCCTTTCTCTAAGAGTAATTAAAAATCAAAAGACCAATGTTTGCATGAAAACCATATGACCAAAAGATGCCAAGCACATATGTGGTGTCCAATTGATTCAATATTTTCTTAATGGATTCTCTTTATCACAAGCACTTCTTGATTAGGTTTTCAACTGAATGTCCAATGTCCTAATTTTCTTTCATCCCACAAAATGTATTATGCAGAAATCGAGGAAATCAAGGCAAAGGTTACCTAAAGTTGACTTTAGTAGGAGAAAATTGAGATGAAATCCAAATTTTTAGAAGCCTCTAAGGATACGAATCCCAAGGGCAAGCAATAACATGTGAATTTGTGCAGGGATATTTGCTTCTCCTAAAGGGTTTAAGATTTGATGCTCATGTTGAATGTTTGATTACCAATGTTTTTCAATTAAAGCACTGTGTTTTCAAACTGACTCACAAGCAATATGACATCCTAGCTCAATTGGTACAGTTTTCTTAGTTGGCTTGCCTCACGCCCTTCGTAGAAGAAATGATTTTACATGCAAGCAAGGAAAGAGTATAAAGCTCCACTGTCTTGATAAAAGCATCCCAAATTGAGGAGGGGTGTCAATTACCGTTATATCAATATTATATGCCACCTAAGGATAAGCAGCTAACTTGACTTCAAATCTTTCATTATACCCACCACAAGAATAGGTCTGTTATCCATTACATAACACTTCCCTCCATTAGTATCCACCCACATACCAAGCTGTTTCATAACTCCTACTGGCATAATATTCATGATAGTGCTAGAGTCTATCATGCAGTTCTTCAACAATTTGTTATTTATTAGTAATGTAGTGAAAAAAGGATCAACTAGTGGAGGATTTAACACCGAATTACTAAGGAACACTTCTGGGATATTTAATTTCTCTTGCTTATTTTTAGCAGCCATCTTACTTTCAAAATTTATATGTTTTTCATTTCCATTTGTTATTAATTGAACAACACTATCTCTATATTCTTTAATTTTCATCATCTCAAGTAGTGGAATAGATATCTTTACCTAAGATAAAGCCTGAGTGAAGTCAAAAGAAGAACCCTCAACCTTAATCATTTTCTTTTGTTTTGATGTTTCTCCTTTGTTCTCTTCTTTTTCCTTTTTACTTGGCTAATCAGTCTTTTATATTTCTTTATGTAATTTTTTTACTTCCTCCTTTTGGACAAGCTTTTGTTCACTTTTATCATTTTGTTTGTTTTATGTTTTCTTTGAAGCTCCTTGTGTCACTTTTTGATCCTTCGTAAATATTCCCCTAGGGACACCTTCCTTCTCATTCACTGTCCTATTTCTCAACTAGTACTTACTCTTTGCTTCTTCAACTGCAGCAACAATTAATCTCTCTATCTCCTCTTCAATGAGTTTCCTGATGCTATCCTGAGTAGGCATCTCATTAGAATGTTGCTCTGTATAATCTTCCTAAGAATCTGAAAGGATCTACTGTTCAGCCATGTGGACATTGTACTTCTGATTTGAAACATCATACTAATAACCTTCATCCTCTGAAGATGAGTACCTCTTCTCCACATGGTGAAAAGTATTTGAAGTCAAATACACTATGTGATCTTCTCCATTATTTCCCATCAACATTCCTTCTTCTTGCATTCTTTGGGCTACAACACAATAATCTGGTGAATGTGGCTCATCACAAACTTCACAGAAATAATTGTTATTCACCATATAAGTTCCCTTCTTCCTTAATGGATCAAGAGTCTCTTTGTTTCTAGTCCTTTCTGTTATAGGTTTCCCATCTTTCTAGTTTGTGTTATAGGGCATGTCATGTAATGTAGGCCTTTCATTTATGTATGTGTTCTTTTGTTTGTATTGATAATTATTGGTTTGTTGAGGAGCTCTAGGGTTGTCTCTTTTATTGATTATCCCAGTAGCCTTCCTATTCTTTTCAATTGTTAATGCTATCTTTTGAGCTTCAGCCAAATCTCTTGGGAACCTATTTCTCAGTTCATATCCTATTTTAGGATCGAAGGCATTTAGGTAAACACTCAATGCTACAGAGTCTGGCAACTTTGATCCAGGAGGTATTCTATTATGTAGTTTATTGAATTTCCAGTTTAAATCAAAAATTGAATCTTTCTAACTTTTCTGAATTTGCATCAATTCATGAAGAGCAACATATGGTGCACTTAGATTCCCATATTTCTCGAGGAATCGGTCCTGAAATATTTGGAGAGAATTAATAGAGGCTATTGTTAGGCCGTTGAACCAATCCCTAGCTTCTTCAATAAGCGACATCATTAATAGCCTCATATGTAAATCTTCATAAGGTACATCCAAATCTTGAATGAAGGCATTGAAACTCCATAAATAATCCTCAACAGTAATTGCACTACTTGTAAACTTAGGCACCAAATTTCTCCAACTGACATCCATAGGATAAGGGTATAATTGAAACCCTACCAAATTAAATTGTCTGATCATTTTTGTATACTGATGAGGGGAAGGGTTAGGTGGGTACTGATATTGGTACATCAGGTTAAATTATATTGTGTGTTATGATGTTACACATGATGCTAACCATGAGGTGGGTGTATATTTGTATATTGTCTGGGAATATGAGGTGGGTGATTTCGCTGTCTATATTGATTCCCTATTTGATGGTGAGGGACCCCTAGTGGATCAAAAGGCTCTGCACCATGATTACCCTGCTTATGATGTGCTACATACTTTGGGGAGCAACTGGCTATCTGAGTAATGTTCTGAGCTTTCTATAATTTGAATTCTCTCATTGCTTGTATCATCTGGGCTTTCTCCTGTTCTTCTCTTTCCTTTCTTTGAGATTCAAACTGTGCTTTTACTTCTTCATAAGTTAAAGATTCATAATCTTCTTGAGGAGTCTCATGAT
Organism: Sequoia sempervirens; assembly: GCA_007258455.2. Classification (NCBI taxonomy): domain Eukaryota; kingdom Viridiplantae; phylum Streptophyta; class Pinopsida; order Cupressales; family Cupressaceae; genus Sequoia; species Sequoia sempervirens. Next base: position 113,601,605 of record VDFB02047230.1, read on the forward strand.
CATTGTACTCATTTTGGTTACCCTCCATTTTTTTATCATATTAGTGTTGACATCTGAGTCGTTCAGCTTCAAATTTAGCATGCCACTATACCTATTTCTGAGGATCGTAAAAAGGATTTCTTTGATCTTTTGGGGTACAAGGTTCTGCACTTGAATTATCTCTCCATGTATCAAAATGGTCATATGTTTCACCATGTGGTATTGATGATTTGTATTTGTTCCTCATGCACATGTCCTCACTTATCGTTTTACCTTTATCAACCATATCATCTTTGTGTGTCCACTTACTACTGCCAGCAAGAGCTCCAATATGACCTCCCCTGTATTGAGATCTTCTTCCATTCATGTTGCAATTTTTTTATCAGAGTCACCACTCACTTTCTTTAAAGTGAGAAAATATTGTTACTTTTTATTCCTAGCGAAGTCTACTTAAAGTTCATGACTATGATTAAGGCGCAGATTATGAGTTAATTCCCCAGTAGAGTTGCCAATTTGTTAGCTCTCAAAAACACAAGTGAAAAACCTCAAGAGGCTTCCAATCTCTTGGTATGTTTTAGGGTAAGAGACAAAGCCAAATGATTTAAGCTTTCTACTCTTTAGGTGCTGCTAGACCTAGGCTGGTGTACCTAAATGAATGAAGCAAACTTAATGTGCTTATCTTTCTTGAATTTTTTTTCCCACAATGGCAGATGATAGTGGACAAATAAGACTAAATTTGGTATAAATTGTATACAATATTAAAACTAAAACCTAATATACTCAGTTAACAGATGTAAAGAAAATGAATGAATCTAAATGGTAAAATGTAGAGACTAGTGCCTTATTGGTTAAGCGGAGTCAAATGAAATAGCAATGGGAAACCTCTTTCTAGAAATCACTCAAATTGTTTGGCATATGTTTTATTTATAACTTGTATAAACATGCAAGACTGTGATTACTAAGCTCTTCTTAATGATCTAGATGAATTTCCTTGATTATTGTGATCAACCAAAAGGATTTAATCTTTTCTTGAAAGAACCAATCAATTAACCACACAGATACAACAAATGTGCACCGATAAAATGAATATAAACTTGTTATACCAATTTAAACAACCTAAAAGAATCAATCTTGGAGACAACTTAGTAATACTTTCGATAAGCACAACAGACAATTGACACCAGAAATAAGTAGCCGCATCAACTGATTTTCATTGATATCTCCATTTTGAAATCATACATCATAGTCTCTGTTCTGAGAATTTTATTCTACTGGATCCATTTATAATCTACCTACTGTCTAATCTAATCTAATCCTCATCATTTACAATGAGAAATGGATATTTATACATTTTCATCTGAAGAGACACATCGTTTCGCATTCCATGTCGGTGGGAAACTGCATTTGAGCTTTTGTTAATACTCACCAAACACTCGCTAAGACATCCCGTAGTCACACCAAAGGCAAATGTCTCACCGACAGTCATCCCTTTGGTCTTTTGTGTTTCATTGTAACATTCTATTGTCAGGGAGACATCCCAAAGATGATACTTCATCTTACCGAAATATGCTCTTTAGTGTATTTTCCAGTTGCTAAGACAATTCTGAGTCAAGAAGAGGTTTCATAGAACACCTTGTGTTATACCGAAATACCCCATGGTACATTCATGTCGCTGAAACCTAACCACATTTTCGCAAACAAAACTACATCTCGACGTGACCCTCAAGTTTCTCACTGATGAAATTGATCCTACTAATGAAATTGATCTTACCGATTAAATAAATTTCATCGGCAAGACTATGAATCTTCGAAAAGACTCATACCGATGCCAAATTTCTCACCGAACGCATTTGTCTAGATTACTCTATTCGGTGAGACTCTCCCCGAAGTATTCTATCGGTATGACTTATAGGTCGACAAAACTACATGACTTCCTCCTAACAATTCTTTGATATAATCCCTCTGCTGTGTTGGCAAAACCAAACACCTTCGGTAAGACTGTACTCTAATGCACTTTAGTCTTACCGATATGCATATCCTCATCACTGGTCACTAAGACAATTCAAACTCACCAAGACCTCATCCTGAATACGTTTAGCTTGGCCGATATACTTCCACATGTGTTGGTCGGCGAGGCATAATGTATTCGCTATGACTTCACTCTGACGATGAATCTCCTGCCGATGTGTTCTTTTTCGTGCACTAGTTGGTGAGACACGACCCATTCGGTGAGACCTCACCCCAGTGAAATCAATCTTGCTGATATGAAACTTCCTCTGTTGCCGAGACAATGACTAGTGTCCTGCCAAAAGACACCTATAGATGAATTCCAATCGGTGTGACATTCCTAAGGTCTTGCCGATAATCTGCAACAAATGTATATTAGCAGAAAATGCAATATGGATCAGGGGGACCTTTATTTCTCATGTCAATATGGACTATAATGTGAAATACTTAGACCTAGATGATTTATGTGGGATCACACAACAAAAAATGTGAAAAATGTTATGAAGAGAGGATATGTGCATATGGCGAGGACTTATTTGGAAACTCATGAATACAATTGATTTTGAAATTTGAAATTTTCACAGTTCTAACAGGATACAAAGGCTTCAAGTGGCAAAGGTAAGAAGCAGAACAAGGCTTCCAAGTCTAATGAGCAAGATAAATATTCTCCTTCACATAGCACTCCTTAGTCTACATCCTCTTCCAAAGAGGAATCATCTAAAAAGAAGAAGTCAAAAAGTGAATATTGCAAAAGGTTAGGACATGATGAGCATAGATGTTATAATAAGAATATTGATGAACTCACACACCTTCTTCAAAAGAATAACATTAAGCTGCCCTCATCAATGTATTCTACTTCTTCTTTACCATCTCAATCAGCAGCCCCCTCATCATCATCTCAGTCACAGGATACAGGATATACTTATGGGCTACATAAAATGAAAGGACAAGCAATCTTGGCCTCTGCAAGTCCTGAATTACATAGATGGCTTCTTGATTCAAGAGCATCTCACCATATGGCATCTTCTATGGATATGTTCTCTTCTTTTGAGCCTTGTAATTCACCTCATATATTGATGTGTAACAATACATATATGAAGGTAAGTGGGAAGGGTTCTATTGATATGGGGGAGGGTAATTTCAATGATGTGCTTTGTGTTCCTTCCTTGTCCACTAATCTCCTTTCTATTTATCAAATTACTCATGGGGGTCAAGGTAAAATAGCTGAGTTCACTCCAGATAGGGTGTACATTAGGCACTTGGAGAATAGGGATATTATTGCTATCAGGATGGTTGATCACTCATTTTGAGTATATTCCTTTTCACATTTTACTTCAGAAGATGATAATGTTCCTTTGACTGCATCACACACTCCTTTGAGTGTGAACCATGCTAGTGAGGAGAAGTTTGGTCATATACACCTTGGTATTCTAGAGACCGGTGCTGAGCTTCCTACTCCACCTCCTGCTTCTTCAACCATTGATGCTTCTATTCAGCAGGATGATCATAGCTTTTTAGATCTTGCTTTGTGGGATGAGTATTTGATAGGGATTTCTAACTTGGTCATTGAGTCTCATATTGCAAATTTGGAGGACACTCTTAAGGGGATTTCTCTGCTCTTTGATGACAATTTCAGCACAACTATTACACCATCTACTTTGTCTTTGGATATTGGCATTCATGAGTCTCCTCATTCACTTGATTTGTCATGTTTCTTGGTTGATTTTGACCCTAATTATGTTGTGGCTCATTCAATCTTGGAGACTCCTAATCTATTTTCAGAGGCATACATGAGCATTCATTCTTCCTCCTTTCACTTGGACATGGAGTGGCTTCATCATCAGCTTATGGATTTGTTTCTTCCTAAGGGAAAATGTGTTTCTTGTAGACATTGGGTCATCTTTTGTTTTCAGGCATTCTTCATCAGCATTGGAGCTTCATCATGGGGGGGATATCTTATCTCTTTACTTCCCTCTTATGGGGGGGGTATTTGATTGTAGATACATGATGGATGTAGTGTAATACTCCCATGTTGATTGGTTCATTAGATACTTTTGATACTTTCGATATTGTGGACACTCTGTGATATTCTATGCGGTTGATTTATATTTGATCATGTGTGGTTTCTTGGTTAATTTTGTTACTGCTCTTACATTATGTGTGTAGCAATTGATGATATATTATGCATAGATGATTTGATTTATTCTGTAATGATAAGTTCTTAAATTCATATGCATTAATGGTATTATGTTTATGGTGACATGTTAGTATTTTAGGGTGGAAGGACGGAGTAGTACCACTTGCTTGCGAGTGCCCTACTACCCCGCTATTTCCTTCACCATGTGTTTTCAATGGAGATTATATGTTACTTGACGTTTAATTGGTTGCAGGGATTGCAGGATTAAAAGTCTCAACTCCACCTGCTTCGACAGGATAGGGCGAGCACAAATTAAGCCCAAAGGGTACGATGTGGTTTAAAAGGAGTTGTAAGGAAGGGTTTCCCGACCCAAGTCCAGCATTTGTATGGGTTTATTGAGTCATGTGTTGATCCGATTCTATCTTAATATTTCAATTGTGTTGAGTTAGATGATTTAATTAATTTATTATGTTGGTTTAATTAATTAGAATTAAAAGATTAAATCTAAGTTAATTATATTTTAAGTTAAAAGTTAATTGTTTATAAAATTTCGTTTTAATTAAATTTAGAAATTAAGTGGAAGTAAGTTAAAGAAAAAGAAATTGTTGTTAAAATTAAATAAATAAATAATTAAAATTGGCTTTAATTAAAATTGAGCTGTGGTAATTTAAAATAATTAAGTAAACGAAAACATAAAAATGATTAGTTAAACTGGTGGGAGTTATTCGGAGAAGAAAATTAGTTATTGTTGTGGAAATCCTTTTTACAAGGGAAGGAAGAGGTGAAGGGGAACTTTACTTTTTGGAGAGGAAAAATTGGACTGAGAACTTTATATATGTGAGTTGTACTCTGTTTTAAGTTAGTTTTAATTTGACAATTTGGGAAGGTAGTGTAATTGTTTTATGTCATTAAATAGAGCATTTCTTTAAGAAAATAAATGTAACGTTGAGATATAACATTAAATTAGATGTCTAAATTGTTGGAATTTTGCGTATCAAAACATGTTGTATTGAATTATTTTTTATGAATTCTTTTCAGAAATATCATTTCATGAATGATGGGGATTTTCTTTTGTTGGGGAAAACCTTAGAAGTGTTTTATTTGGTTAGGAACCTAAGTGATTCCAGAGGTGGGATAAGGTGGTTGCCTTTGATTTTGATTTGAATTTTTACTTGAGATGTCTGTGGTTGGTTATACGTTTGGATTGTACTGAATTGTGGAAGTGATTCCTTGCAGTTGGTGAGATGGTCATGCCTCACGTTTGATTGTTCTTTGATGTAATTATTTTATCTTGTACAATCCTTGTTATTATTGTGCTGTGATTGAATGATTAGAGGGAGTGGCTCTGAGTGGGTGGTTGGCGCACAAAGGGGCGCTAGGATAGCCCTCGTCAGAGTGAATTTAATAAGTGATAATTTAAATAATTAACTAGGATTGGGTAGTAACACACTAAAAAGATAATTATTGCCTCATCCGCCTTTGATTACTGCCACAGACTAAAGGGGATTGAGAAGGCCATGGTTGACATGTTCGTTGCCTTGTCTTCTCGAAGGGTAACGGATCTGCATGAGCAACCCTATGGAGCCGCGCCTTGAGATAGGTAGCCTGGATAACCATAGATGGAGGCGGCTCCTAGCGCTCGAGTGCCAGGATAATCCGTTAGTAGATGGAGGCGGCACCTTGTGATAGGGATGCCTGGAGAATCCATGTTAAGCCATGCGATGACACTCCCCTCTAACATTCATGTTTATTTTGTCTTTTGGAAATCCTCTGGACCCAGTCACTTGCTTCGTATTGATGGTTTTAGTGTTGTTCAAATTTGGATGCTTTGATGTGTTGTGTAATTTCATTTTGTTAATTGTGAGTTTATGTTTTGTTGGTCTTGGTCGGGAACCTCTTCCTTTGCAACTCCTAGCACGGGGGTGGTCGGGTGGATCATGTTTGGCACCACGTTGGGATTCTCTCCTTTTATGCAGGTTCATTTTATGGTGTTGAGTTGTTGTTTTAGTGGATTATTTTTCATGGGTTCCAGATCTAGGGATTTGTGTGATTCTTTTTATTGATGTATCATTCCCACCTAGTTGGGAAAGTCTTGTATAATTCTGCACATGGTGCTATTGTTATGTAATCTTATGATGATGCAATGTACTCTAATTGTAACCTCAGTTTTGAGGAGAATTCATAATGATGTTATAACTTTGGTTATTTTTTTATCATGTTTCTTATTTTTTTGTTACTGATGTAATTACTGTTATGGATGGATGAATTTATGGATCATGTAATAGTCAGGTAAATATTTATATTAAGTAACGAACTCGTGTTCCTCAAAGGATTAATTTATGCAACTTGATTAATGATTATGTTAGGTTATTTATTACTCTCTTCTATGTAAAAAATAAATAAATTTGGTTGCATTTTACTTAATTCCTTTGGGGTTGCGTGGAGGGGCGTTACAACTTGGTATCAGAGCCAAGGTTTCTAACGCTGGGTCCCTTGGGTAGTTGGTGTCCGTTAGGCAATAGTTGTGCTAGATTTGATCTTACATGCTATAACTGTGTGCATAATCATGCCTCAAGCTAGAGGTCGTGGCCGTGGCCGTGGAAGAGGCCGAGGTGGTGGTTGAACAGGCAGTCATCATAGTCCATCCCCACCGAGTCTCCATGGTTCGGGACATGAGGAAAATTCAAATCGTCAGAGCAATCCACCAGTTGGTGACCATAATCAGGGACAGCCTAGTTTGGATGGTCAGTTGCAATGTCTTCTAGGAGAACTCCTTGATCGTTTGGGACCTAGGCCTCAGGAAGAGTCATAGATCGAAAGAGAGAGAGAAAGGTCTCCAAGGCAGAGGGATGTTCCAGTAGATCAGGATGCAGTAATAGCAGGGCACATGAGGGATCTGTTGAGGGCTCACCCTCCTACCTTTGATGGTTTGGGAGGTGGCTTGGAAGCAGAAACCTGGTTGATAGATTTGGATCGTTGCTTCGCAATGCACCCATTCGGTAGCAATACCAAGGCTCGGTGTGCAATAATGCATTTGTGGGGTTTCACCTCTACCTGGTGGAGGTTGGAAGAACAGAAGTTGCACCTGGATATCAGTGTGGTTACATGGGAATTGTTCTTGGATAGGTTCAGGGCTCGGTTTCTCTCTGATCACTGGAGGTAGCACAGAGCCGATGAGTTCCATGATCTTAAGCAGATGTCTATGTCCGTTGAGCAGTATGAGCGGCGGTTCTATGAACTCAAGCAATATGCTGGGATTAATCAGGATGAGGGGTTGCTTGTTCAGCATTTCGTTTGGGGTCTGAATGCCTGTATCAGTGGTGGAGTAAGAGTCTTTGAGCCGAAGACAATGGAAGTGGCAGTGGAAAAAGCTCGGTTGGTAGAGGAAAACCTGGCTATGGCTCTTGGAGGGCATGTTGGAGTTTAGATTGGCAGTGCTCTGGCACCAGGTATAGGTTCTAGAGGTGGGCAGTCTCAGTATGCAGGGTCTTCTAGGAACTTTCAGACGCCATCTAAGGGTGGTTCACACCAGCAGCAGTCTCAGCCCAAGCAGAATAAATCGCAGTCTCAACAGAAGAACTGGGTTCAGGGCAAGAGGATTCGTAGTTGGCAGCGAGATAAACTTGATCGTTCTATACAGCCTGCATAAAGTACATAGTCGGCACCATCTAGAGGTAGCTTTCAGCAGTCAAATGCACAGTCTAAGGTCAGAGGCTTTGGTAGAGCAACAGGTTGTTTCTCGTGTAGGTAGCAGGGGCATATTGCCAGACAGTGTCCACAGAAGTCTACTTTAGAATTTAGTCAGAGGCCAGCTGTCTCAGAGCCTACAGTAGGAGATGCGGGGAGATCCCATCGAGTTTTTGCAGCAGTAGATAATCGGTAGGCTGAGCATCAGGGTACTATGATTGAAACATCAGGTGTGTTGAAGGGTACTAAAGTCTCCATACTTTTTGATTATGGTGCTTCTGATTCGTTTATATCTCCTTCCATGGTGAAGCGATGTGGTTTGGTGGCTTCTAGGCAAGGCATGGCTTGGCAAGTTGAGCTAGCCTCAGGGTCGAAGATTCATGTAGAAGAGTTTGTTCAGGGTTGTAAGTTAGATTTGGGAGCCTTTTCGACTCAGGTGGACCTTCGGATCTTACCCTTGGGCTCATATGATATAGTCTTGGGAATTGATTGGTTGTGTTCACATTGTGCTTTATTGGATTGTCGCCATAAGGCAGTGTGGTGTACCGATGATTTTGGAAAGGAGGTGGAGATCGTGGGCACTCAGAGGCCTATTTCCTTGCGGATGATCTCTGCCATGCAGTTAAAAAGGTTGTTTCGTTAGGGTTGTCAGCTCTTTGCAGTAGTAGTGCATGATCTCAAGACTGATGATATTCGAGAGAAATCGTTAGATGATTATCCTCTTCTTAAGGGGTTCGCTGATGTGTTTCGAAGTGAGATTCTTGGAATGCTGCCTAAGTGGGATGTAGTTTTCGGATAGACCTAGTACCTGGAGTTGAGCCTATCTCTCGGGCTCCGTACGGAATGACTACGCAGGAACTTCAAGAACTCCATCTTTAGTTGGAGGAGTTGATAGAAAAAGGGTTTATCCGTCCGAGTGTCTCTCCATGGGGAGCCCCCGTGATTTTTGTGAAAAAGAAGGATGGTTCTCTTCGCCTATGCATTGATTATAGACAATTGAACAAAGTAACAGTGAAGAATCATTATCCCCTACCCAGAATAGATGATCTCTTCGATCAGATAAGAGGGGCAAAGATATTTTCCAAGATTGACCTGAAGTCCAGATATCACCAGTTGAGGATTGCAGAGCAGGATATTCATAAAACTACATTTCACACTCGATACAGACATTATGAGTTTACAGTGATGCCGTTCGGGTTGAAAAATGCACCTTCAGTATTCATGAGCTTGATGAATGGGGTGTTCAGGACCTTTTTGGATAGATTTTTTCTTGTGTTCCTCGATGATATTTTGATCTACTCTAGGTCTATAGAGGAACATGAGGAACATCTCAAGCAGGTTTTACAATGTTTGAGGGAAAACTAGTTATACGCCAATTTGGAAAAATGTGATTTCTACAAGACAGAAGTTCAGTATCTTGGCCATGTTATCTCAGGTGAAGGAATCTCTATGGACCCTACAAAGATTCAGGCTATTGTGGATTGGCCCATACCAACTAATGTCTCAGAAGTTCGCAGTTTCATGGGGCTTGCAGGTTATTATCAGCGGTTTGTCCAAGGCTTTTCTAGGATTGTGCATCCCATTACTTCTCTCCAGAGAAAAGGGAATAAATTTTTGTGGTCAGACAAGTGTCAGTAGGCTTTTCAGACTCTTAAGGAGAAACTGACAAGTGCACCTATTTTTGCAGTACCAAATCCGGCGGGAGAGTTTGTGGTGTGTACTGATGCCTCCTTGGAAGGCCTAGGGGCTGTCTTGATGCAGGAAGGGCGTGTGATTGCATACGAATCTCAGAAACTTAAAGATCGTGAATTAAACTATCCTACTCATGACCTTGAGTTGGCCACGGTAGTTCATGCTCTAGTCAGATGGAGACATTTCCTCTTGGGGCATCAATTCGATTTGCATACGGATCATTGCAGTCTACAATACATATTTATGCAGCTAAATTTGAATGCTAGATAGAGGAGATGGATGGAATTTTTGTGCGAGTATGATTTCGAAGTGAAATATATTCAGGGTAAGGAGAATGTGGTAGCCGATGCTTTGAGTAGGCGTAGGGATGAGATTTCTGCTATAACCCTTGGTATCGATTTGAAGAGTCAAATTCTCAATGATCTCCCTTCAGACAGTTGGTATTCTGAGGTGAAGTCTTAGATCAAGTCAGGACGGTCTCTCGAAGGGAAATTTGTTGGGTATTCCTTGGATTCTGATGGTGTTTTGCGATATTTAGGATGTATGTATGTACCTCCTGCAGAGGGTCTCCGTACCCTAATTTTGACTGAAGCCCATAGGGCTCCTTTTTTGGCACATCCAGGAGTTAAGAAAATGTATGCGGATCTGCGTTCATTATATTTTTGGCCAGGAATGAAGCGGGATATCGCCGATTTCGTAGCTAGATGTCTGGAGTGCCAGAGGGTAAAGGCAGAACATCATCATCTGGCAGGATTACTTCAGCCTAACCTTGTTCCCGAGTGGAAATGGGATATCATTTCTATGGACTTTATCATTGGTTTACCCATGTCTTCTAGGTGACACGATGCGATCATGGTCACTGTGGACAGGTTAACCAAAGTAGCTGATTTCTCCCCTATCAGATCATCTTATACTGCATCTATTGTAGCAAGGATTTTTATGGAGGACATAGTTCGATTACATGGTATACCATGGAGGATAATATCTGATAGAGATCCAGTGTTTACATCGGCACTATGGACTTCCTTGTAGCGTTCTCTAGGGACTTAGTTGAATTTTAGCTCTGCCTATCACCCTGAGACTGATGGTCAGACTGAGAGAGTTAATTAGGTGCTAGAGGACATGCTCCGTATGTACGTTATGGATCAGCAATCTCATTGGGAGGAGTATTTGCATTTAGTTGAGTTTTCCTACAATAATGGTTATCATAGCTCCATTGGCATGGCACCTTTTCAGGCTTTGTATGGTCGTCCTTGCCGTACCCCTTTGAGCTGGGATCAGTTAGAGGACAGGGTTCTTCTTGGACCTGACATGCTTCAGGATATGGAACAACAGGTGGCGTGTATCAGAGAGCATCTTATTGCAGCACAGGATAGGCAGAAAAAGTATGCAGATGCTCATCGTGTTGATCGGCAGTTTGCAGTTGGGGATCGTGTGTTTCTTCGGGTGCGTCCACGGAAGAGTCCTATCCGTTATGGAAAGGGTTCTAAGTTGGCACCCCATTTTGTTGGGCCTTTTGAGGTGTTAGAAAGGATCGGGCCTGTCGGCTATCGCCTAGCCTTGCCACCTTGTCTGTCACGGATTCACGATGTTTTTCATGTTTCTGTTTTGAGGCCGTATTTTCCTGATGTTACTCATGTGCTGGATTGGAATGCTTTGCAGGTCGAGGACGGGCAGCTAGCTCTAGAGCCCGTGGCCATGCTTTAGCGTCGAAGTCTCGCCCTCAGGGGCAGAGATATTGAGTATGTGCGGGTCCAATGGGATCCAAATGATGAAACCTCAGCGACTTGGGAGGATGCATCTCTCATCAGAGAGGCTTACCCTTATTTGTTCTCTGGCTTCCAGGAGTAAGCCATGTTCTAGGGGGGGAGGATGTAATACTCCCATGTTGATTGGTTCATTAGATACTTTTGATACTTTTGATATTGTGGACACTCTGTGATATTCTGTGTGGTTGATTTATATTTGATCATGTGTGGTTTCTTGGTTAATTTGGTTACTGCTCTTACATTATGTGTGTAGCAATTGATGATATATTATGCATAGATGATTTGATTTATTCTGTAATGATAAGTTCTTAAATTCATATGCATTAATGGTATTATGTTTACGCTGACATGTTAGTATTTTAGGGTGGAAGGACGGAGTAGTACCACTCACTTGCGAGTGCCCTACTACCCCGCTATTTCCTTCACCATGTGTTTTCAATGGAGATTATATGTTACTTGACGTTTAATTGGTTGCAGGGATTGCAGGATTAAAAGTCTCGACTCCACTTGCTTTGGCAGGACAGGGCGAGCACAAATTAAGCCCAACGGGTACGATGTGGTTTAAAAGGAGTTGTAAGGAAGGGTTTCCCGACCCAAGTCCGGCATTCGTATGGGTTTATTGAGTCATGTGTTGATCTGATTCTGTCTTAATATTTCAATTGTGTTGAGTTAGATGATTTAATTAATTTATTATGTTGGTTTAATTAATTAGAATTAAAAGATTAAATCTAAGTTAATTATATTTTAAGTTAAAAGTTAATTGTTTATAAAATTTCGTTTTAATTAAATTTAGAAATTAAGTGGAAGTAAGTTAAAGCAAAAGAAATTGTTGTTAAAATTAAATAAATAAATAATTAAAATTGGCTTTAATTAAAATTGAGCGGTGGTAATTTAAAATAATTAAGTAAACGAAAACATAAAAATGATTAGTTAAACTGGTGGGAGTTATTCGGAGAAGAAAATTAGTTATTGTTGTGGAAATCCTTTTTACAAAGGGAAGGAAGAGGTGAAGGGGAACTTTACTTTTTGGAGAGGAAAAATTGGACTAAGAATTTTTGGTTTTTCGGGAAACGAAGTTACCGAACAGGGGTGGTATTGGAAAGGAGAAGGAAGCGTCTGGGTTGGGTTCTTCTTCGGCCGTAGGATTCCAGGTGCTTTTCAAAAAAAAATTCTATTCTAACTGTTATGTCCTTGATTCTATTTGGCTGCATTGTTTGTTGAATGAATCTCTGGCTGTGACAAATGTTATGTGAGAAAATTTCTATCTGGAAAGATTTTGCAAATTAACATTTAAAATCAGGGAAAATATGAATTAAAATTTCTTGATGCAATTTACTTGAGGAAAAAAAAACGTAATGGATAGAGAATGGTAAATGTAATTAGGTTTTGCCGTATTGGAAATTTCTTTGGCCAAAATAATATATATTTGATTGAGGATGGTGAATCAGGGTTAAATGGGGAACATTTACTTTATCTCCGTATAATTATATATATATATTTTGGTAAACATAATTATTCCCTTTCTTTTACTGGGAAGTGCCTTTAACTGTGAAATTGGGTAGCCTTCGTTTGGAATAGAAGAGTGTTTAATTATTTTTATTTATTTATTTTACTCTGTGGACGATTGGAAGAATTGTAAGACCATGAATTATATTGTTAAATCTTACTGTGCGAAATTCTTTTTATTCTTTTGAGTAAATATTTATATTTTTTATATTGGTTTGGACTTGCTCTTTTGTAATTTGTAAAAGTTAATGTATGGTTGCGTAATTGGTAAAACTATCCATTGTTGAAGTTTGTTGGGTTAATTTATGGAATATTGTTCCTTATGCCACATAGTACACACTTGTTTTTGATAAATTATTTTCCTCTCTATCAATGTGGTGTTACTTCCGTGTTGTTCTGGCATGCTAAAACTCAGCGAATCATAAATCAAAATGTTGAAACCATAATGTTTGGTTAAAATTTCCTGTTTTTCCATTAGTTCTTGCACCGGTGCTTTTGCCTTGTTCCTGTGTGTATGTGAGGTGTGAGGCCAGTGGCGACCTTTCTTCTCTATCCTCCACTCCCGGCGGTGGCACGGGTTAATTCTCTGTCCAGTCCTTAGTATTGTGTTCAGTGGTGTCTGCCCTATCTTGCCGTACTATGTGATGCATGTCTTATAATTTGATAGGAAATACAGCGTTGGTTTCAGATGTTTGTGTTACTGTTTAGGGAAGTATTTTGTCCTTTTGTTTGATTACTGTATTTTGAATGCTGCATAAATCTCATGATGTAAGTTTATATATATGCGTGTCCATTATTAGGTTTCCGCTGTGTATGGCATTGTCGGTGTCCTTCCATTTGAATGATATGCTTTGGTCCTAGGTGTGAAAAAAATAGTAATCTATCTTATAACTATCTGCGCAGTCTGTCATTCTTCCGGGAGTTCGCTGTGTATTGAGTTTTTTTTTTTTTTTGGTTTACTGTTAATTTATTTTCTTTCGTGTCGTGCTCTTCTGTTTTAGATATTTTAGATTTAGTTTCAGTTGTGAACCAAATAATGGGTAGAGTCTGTATTCCTTAAGTTATGCATTGGGGTATGAAAATCTTGGACGTCAATTTCGTGCATGTATGTTAGTTACTGTGCGTCATTTCTTCCTGTCTTTTCCCTGGTGTAGTAATATAGCTGCGTCTTCCCTTTATCTTCGCCGAAGGGTAAGTTCGCTGGATATATGTGTTCTGCCTTTTATTCCTCTCGCTTTTCTTTTCGTGACTCCGTGTGCGTTGAGGATTTACTGAGTTTTTGTTCTCTCTCTTTTGCACCCGTATTCTTACAGAGATAAATGTTTTAATTTTGAAATGTGTATCTACCAGTTGGCTGAATTTGTATTCTTTAAGGTACGTATTAGCTATTAATAGTTTGAATGTCAAATTTTGGGGCGAACGTGATAATTGTGACATGTGATATGACTAATTCTCATGTAATTAATACTTTAGTTTCCTTGAAATTCGATAGGCAATAGTTTTAAGTCATAGATCACTAATCAGGAATACAAATATAATTACATTTATCTGCATAGATTTAGGTATATGTATTTGGATTAAGTTAATATTTAGGTTATAGTTAGTATATGTATAAATATATATACATGCGTAGATGTTATATATGTAAATTGTAATTTACTCATAGGGTAGTTTTAATTTGATAATAAAAGATAGATTACAATAGTGCTTCTCATTGAATATTGTTTCTTAAAGTATATATATGTGGATTTTATATATGTGAGTTGTACTCTGTTTTAAGTTAGTTTTAATTTGACAATTTGGGAAGGTAGTGTAATTTTTTTATGTCATTAAATAGAGCATTTCTTTAAGAAAATAAATGTAACGTTGAGATATAACATTAAATTAGATGTCTAAATTGTTGGAATTTTGCGTATCAAAACATGTTGTATTGAATTATTGTTTATGAATTCTTTTGAGAAATATCATTTCATGAATGATGGGGATTTTCTTTTGTTGGGGAAAACCTTAGAAGTGTTTTATTTGGTTAGGAACCTAAGTGATTCCAGAGGTGGGATAAGGTGGTTGCCTTTGATTTTTCTTTGAATTTTGAATTGAGATGTCTGTGGTTGGTTATACGTTTGGATTGTACCAAATTGTGGAAGTGATTCCTTACAGTTGGTGAGATGGTCATGCCTCACGTTTGATTTTTCTTTGATGTAATTATTTTATCTTGTACAATCCTTGTTGTTATTGTGCTGTGATTGAATGATTAGAGGGAGTGGCTCTGAGTGGGTGGTCGGCGCACAAAGGGGCACCAAGATAGCCCTCATCAGAGTGAATTTAATAAGTGATAATTTAAATAATTAACTAGGATTGGGTAGTAACACACTAAAAAGATAATTATTGCCTCATCCGCCTTTGAGTGCTGCCACAGACTAAAGGGGATTGAGAAGGCCGTGGTTGGCATGTTCGTTGGCTTGTCTTCTCGAAGGGTAACGGATCCGCATGAGCAATCCTATGGAGCGGCGCCTTGAGATAGGTAGCCTGGATAACCATAGATGGAGGCGGCTCCTAGCGCTCGAGTGCCAGGATAATCCGTCAGTAGATGGAGGCGGCGCCTTGCGATAGGGATGCCTAGAGAATCCATGTTAAGCCATGCGATGACACTCCCCTCTAACATTCATGTTTATGTTTTCTTTTGGAAATCCTCTGGAACCATTCACTTGCTTCGTATTGATGGTTTTAGTGTTGTGTGAATTTGGATGCTTTGATGTGTTGTGTAATTTCATTTTGTTAATTGTGAGTTTATGTTTTGTCGGTCTTGGTCGGGAACCTCTTCCTTTGCAACTCCTAGCACGGGGGTGGTCGGGTGGATCGTGTTTCGCACCCCGTTTGGATTCTCTCCTTTTATGCAGGTTAATTTTATGGTGTTGAGTTGTTGTTTCAGTGGATTATTGTTCATGGGTTCCAGATCTAGGGATTTGTGTGATTCTTTTTATTGATGTATCATTCCCACCTAGTTGGGAAAGTCTTGTATAATTCTGCACATGGTGCTATTGTTATGTAATCTTATGATGATGCAATGTACTCTAATTGTAACCTCAGTTTTGAGGAGAATTCATAATGATGTTATAACTTTGGTTATTATTTTATCATGTTTCTTATTTTGTTGTTACTGATGTAATTACTGTTATGGATGGATGAATTTATGGATCATGTAATAGTCATGTAAATATTTATATTAAGTAATGAACTCGTGTTCCTCAAAGGATTAAGTTATGCAACTTGATTAATGATTATGTTAGGTTATTTATTACTCTCTTCTATGTAAATAAAAAATAAAAAAAATTGGTTGCATTTTACTTAATTCCTTTGGGGTTGCGTGGCAGGGCGTTACATGTAGTCCTTGGGGGGTATCATTGAGTCCTCCACTCATCATTTTTGTTTTTTTTTTCTTTTCTTTCTTTTGGAGAGGAGTTTTGTCCCACTGGGTTTTCTCCTTTTCTCCGCTTGTAAGAGATTGTTTGCATTTGCATTGTAAATGGGTACCTAACATGGCCTAGTAGTCGGGACCCATAGTCATAGTATTTGCATAGTGTGCATAATAATCTTCTCCCTAAGTTGCACTTAAGGGGGTGTTGGTGTGAATAAATGTCTTGTACCTAGATAGTTCATTCACTGGGTAAATTAGGGGACATATTCACATGATTAAGTTTACTTAGGATAAAAGATTCTTTTTAGAAGTCTTGGTTGGATTTTCTAGAACTTATCTTATCTAGCTAGGATGCATCATTTCCTAAGTGATTAGGTTGTTGGTTGTCTCATGTCATAAGATTATGACATTTTTCAACATCATGTTCATTACTACATTTCAATCTTGCCTTTATAAGCAAGGCATCTCATGTACATTTGCATATCAATCAATAGCAATTTAGCCATTAATTAGTCTTGCATTGTGAAGTAAGCATTTTTTCCATTCTCTTTCTTATGGAAGTGGTTTTGGTCAGAACTGTTCTTGGGGGTGTTGGGGAGTCACCATTTACTCCCACATAAACTAACCAACTATGTTGATTAGTTAGTTTTTGAGTAGTTCATACTATTTTCACTATTTTATGACCGTATGGACACCAACACACTCGAGAGACACCAATGCGCCACACTAACATCCCAAAGCTACGCTACCATCCTCAAATAGAGAGTTTTCTGAGGCACAGTATTGACTCCATAAACTAGCTTGCTTAGCCCAAACTAAAGTTCAGATCTCTAGAGTTATTGAGGCACATTATAGTCCTCACCATTATCAATCACTATTCCCAAATCATCCCTTTAGAGTAAGGTAAGTTAGGGCAGCCCTCCGCTCTTGGCTCTCTGTGACCTGGGGCCTTGAAATGGTTAGTCCCCCTCTCTTACAAATTTATACACAAATATTTACACTAGTTTCATCACAACGTCACACACAAGGACTTACATTTTTTTATGGCTATAACATTCAACATGAGACACAAAATAATAACTAAATAAATAAACATGATTTATATAGATAATGGATGCATTGATGCTCAAACAGGACCCATAAACACTAATACTTTCCATATTCAAATAAAAAATCATACTTGGCACATTCCAATTTACATCCATTCATGAATTTCACAAGGAGTCATACAATAATTGTTTAATGTGTTGATGGCTTCAAATTACCTTGGAATCTCTTATAATACAAAAGGAAGTATATATTTTTTTCTCCCAATATAATAAAATAGTATTGCTTTCTCCCTAGCTATTGATGGATTTGATTTATAGTTGTAGGCCCCATGAATAATTTTAGAAGCACTCTTTCAATATTTCAAGTAGAATAACCTAGAAAGAAAATAACATAAAGAGGAACTTTACTCGAATTAAAAGTTCAAACCCAACATAGAAAGCCTTCGATATGACATTCATTCATACATATGATATTAGAATTTCCATTTGAAGCAGATAAATATTTTTCACCCTTTTCCATAAATATCTCAAACCCTCAAACACTTGGGGTATACACAATCCTACAAATAGAGTTATTTTATACATAATTTTGCAACAATAGGAAGAAACTAGTATTTCCTACTATATGAAATTTTTCATTTACTTTTGAAGGAGAAACTCCAACTGAATTTTGAAACATGTTCACAAAGAAATAAAAACACAAAATAAAAGTAAAGCATGCTAGTTTCTACCCAACCGTCAATGGGTCATCAAGCCCTTATGGCTCTCACCATTACACCTTGTCCATGAGAGCCTATGAAGACCCTAATGATTGCATTTTATACACATAAATATTTACACCAGTTTCATCACAACATCACACACATGGATTACCTTTTTTATGGTTGTAACATTCAACATGGGACACAAAATAATAACTAAATAAATAAAGAGGATTTATACAAATAATGGATGCATTTATGCTCAACCAATACATGCACAAACACTCAAACTTAGCACATTCAAATTTACAACCATTCATGAACTTCACAAGAATCCATACAATAACTATTTATTGTAACGAGGGTTTCAAATTACCTCTAAATTTTCTACAGAGGGAATCCCCAAATTCAAATTCACTGTAGAGGGCCTCCTCGACTTCAAATTCTTTGTAACAAACTCTAAATTTCTTGCACACCTTTTTAAAATTCTCCAAGTCCTCTCCAATTGTACACTGAACTCCACTCCCCACACCAACCAACAATTTCCTAATTCGATATTAACTCTATGCGTGATACAATCCACTCCCACCAATAATTTCCCTAAAGTTCATATTTTTTTAATTACCTAGTTTAATATCATATTTTATAATTTTTATTTGTGTGACTAATTATTTAATCATTTATTTTTCCATTTATAGTTGTGATTTTACTCAATGATCAAATTATTCACAAATTTCAATTTATTTGGTCATTTATAGCTGTGTTACAAAAAATGACTAGAATTTATTCATTTTTAGTTGTCGTGACTTAAATATTTAGTCACAGTAATTTATTTGCCAAATTCTACTAGTGAGAATACAATGGTGGATAATCATGACAATCAAACTTGGTTTTCTCCTGGCAATATCTCTACTATTTATGAAGAAGATATTTTGGTGTTAGAAGATCAAATCAATGAGAGTTATCAGAATCCTATGTGTTTCTCTTCTCTTACCTCTCCTACTAGGGAAAACATTATTGAACAAGAGAATGTCAACATTGATAAGTAAGAAAATCCAAAAATTTATGAGTCCCCTACTTGTGATGAATTTATTTTAGATGAACCAACCATTGAATGTCATGAACATCTAGTTTGTAGCTCTCCTAAAAACTCTCCTACTAGGGAAGATATCATGGTTGAAGAAAAAGAGAACATCGATGAACATGTCTTTTAAATAATAGTGATGTGGCTTCCTTAGATGAAGATGATGAAGTGACATCAAACTCCCCTTCACTAAGAAATCATGAAAATAAGGATAAGTGTATTGAGGTTATGAATATTAGGACTCCCTCGAGTTCTCTAATTCTTAGACCTCCTACAAACCCTTTAATTATTGGACCTCCTAAGCTTCTATTTATCATTTATCCACCCTCACAACAACCACAAGATCAAAATCAACCCATCCTTCCCTTAGAACCACCTACAAGGAAACTTGATAATGATAATGTTTCACAACAACTGAGTTAAAATACCATTGAGCTCATACATATAATACTAGAAACAATTTTCAACAAAGACAAAAAACTTAAAAATCCCTCCCATTGCCTCAATATATCTTCCCTAGTGCTCCACATTTTCCTTCACATTTTAGAAAAGAGTATGATCTTGTTGAACGACTTAAAAATACTCCCGCTAAGATATCATATGAGACCTTATTCAATCCTCACATAGTTATCATGACATGCTTCAAAGTGCTTTACGACAAGTTCCTACCCCTCCTAATGTGTGATAAAATGATGTGGCAACCCAAATTCAAGATACAAGTCCAATCACTTTAGACATTACTTTCCATCAAGATGAGTTACATTTGTTAGAAGTGCAAAACCAAAATGATAGTTTAATGATAATGACTATTATTGATATTAAGGGTAATAGGTCTCACATTAAACATACTCTCATCGATAATGGTTCATCTCTTAATGTTTGTATTGTAAGCCTCCTTGATAAGATTGAAGTAGAAAAAATGTACTCTCATCAATAATGGTTTGACTCTTAATGTTTGTAGTGTAAGCCTCCTTAATAAGATTGAAGTAGACAATATCCAAATTCAACCTAATTCTTTATCTATTTGTTGGTTTGATAATGTAGGAAAACAACTGCTTGGTGTGATTATATTACCTACTAATGTTGGAAAGGTCACATTGCAAACTCTAGTCCATATTACACCTCATGATCTTTCATAATCTTCTTTTATGAATTCCATCGATTCATGCAATAAATGGGGTGCCTTCTTCCCTTTATTGTAAAATGAAGTATGTCTACGACAACAAATTTTACACACTCAAGGCTGATCCTAAACCTAAAAGTTTTTTATTGTTGAGAGAGGAAAATGGGATCCTTTGAAGACATTGAAACCAGCTACACAAGTGGAACCCATGCAAGAGAAATAAAGAGAGAGAAATATTGCAAAAGTCATGAATTTATTAGAAGATGATTATGGTTCTTTAGATTTCACACCTACATTCATGGGTAAATACAAGATCATAACAAAAGATTCTGACAAGGGAAAAAAAAGTAGTAATGTCAACACAAAATTTTGAAGCATCCACCTCAACCAATTTAGAAGAAGAAAATTATGCATCAAACTTTGATGAAGTTGACTACGAATAACCACCAAATCCAAAAGAAATGAAAAATATTTATGGAAGATTTTATGAACTTATGAAACAACTTGGTTATAGTGGAACAATATTTGGTGCTAGAGAACAAGGTATATGTGTCCCTATAGATCCTAACACATAAGAAACAATTAATGGTCTTGGTTATTGTCCCTCAAAAGAAAAAAAACAAGCTTTCAATCAATATCAAAACTCTTACAAAGGATTCTTCTAAGCTAACTTTAACATGAGTGCATCTTGAACTGATAGACACTAATGGTCTTGGTTATTGTCCTTCTAAAGAAACAAAAGAAACAAATAATTCTTCACTTAAAATTAATGTCATCACAAAAATAACTCTTAGTACATGTCTTAGTAATGATTTGAGTTCATTAGATTTTACGTATTCCTTTAAAGAAGAGTACAAAGTATTGCAATATAATGGGTCTTGCATTCTTGTACTAAGCAAGAGATATCTTTGTCATAAAATAAAGGAACATACTCTACTTTTGATCAAGAGGGTATCTTGTTGAGACTCCTCCAAGGTTTTTTGATATCTCTCCCTCCAAGAACATGAAATAAATTTTATTACAATATTTCATTTTGTGCATATCATAGATTTCATAGTCATTCTACTAATGAATGTAAAGCTTTGGGTAATAAAATTAAACATCTTAAGGAGTGTGGTTCTCTTCCTTGTGTTTAATTACCTAGTTCCTCTAATTGATACTAATTTTCATGTTTCTTATCAATCATGTAGGCTCATCCTTGTCTTTCACTAATTGGGGCCAAGGGGTTAGGTTAGCCTTGTCCTCATATGACACTTGTTTATTGTCTCTTTGGGCTAGTTGGTTGATTTCATGTATATATAAGAGCAAGATTGAGATGTGGATGACATTCCTTAAGTTGGGCCACATGTGATGTACTGAGTTATCTTTAGTTATTGCATTTTGGGGGCAACCCCTTATCCATGATGTAGTTTCATTTGGGAACATATGACTTGGCATAGGGATTTTTGAATAAGATCTCATGTCTTCTACTTTAAATTTGATTGCTCGCAACAATGATGTTTGCAATTAGTTTAAAGTGGGGGCATACATCAAGACTCATATTTCTTTGCATGATTGTCTTTATTGTTTCCATGAATCCTTTTCTTGGTGGTGTCATTGGGTTTGACTTCCTCCAAGAGCATGATATTTCTTCGACTAGCCCTCTCTTGGAGACATTAGACATGATGTTCCTTAAGAAGAGACCTTTCACAAACTAAGAAAAGTCTCTTTGAACAAAAAAATTTACTCCCATGATAAGCATAAAAAAAGAATGTGAGTTGCACCCTGCAAGATTTATCAAATGGATAGCTTTGGTATGGTAAGTATAGTGAGAGTTGACACAAAGGAATGACTTTCTCACTAAGCCACTTTCTTGGGGGCTCACCTAGTTGATGGCCTGAGGTTCCATTAGCCTGGAGTGAGCGCGCACATTGTTTGCATAGAGGAAATTATGATCTACTTGCGAAATTTTTTGGACAAATGACTGAGACATGTTCCACATCACATTGGATAGTTAAAGCTTGATCCACCCCCCTTTCCCTAGATAAATAGTTGACGCGTCTTCCGCATTGCGTTGACCATTTGAAGTTTGATTTGTATCCCTTTCTCTTTGGTTTACTCCCCTAATGGACATTGGTTAAGTTTTTATGTGGATCTAATTTCCTAATGAAAATAGTAGAATAGGACACCATTTCCCTCTTTGGAAAGACTTTTCCATTTTTGGGGGAAATTTTCCCCTATCCTATTTTTCTATTTTTCATGTTTCATATTCTTTTAATACCATATCTTTCTAAATGGGTAAAGCATTGAAAGAGGGTAAAAAAATATTCTCATGATACTTAATAATTGGGTCTTCTAACACCAAGATACCTTCAACCCAAGTAGGAGAGGTATCGAGAGAAGAACAACGAGGATTGTCATGATTGTCTATGATTCAATCCTCTTGTACCAAAGCTTTAGTGGATGATCTAGGTGAGATGAAGTCCTCAAGGGATTCATATAAAATTTCAAATTCATCACAACTAATGGGCTTGGTAAGTATACAATGTGATTTTTGGAAGAGATCTAACAAGACTAGATTACTATGTGATCTATTAATTTGTGTAAAAATGAAAACTAACTACCCAAATACTGCAATGCTTTAAAAAATGTAAACAATTATCCTATAGAGCTATCAATTTTCAATACTAAAATTATTTTTTTCCCCCATTTTGCAACAAATGAAAAAAAGTGACATCTTTCTTGCACATGCAATTTAACAATTTTTTAGAATTTCAAATTGGGATTTTCAAGCTAGAACATATTGATAATATAGGGACAAAATGACATGTAGAAGCTTGTTGGGACACGTGTACAAGGATAAATTTTCCCTAGGGTGAATGAGTCCTTGCATAGGGTTCTTGAAAGTGAAATTATGAAGTTTTATGTTCTTTGATGTTTCTTTTACCAGTTGCAAATAGGATAGTGATAATTTTTCCATATTTTACTCAATTTAAGACAATCTAATGGAATATGAAGTGTGATACAAAGGTGAAAATATTTTGATAAATTTTGAATGCAAATTTTAGATGTAAAATGCAATATTTGATTTATTTTGAGATGCCAAAACATGAAAATGATGATTTGATGCAACTTGAAAAGAAAAAAGGCAATTTCTTTCAATTTGAGACAATGTGATCAAAATGAAAGTTTAGTGCAGGAAAAAGTCTCCCTTTCTCACACTTAATTTGGGACTTATTAAAAGGACTAAATTATACCTTAATTTAGTGTTGTAATATGTATTTTATATATTCACATTGAGTTTAGGGTCTTATTAATTGAAATAGACTTAACTGTTCCTTAATGTAGTGTTGTAAGGTGTACCTTTACACTTTCACACTTATTTGGGGCTTCATTAATTAATTAAGGTTAATTTTCCTTAATTGGCCCCTTCAATTCAAATCCAAACCTAATTAATTGTTATCTTCAAAGAGGAAAACTTGACATTCATTAATTCCATGACATAACACTTAACATTGTAGAATGTGTCTCCTAGGTGAGTGACCTAGGACCCATTCCCGCAAGGGAAAATGGGTCCTCACTTAGACCTAGGACCTAAATTATTATTATTATTTTTGCAGTATTTTGATGATTTCAAATGTACATTCACATGTCAGCTTGTGTTATTTGAATTCTAGGAAATTAATGTTAGATACCTATAAATACAAGGTTATTTCAATATGTTTCATCATAGAATTTTCAAGTGATCATTCCTATAGCAAGTTTATGAGTTCAAGAGAATTTTAAGAGAATTTCAAGGTATTCAGGAGAAGATTTGTTAAAGAATTATTGCATCTATCAAGTGTGTCGTAGAAAAAAGTACCCCTTTCTTGACATGGGATTAATTCATGATAAAATGGACTTAATGAGGCCTTAATCTAGTGTTGTGAGGAATTTTATGCATCGAAATTACGTCTTGGACCCTTATAAATTGAATAATGTGCTTTTAATGATGTCTTGTAACGGTGTTGTAAAGTGTTGTAATATACTTTCATGATTTTCTAGACTTATTAAACCTATTTGTCCCTAATTCAACATTATAAAATGTGTTTAACAACATTATTACATCAATATAGAAGGTTATTGAATTAAATTTAATAATAAACTAGTGTTGACATGTGTCTTGCACATTCACATTGGTTCTTGTGCCTTTCTAGGCTATATGGGCATCATTTTAGTGATGGAAAGTGTATTTAATTACACTTTCACATAGAATTTTGTGTCCCAAGCCATATTTAACATTTACATCATCACTAATAAGCCCCTAATAACCCATATTGTGCATCTTGAGGTTCAAATTGACCAAATACCTAACAAGGTTGCATTTTAGAACTTATTTCCTTATTCCTTCACATTTGAGCTATCAAAATAGCCCCTGTGGGACCCATTCACCATACATGGTGAATCAGTCCCATCTAGGTGGGACCCATTTTCCATGTGTGGTGAATGAGTCCCATTTGGCCCCATTTTGACCTTTGAGTGGGAAAGAAAGTGAAATTTGAGTTTAATTTTGCTTCATGTCGCCCTGTGATGAGCTACTAATAGGTAAAATAGGTGAATTTCCTATAAAAGCGCATCTCTAAACTCATTTTTACATCTATTAACCTAATTTACACTCATTTTCATTATTCATCCATCAATCTTTCATCTCAAGTCAATCATCTTAGAGTTTCTAAATTGCAATTCATCTAGTAAGCTTTTAAGGACATTCAAGGGCTGAATCTTCCTTCATTGCTGTAGAATTTCAAGATAAAATCATCATGACAAGGTAATCAACTCCATTGTTGCATGTTTCATTACTTTATTTCATCATTTTGTTTATTTACCTAAAAGGGGTTTGAGCAAGGCAAATCCCTATATCCTAACCTTCAACACTTTTTCCCCTTTGCATGTGTTTGTGTATGCAAATTGATCAAATGGAAAGGTGAGAAAAGGTTTACATATCCCATCAAAGTCATTGAAGGTATTTCAAGCCCTATTTCAATCTTGGAGAGAGTCTACAAGTTGAGTTTTGCAAATTTAGATCCGAGGAATCTTCAAAAATAGAATTACAAATCATAAGCCACAAAATTCTATCCAGAATTATTTGTTTTCCAAAAGAGGACTCATTCACCATTGATGGTGAATCAGTCCCATTTCTATGCTTGAACAATGATCTATGTAGATTTCGATACCCAGTTCCTCGAAACTAGTTCTAACACTTTCTGGGAAAAATAAGACTCATTTTCCTAGGATGGTGAATCAGTCCTAGTGAGCATTCTTGGTGTCTTTTGCAAGTTTTCAGAGCCTCATTCCAGCCTCTTCTAGCTTCCAGGTTCATATCTTCAATTGGGTTATTTTCTGTTATAGTTTGTTTACATTTGTAGTCAAATAGTTTTAATACATGTGTTTTCCATCACTTTTGCATTAGGTTAGAATACATTCCTTAATCTGCATTTTCATTAATTTTTTAGTATTTAAACACATCCACACACACACTTTATATCCCCCTTTTCATTTCCTCTGATGAGAACATAAGCATTTTTGGCCCACCTTTCTCCTTCTAGGTGAAAAATCTTAGGAGTGATAGAAAGCAAGTAGGTGCCAAAAAATTATGTTTCATTTTGGTGAACCTGATGTTTAAATCCCCTCTTTTCTAATTTTGGAGTCCATTAATCATCCTAGAGTTTCTTGCATTGCATTAGTCAGCTTGCATTATAGGGTTTCACTTTTGTATGAGTAAAAGTGCATGACAGGTTGCATTTTTGCATCTTTAATCATTGAAAAGTTTTGAAATTCTACATTTTTCATTTAAGACTACATCATAGCATTCAAAAAGCATCAAAATCAGACACAAATTTCTAAAAATTCTAGAAAAATTCCATACTAGGACTCATTCGCCACCCTGGGGGAATCAGTCCCTTCTGACAGCTGAAACAACATTTTTGAAAACTCAATTTATTTTTTTTAGGCTTTTGTTTGGTGCCTTCACTTGTATATATGAGTCAATTAAGTTTTTTAAGTATGTATTTCATGATATTTAGCATAAAATAGCTCATTTCATGTATTGTTCAAATTCAAATTTTGCATTTTCCACATTTCATTTTCAAATTATTGAATAGTGTAATAAGAAAATTAGTTTGTTCAAAGTTTGAAAATTTGTATTTCCTCCTCTGTCTTTATAAATTGCATCATAAAAAATATACATTATTTACATTCATGGCACTTATACTTTTGCACTCTTCATTTTCTGCATTTGTTCCTAGCTCATTTAGATAAACTTCATTACACAATGAAAAAAAAACACGCAAACATCAAAATAACCAGTTACAACAACAATAACATCCAATCCCTTTAGTAGTGATGATTTTGCAATGTTAGATGAAGCCTTAGATAGCTTACTCTCTTCCAAATCATCCACTAAATCTTTTCCCAAAAAGGATGCAAGCCTTGATAATCATGATTATCACCATTGTTCTTCTCCTTATATCTCTCCCATTGGTGATGAAGATCTCTTGATGAAAGAAGACCCAATCATTGAAGATCATGAAAGAATTGCTTGTCTTCCTTCTCCTCCCCCTTGCAACAACATTATGACACACAAATCTAAAATCATTATCACTACCTTACCAGGTCCCCTTTCATCTCCCCATACCTCCCCCTAATTGTGAGAATCCTTTAGTGGATATAGATACAATCCTGAATGATCATGAGAAAAACATTTGTGTGGAGGATATGATTGTGAGTTATGAAAATATTACTTCACCCACTGCAAAAAACTTTATAGGACATGCTAATGTAGATAATCATGAAAATCCACCCTTTCCTTCCCTTACTATCTTCTCTACACATGAATTCTAAGATAGTTTAGTGTTATAAGATATTGGTAGTGAAACTCATGAACAACTTATTTCCCCCTCACTTGATCCCATCATTGGTAACCATAAAAATCCTAGTTATCCTTCTCCTGATGCCTCTCCTATGGAGAATGAAGTTATCTTTCCAAATCCAATTATGACATGTGATTCAAACATATTAGATATCCTCCTAGGTTCAATATCATGGCACATAAGAATGATATCTTAGTAACAACCGACAACCAAATCGAGCCTCCTATCCTCATTGTTGATACTCAAACAAATCATCACCCTATGAAAGCTCACACTATTCCTAACCTCATTATTCCAAATCATAGTCTTCATGTTTTTCCTTTCATAGCCATCAACCCATCCAAAAAACCTTCACTCAACATACATACAATCACCAACCATTTTTCCAAGAAACCTTTACCCTTGTTACATCCTAAATCAATACATAAATAACATTAGTTGCTGCTCCTTTCCATGTAATAGTTGTAGGATCATAACATTATCACTAATACATGTGTCACATACGTTGCAAGGGGAAGCATACCATAATCCACTATGTGGGGGGTAACAGATTAGATAGCCTTGTCCCTTGTATGTCACTTGTCATTGTCTCTTTCAACTACTTGTTAACTTTTCATGAAAATATAAGAGCAAGCTTGAGATTTGAATGACACGTCTTAAGATTGACTCGCATGTGACATACTCCCTTTCCATGTTTCTCATTTTCCTTGACATAACACAACCTAACTTCGACACATATGACTTGGCATAGGGCTTTCCAGGTTGGCTCTCATGTCTTGTTTTCTTTTTTCTTTTTCTTTCCCTTGCTACTTTAAAGTAATTGCTCATAGAATGATGTGTAGCGATTTGTTTAAAGTGGGGGGCATAAAATACCATAATTCAAGTATATTCTTGGTTCCTAGTGTAGCCTTGTTGTTTATGCGATGTGTTTGTCACTTTGTGGATGTCATTGGGTGTGATGTCCTTCATAAGGGTGATCTATCTCAGCATATTACATTCCTTTTGGTTGCTTGATGTGACACACTACATCCCCTAGGTTGTGAATATACTATTCTTTGATTGGTCCTCTCTTGGAGGAATTAGACACAATGTTCCCTAAGTGACTGAACTTGCATAAAATGAACAAGACTCCTTCAAACATCTTTTTCATTTCACATTTTTTCATTTTTTCCACCTTTCATAATGCAACTTGCATTCAACTGTGGTACCTTTCTCTTTGTTCATAACATTTTTCTTTGTGGTTCCTTGTTAAAGTTATCAGCAAGTGTAACTTTAATATGGTTGAGTGGGAAGCCCACCTAGTAGCATGACTCTTCCCCATAGCCACCTTTGTGTTTTTGATTGCATACCAACTAGCGTATGTATCTTACCTTTTGGGATTTCTCACCCCGCAGATAGTTAGAAGTTCCATGGCCCCAGAGTGAGTACATTTGGGATTTCTCACCCCTCAGACAACTAGAAGTTTCATGGCCCTAGAGTGAGTACATTTGGGCCTTCTCATCTTGTGGACCATCATGTTTTTTTTCATCCTAGAGTGAGTACACATTCTCTTTTTCAAACAGATAGCCTAGATCTTATCCACAACTAGTTGGATTGATGATTGAAGCTTGATCCATCCTTTTCACCACTTCTTCCTTGCTATTGCATGATTTTGTATCTTGGGGGCTTGACTTAGTATCTTTGATCTTGGGGGCTTGGCCACCTATTTTGATCTTTTTCATTCATTTTCATCTACATCTGTGTATGAGTACCTCTCTTGAATGTCTATTTTAGTGTGATTTTAAAGCAAGTTCATCCTCTCACTAAAGTGGGGGCTAAATGTGCCACAAAAAAGGTAACCTTTGATTTAAATGGGATTAATTAATGATAAAATGAACTTAATGAGGCCTTAATCTAGTGTTGTGAGGAATTTTATGCATCCACATTAGGTCTTGGACCCTTATAAATTGAATAACATGCTTTTAACGACATCTTGTAAGGGTGTTGTAAAGTGTTTGTAAGATACTTTCACACTTTTATAGACTTAATAAACCTATTTCTCCCTAATTTAACACTATAAAATGTGTTTAACAACATTATTACATCAATCTAGAAGGTTCTTGAATTAAATTTAATGATAAACTAATGTTGTAATGTGTCTTTCACATTCACATTGGTTCTTGTGCCTTTCTAGGCTATGTGGACCTAATTTTAGTGTTGTAAAGTGTATTTAATTACACTTTCACATTGAATTTTGTGTCCCAATCCATATTTAACATTTACATCATCACTAATAGGCCCCTAATAATGCATATTGTGCATCGTGAGGTTCAAATTGATCAAATACCTGACAAGGTTGCATTTTAGACCTTATTTCCTTATTCCTTGACATTCGAGCTATCAAAATAGCCCCTGTGGGACCCATTCACCATGCATGATGAATTAGTCACATCCAGGTGGGACCCATTCACCATGTGTGGTGAATGATTCCCATTTGGCATGATTTTGACCTTTGAGTGAGAAAAAAAAATTGAGTTTAATTTTGCTCAATGTCACTATTTGATGAGGTATTAATAGGTAAAATAGGTGAATTTCCCATAAAAGAACATATCTAAACTCATTTTTAGAACCATTAACTTAATTCACACTCATTCTTCATTATTCATCCATCAATATTTCATCTCAAGTCAAGCATCTTAGGGTTTTTATATTGAAATTCATCAAGTAAGCTTGTAAGGACATTCAAGGGCTGAATCTTCCTCCATTGTTGTGGAATTTCAAGATAAAATCATCATGACAAGGTAATCAACTCCATTGTTTCATTTTTCATTGCTTTATTTCATCATTTGGTTTAATTACCTAAAAGGGGTTTGAACAAGGAAAACCCCTATATCCTAATTGTCAACACTTTTTCCCCTTTGCATGTGTTTGTGTATGAAAATTTATCAAATGGAAAGGTGAGAAAAATTGTACATATTCCATAAAAGTTACTTAAGGTGTTTCAAGCCCTATTTCTAGTTTGGAGAGAGTCTACAGGTTGAGTTTTGTAGATTCAAATCCAAGGAAGCTTCAGAAATAGAATCAAAGATCATAAGCCATAGAATCTTGTCAAGAATTTTCTATTTTCCAAAAGAGGACTCATTTTACATTGATGGTGAATCATTCCCATTTCTAGGATTGAACAGTGATTTCTGTAGATTTGGATACCCAATTCCCCGAAACTGGTTTCGACACTTTTTTGGCAAAAACAAGACTCATTCACCCAAGATGGTGAATCAGTCCTAGTGAGAATTCTTGGTGTCTTCTAAAAGTGTTCAAATCCTCATTCTAGTATCTTCCAGCTTCCAAGTTCATATCTTAAATTGGGTTATTTTCTGTTATAGTTTGTTTACATTTCTAGTCAAATAGTTTGAATACACATTGTGTTTTCCAGAAATTTTGCATTAGGTTAGAATACATTCCTTACTCTACATTTTCATCAAGTTTTCAGAATTTAAACACATCCACACATATAGTTCATATACCTCTTTTCATTTCCTCTAATACAAACATAAGCATTTTTGGCCCACCTTTCTCTTTCTAGGTGAAAAACCCTAGGAGTGATAGAAAGCAAGTAGGTACCAAAAATTTATGTTTCATCAAGATCCTATTATCATGTCAAATCCTTGCACCATGCATGTTTTAGGAGCTTATATGTTGATGTAGTGCTCATGATCCATTCAAGCATTAAAGGCATTGTTTCAAATCAAGTTTCAAGATCAAAGATCCACATCCATTGAAGTGATTTCATGAAAGTTGTATATCTACATTCCAAGGTTCATCCAAGTGTTTTGCAAGTTGTGACATAGGCTTGTTTATTCATCATTTCTTCATGTTTCATTGTTTCATTACAAGGTTTAATTAGAAAAATGGGGTTTTACCAAGGTAAACCCCCTTTCACCAACAACAAAACAATATTCCCTCTTGATATGTGTTTTCATATTTTAGGTGGATGTTCTCTTGAAGAGAAAGATTGCAAATTTATCAAAGTTACATTTATTGTCATCATTCTTGAAATTTCATAGGAAGTCACCTACAAGATTTATTTATGTCTATTAGACTATCGAAATGAGGAATTTGGGAGTGCAAACACAAAATAAGAGAACACAAAAACCATTATTATAGAGCCCTAGCCAGGACCCATTCACCATAGGATGAATGAGTCCTTAGTAACCTTTGAAAAATCACTTTTGGTGACTAGTACACATCATTTTCCCTTTCTCAAATCTATATTTTAATTTCTAGTTCCATCATAATTGAGCTTAATCTATTACATGCACTTTGTAGATTGCATTTTGGAGTTAGTTTGGTATTTTTGATATTTCTTCCCAGAGATTTGTTTAATCATGACCCCCATCCTTGTATAAAAGGAGAAATTTGTAGATTGACACTTTGAGTTGACTCACCTCAAGGCTAATAGTCATTTCATTGTGTATATCTCATTTCATGAATGAAATTAAAGAAATAGATCCCTCATTATTCATCAATTCCATATTTGGTAAACACAAAACCATTATTTTTTTATGTTTTAGAAATTATGTAACAACAAGGGACAATTTTGAATGTATTTTTTAGATCTAATATGCAATACCTATCTAATTTCAAGATGTAAAATTCTGAAAATAAAGATTGATGCCACGATGAAATAAAAGTATGTAATTTTTTCACTTTTTTCAATTAAATGAAAGATGCAACCTAAATGTAAGTAATAAATGTAGGTTTTTAACCACTTAATGAATGCAAATAAAATGTAAACCTCATCTAATGATGAGTGAAAGAAAAAGAAAAAATATTTTATGCTTTTAGAATGCAAAAATGGAACTCTAAATGAGATTTACAAAATAATGCAATGCAAATCTAAGCCTAAGGTTTGAAGGACTTCCAATTGAAAAAAAAATAGTGTAATAATGCCAAGTTCACCAAAATTAAACATAAAAAATGTGGTGACTCTAAGATTAGTGTTCATAACTTAGGGCCATTTCGACATTTTTATAAATTTCGTTGGGATATAAATCAACAAGGTGAATTGATTGACTATCAACCTTAATGGTGAATCAACCAGAATTGGATCTATATCCAAAGGGGGATTGGAATATATTAGAAATATTTTTAAATGATTAAATTAATGATTATATATGCTCTAGTATTAAAAATGTAAGATCTTGAAGATTGATATTCGTAAACAATAGTTTATTAGTGGATATGAGAAGTGAAACGAATAGAAAGTATACTAAAAACAAATGGTTTCAAGGTGCCTACAAGGACTTATTCACCGTTGGATGAATGGGTATTTGTACAGGTGTTAGGATTAAATTTTTGTGTCTTCTAGTACATTATTTGAGCTTCCGTTTTCCCCAGGTTCCATTGTCGAAAATTCAGAAATAAAATCTACAATATAGTTTCTATGACTTGCCAACAATGAGGACAGATTATGCAATAATACTAAATTTATCTTCAAGATCTTCAATCCTTCTTCAACATGTAATCTACACATACAAAGAGGGAAAAATTATTGTGTTTGAATGGTGGTTTTCCTTAGTTAAACCCTAGGTTTGGTAATTAAACCTTGATATAAAGATAATAAAAATGGAGAAGGAAATGATGAATGAACACTTGCTTGCTACAACTCTTCAAACCTTCAATCGACTCCCTTAGAGGACTGAAGTCAAACACATCACTCCATGAAACTTGATCTTTATTTTCTTGATTACATGTCTAAAATATGCTTGGATGATTTGAGGATCAAGAATGCATGTTAGCCTTCACAAGATGACATGAACGCAAATAATATTGAACATGATGACAAGATCTTGAAAGATAAAAAAATAAATAATAAAAATGATGTTTAATGCTCTTGACAATAATATTTTATCATAGGATTGACAGATCATGTAACTTAGAATGTCTTAGATTTGTTGATAAAAAGACTATGTAAATAAAGATATTTATCTAATTTTCTAAAAGTTATATTCCACAAGATGAAAAATTAAATATTGAATTTGAATCATTAGAATACTGCCAATAGCATATTGAAAAATGGGTCCTAAAAAATTTAAGGGGACCAATTTTCCATTGGGTGAATGGGTCCTAGCCTAAAAATATAAGACACTCATTCTCCAATGTGATTAAAATACTAATCACATTAATTAAATGCCAGCTTCCCTTTTGGAAAATAGGAATAATAGCGATTCAAAATGCATAATTTGAAAAATTAGAAGCTTAATTAAGTCCAATTATTTAAGGGAACCAAATAAAGTGTGAAATTGTAAAGGGTATAAAATTTCCTACACTACACAAATAAGAGAAAACAAATGATAAAAAAAGGAAAGAATTTTAATAGAATTTCCTTATGAATTAGGGTTCCTTAATGATACCCTAAGAGCAAAGGGTGAAGATTCATCTCATCTATTGGATGAGATTAAATATTGAACCTACCAACTTTTTGTTTAAACATAACACTTTGTTGAATTTAATTAGCTAATAGGCTATTTTGTTTGAAGTTTCCATTAGGAATTTCGTCAGCCCTACTATGAATTGGTTTTCTTGGTAATGGAGATGTCTCGGCCGATGATGACTAGTCTATATTTTTTTGTGGCAATGTGGAGCTTAGGAATTACATGGGTTGGCAATGGTGGATTTGGTGTCCTTGATACGTGGAACCTGAAATGTAAGTGTTTTTTTGCAGGAGTGTTAATGTATTATGACATTGTTGTACAATGGAGTTGAGGGTAGTAAATGCAGGCGAATGAAGTAAATGAAATATTGAGTGTTGCATTGTGGGAAAGTATACTTTGATTAAGTTTTATTGTTGAAACAGTCATTGTGGTGTTGGTTTCATATCAGACTATTGTAAAAATCATCGCCTCAGGCTTTGTGGCTAGTTTGATAGCAGAGTATTCTAGAAATTGATGAAGTATTGTTCATCAGAATCTGTAAGCCATTTTAGATGTGAATTTTGCATAGATGATTAATTTATTGTTGATTTCTTCTTGTGATATGTTTCTATCTTTGGTATTATACCCATTTTGGAGATTTGAAATAGATTGTCACTCTCTATGTATGGAGAAATTGTAGTTAAATGTTCTTTCTTTCATCAAATAATATGGTTTGGGTTGGTAATTTTTTCGCCATTGGTTTATTGTATTACTTATCTCTGTGCATATGTATGGTGAGTCATTTTGCATGGGTATTTTGCATAGATGATTAATTTACTGTTCATGTCTTCTTGTTATGTTTTTCTATCTTTGGCATTATACCCATTTTGGAGATTTGTAAGACATTATTGCTCTGCATGGATGGATAAATCATAGTTAAATTTTTTTCCTTTCATCAAAAAATATGGTTAGGGTTTGTATTTTTTTCTCCATTGTTTTATTGTTTCAGTTATCACTATGTACTTTTGGCATTATACCCATTAGCATGAGAGCAATTGCAGATTAACATAGGAGCAATTGTTTTTTCGCCCTTTGTTTATTGTTTTAGTTATTTATGTGAACCTTTCATTTATTATCTTTGGTTATATATGTGTATCTTTGGTGTTGTATCCATTACCATAGGAGCAATTGTAGTTAAATCTTCTTTCTTTTGCTAAAAAATATGGCTAGGGTTAGTAATTTTATCGGCCTCCATTTCTCTTTTTAGTTATCTCTATACATCTACAAGAAATTTTAGATTAACATAGGAGTGATTGCATGTTATCTTTGTGAATCTTTTGTTTATTGCTTGTGGTTATGTGTGTGTATCTTTGGCATTGCACCCATTACCATATGAGCCATTGTAGTTAAATCTTCTCTTTTATTGCCACTGGTTTATCAACTTATGTTTGTTGTTTTAGTTATCTCTATGCATCTGTGAGAAATTACAGATTAACATAGGAGTGATTGTGTATTATCTTTGTGAATATTTTGTTTATTGTTTGTGGTTATTTGTGTGTATTTAGTGCAAGCTGATACAGTTGGAATTTTGAATGCAATCTATGACATTATACTAATTTTTACATGGGTGTTTTGCATAGACGATTAATTTATTGATAATGTCTTCTTGTTATGTGTTTCTATCTTTGGCATTATACTCATTTTGGAGAGTTGAAATAGATTAGCACTCTTTGCAGGTGGGGAAATCACAGTTAAATTTTGTTTCTTATCTCAAAAAAATATGGTTATGGTTAGTAATTTTTTTCTCTTTAGTGTTATTCTAATAACTCTTTTAAAATTTCTCTATTTTTCTATAATTTATTTAGTGCCAGGTGATGTAGCTTGAATTTTCAATGGAGTGTGTGGAGTTATATTCATTTTGCATGTTCTATTCTACATATTTTATTTATGATATTTTTTATTTCCTATTCTTCTCAAAGGAAAGTGCATAGTAGTTATCCATGTACATCTTTCGTGTTATAGCCATTACCATAGGAGCAATTGTAGTTAAATATTCTTTCTTTTGTTGAAAAACATGGGTGGGTTTAGTAATTTTATCATCTTTGGTTTATTGTTTTAGTTATCTCTATGTATCTTTGGCATTATACCCATTAACATAGGAGCAATTGGAAATTAACACAGGAGTAATTGCATATATATCTAGAGGGTTAGTATGAAAGCATAGGCATATTGGAGATAAAATTAGTTTAGTGGGTGGTAAGTGTTATTCTAATAGCTGCTTTACAATTTCTCTATTTGTCTATAATATTTAGTGGTAGGTAATAGGTTGGATTTTCAATTAATTCTATGGGGTTGCACTCATTTTGTACAGATTATAGGTACCTATTGGCTTTTGTAGTTCTAAATAATGTGGCTATCTGTTCATCTATCTTGTATCAATGTGTTTCATGGTATTCTTTTTCCCAAGTTATGTCTTTGAAGATCCCCGTGACATGTTTTTTCATTAGATTATTTTCCCTACTTCTCCATAAGAGACTCTTGATTATTGTGGTTTTCCCCTTATATTCTCCATATTTTATTCGTGGTATTTTTTGTGGGTTATGACATCGATTATATGATGCAATAGTTTGTGCAAAATTTGTATAACACCATAGGCTTAATTATAGACTTGAGCTGCATTGGTTGGAATTAAATATTATAGAGAAATCATTTATCCAAAAAGCACATGTAAAATAACTTGTAGTAAATAATTATTATTTTAACACATGTTATACAATTCTCGTGCTTCCCCTAAATATTTATTAACAATGAACATAGGTCGAGAGTTGTATGAATATATTTCATGATGTTCTTTCTTCCCTGATTTGCTTGAAGGTCCCTAGAACAAATTTCTTGGATTTGTTTATGTCGGTGGTGGAGCTTGCTAATTACATGGAATGGAAGTGTGTTATATGAATATGTTTCATTGTATTATTTTTCCCTTCTCCATTTCAGGTTCCCCACAACAAACTATTCATCATGATATTGTTGTTTTTCAGTTCCCCATAACAAACTACTCATTATCATAGTTTCCCTATTGTATTCGACATATCTTAAAGTTATATTTAAAGTGGGTTTGAGAGCATCTATCATTTTCTTGTGATACTTAAGTGTTTTCCTAATATTTCTTTTCCAATTTTGCTTGTTTGTCATTTTCCTTTTACCAGCAATTCTATTGCTATGTAGAGAAGTTATAACAACAAATTCTATGTGATAGTTGGCTTGTTAATTGAAATTTCAAGCTACATTTTTTCCCACTAAATATTATAGACACAACTTAAAAAAAGTATACTTTCCTACACTGCAATGCTCAATATTGCATTTACTTTGTCCACCCCCATCGTACAACAATGAGCATCCTATCATTGTTGTGTGGTGGTGGTGGTTGAAGTAAATACAATATTCAATGTTGTAGTGTGGGAAAGTATACTTTGATTAAGTTTTATTTTCAAAAGAGTAGATTATTATACATCACACATGAAGATAGCAGATTACCCCCTAATTTCTTATTGTGTCACGTGTGATGGAATTCCATGAAATTCAGCATAGGCATTCCATAATGTCCTTACCTATTGTATTCTCCATATCTTAAAGTTCTATTTAAAGTGGGTTTTAGAGCATTTGTCATTTTCCTCTAATTCTTAATTGTTTCTCTAATAGTTCTTTTCCAATTCTTCTTGTCTGTCATTTTCCATTTACCAAAAATTCTATCGTTGTGTAGAGAAGTTGTAACAAAAAACTCTATGTGATAGTTGGCTTGTTAATGCAAATTTCAAGCTACAATATTTCCCACTAAATATTATAGATACAACTTAAACAAAGCATACTTTCCCACACTGCAACACTCAATATTGCATTTCCTTAGTGTACCCCTATTGTACAACAATGAAAAAATGAATTAGCACCCCTGCGATATATATATATATATATATATATATATATATATACATACAATGTGAACTATATGTGAAAACCAATGCTTCAAGACATAGGTAGATACATATACATGAAGTAGTGTTGTTCCATATACCAAATTGTTCATTATCATACCTTGGTTGTTCTATTCTCCATATTTTAATGTTTTGTTCAATGTGGGTTCTCAAAAATATCTCATTTTCCTTTGATTCTTAAGTGTTTTATTAATAGGTAAGTGAAATGCATTTATAGATTTGAGTTTACACCATATTCCTCCTTACCAAAAATTCTTTTGCTATCTAGACAAGGTGTAATGGCAAACTCTGTGTGATACTTAGCTTGTCAATTGAAAATTAAAGGTAGATTATTTCCCATGAAATATTATAGGAAAAATAGGTAAATTGGAAAACAACCATTAGGAAAACACTTAAGAATCATAGGTGGTGTTGGAGATGTCTCGATTGACATGCTATTTGTTTTTGATAAAGTAAGCAACATTTTCAGGGTATTGTAACCTTCAAAAAGAGCCACAAGGGCCATTAAAGTCCAAGATTAAAAAAGCATAAAAAAAAAACACCACACCAAAAATAGGCACGTGGACTAACATCACACAAACAAACAACAAACCAACAACAAACTAGTTGGCATCCTCTCAGCTCTTGGACAGAAGATGAACCACATCATCTTTCACCCACTCTTGATAGGCTTTAGTCTTCTTCATCTCCATCTCATCCTTCATGACCAACGACAAGGTACTAGTGATATAGTGCACCAACTTGACCGTGAAGCAGGTCAACCCACATAATTTTTTTTCCATTTTTTCCATTCTTTCTTTCAACACAAAGAGATCCTCCTCACCACCTGATTTTAGTCATGATCATTTTGTTCAATATCTAGGGGTTTTGAAGAGTGAGAGGCCAAAACCTCCTTCTAAGCTTTTCCCTTGTCAGGAATGGAGCAGGAACCTTTGACCTTCTCTCCCTCCTCACCCTTAGACACCTCTTCAACCTTGCTATCTTTGCTATCAGACACCTCCTCTTTAGTGTCCAAATCTTTAACCTCCACATTTTTCCTATTCTTAGCCAACATGCTATAGTGTCAAATGATAGAATCACAACCAATAACCATAGTCTTTGCAACCACAATATCACCCAATGAGTCCTTTCTCACAACATTTTTCCCTTTTCTCAGAGGCTCCTTCTCCTCCTTGTCTTTCTTTTGTGAGGTGATCTTACTGGGAGTCTTAGCAGGGGTAGACTTGAGAACACATAGGCTAACTACTGCACTAGTTTGGGCAGTTCCCTCATACCCCTTAAGCTTTTTAGTAGTGGGTTTGGGTTTTTGAGAGTCGACAGGGACTGAGTAATTTTTCCTAATAGGGCCTTTAGATTTAGCCCAAGATAAGTTGGTTGTAGTGAGAGGCTCAATTTCTTTAATGCGGATGATCAAAATGGGCTTAGGCAGGAATAAAGCTAGATGAAAGTGGTAGTCTTAGAATAAGACCCTGGTAGAGTGGTAGGGTAGTAGGTTCAATAGGATTCAAAGTGGTAGACTCAACACATTTTCTAACAAAATTTTTGAGGTCCATAAGTAGAAAGAATGAAAAGATTAATAAAAATTTATGCATGAAGTGATCCAATAGAGGGAAATGGTAGAAGTAATAGGTCTTGTACCTACCTTCCAATGTGAAATATTTCATCAAGGGGAGACACACCTAGTTCCATGGCTAATGGAGAGCCTCCTATTCAAATCCCGACTGGTTGTGTAATGCCCCTCCCACACAACCCTAGGGGAAGTTGCAATTAACAACACAAATGCAATAAAAAAAATTTAAATAAGGTACAAAAACCAAGAAGGTTCACTACACAATGCCAACAACCACTAAGGTTACGAGACTGAGTTTACATCAACTCAAACATGAAACATGAATTAAAACCATTACATTTAATTGATTATCAAATTAATGTGCATACATTCCATCCACGATAAAATTAAATCAAGACATAAAAATTGCACATGATCTTAATAATATACTTTACAATATGATTACAACACTCATTCCCTGAATGAGATACTTCCAAAAATAT
Source organism: Sequoia sempervirens (assembly GCA_007258455.2). Classification (NCBI taxonomy): domain Eukaryota; kingdom Viridiplantae; phylum Streptophyta; class Pinopsida; order Cupressales; family Cupressaceae; genus Sequoia; species Sequoia sempervirens. The sequence continues at coordinate 113,641,074 of VDFB02047230.1, forward strand.
AAGGATTACAATTTACAACTTCTACCTCAATAAAAAGAGGGGTATTAAAATTACATTAATAACTAAAAGAATAAAGTGTGAAGAACTGGATCCCACGAGCTCTCCAACTAGAAATCTCGTCCATACAAACAAAAAGATGACCCAACGGATTAAGATGCATGTTCCACCCAACCATGTGATACCCAAAGGCTCACCCCCTGTGCTAGGAGATAGTAACAAGGATTCCTAGGCAAGACCATCTACCTCTACACATAGGCTACACAAAACTGAAACAAACTAAATACAAGTACCACATCACAAATCACGAAGGTAACAATGCTTCTAGAGTTAAATAATCATTTACATCACTGATACAATCATACTGTTGACTTAGGAGAAGTGTCATCACAATGTCACATGGGATATCTTGGAAAGTCTTCCTAGGTCCCGACAGCCGTCTTGCGATATCTTGGTAACCTCTAATGACTTTCGCCCCCTCATGTAAACCAATGTGAAATCAGTTGCCTCTCATAGAGACGAGATAATGATCTTTCCATTCTAGGCCTTCTTGTCTCATCCCAAGTCTATACAAGCCCTTGTGTCCATGAGCGAGGAAAAATTAATCTTGTTAAGTGTTTGATGCAACCTAAGCCTCTAAAATTTTATTATGTTATCACTGAATTAACTAACTTGCAAAGAATTTCCCTGACACCACTTTGTGTGTCGGCCCTCATTGCAAGCCACTCCTCTAAGACAACATGTGGATTAAATTCACACTCAAGGGTACACAAGTGCGACCTAAGGAGAATGACTCCTATACAAGACATAAAGCCCACACTTCCCATTCACGATAACTGGGTTAAAACTGGATATAATTAAACGCACTACCCAAGGAATCCAAAGGTTGACTATCATAATGAAAACCCATACCAAAATTGAAACAACCATCTGGAAGACTTACATATACACTGAATCAATTGCCCCACTCCAAGAATGAATGCCACACATCATAAGGAAGCATTTCAAGCAATTCTTTAAAAGAAATCAAATCACTAATATTAGGATTTCATAAATCCAATTCACTCAATCATCATAGTGCCTAGTATAAATTAAATAATTCATTTCCTTGTACATACTTGAGAGGAAAATCCAATCACTTTGATAAACATTACGGAATTCAAAGCTAACCATTTAATTTTCTTGCTTGATCATACTAGCTGATAAAATACAGTCTTTTAACTAACTAAATCATTTCATGAGAATAAAACAATCTTTATTTCAATTATACTAGAATAATCAACATAAATTTAACTAAACTTAAATTCCCACATATATTAAATAATACAAGTAAGTGTATATTTAATGTATATACATCTATATCGATATATTTAAATATATCATTATCATTTAAATAAACTACTTTAAATTCAACTAATTAATTTATTTAAAAATATATACAATATACATATATACATTATATATATATACATATACCCACTAAATGTATATGATATATATACATAAGTATATATATATAATATATATATATAAATAAATTAAGATACAAATAAATATTATTTAAATATTAAAATAATATTATATATATATACATATAACATATATATATTATATATATAATATATATATTATTAAATAATATATAATATTAAAGTAATATATAGAAAAAACAAATTTAAATCTTTAAAAAATTTAAACTAAATTTTATTTTTTTTGTTGGGCACAACCCCTCCCAAAAGGGAGAGGCGTTGTCACACAACCCCCGTATGTGGTGCGCTGCGTGAGCAAGGCCTCCCATGGGCGCTATGGAGAGGGTAGCAGGGCTATGGCCCTCCCCTCTCCACACAAAAGAAATAATTTTTTTTAATATATTTCTAGTTTTCTAAAAAAAATGAAATTGCCAACAAAACAAAAGAACAGGGCATCTCCTATTATATTTTCTTGAGTAATATTTTTTTTGAAATAGAATTTTTTTTCCAGAAAACAAAATTAAAAAGAACACAATATATATTTGTAAATATATTTGTGTTTGCATATCTATACATATATACATATGCACAGGTATATTTATAAATATATACCCAGATTTTAATTCCCAGGCAAATTGTGCAAGTGACCAACAGGATTTTTGCAATAATAGAATTAAATTTGGCAATACAACAAGAGTTTAGAATATCAGTTTGAAATGAAGATTTTTTTTCGTGGGTTTTCTTTCTATTTTCAATTGTGATTGTTGTTTTGGTTTTCTTTCCTAATTCCAACAACATTTGCAAGATTTGAATTCATTTCTCATGGGTTTTCTTTGCATCTAAATAGCATTTAAAGAATTTTCAAACAGAATAAAGAAATTAGAAGATTATTCCAAAAAGCAAAACAAAAATGAAGAACCTGGTGTTTTCTCCCCAAGTTTGAAGAATTTAACAATGGTGATTCCAAATCTCTTCTTCAACTCCAAATCCAGCCACAGCAAAACTCTCCACCAAAAATCAAAACTGCCAATAATATGAAATGGAAAATGCTAAAATAGAACTTCCCCAAATTTTTGGTCAAACCCCTAAAATATCCCACCCACTAAATTTATTGAACAATTTGGAGATATTTCCATTTTTAAATTTTTTTTAAAAACAATTTGCTTTCAAAATCATATTTCATGCATTTCACAATTTCATAAAACCAAAATCCCAAAGTTGCAAGGAATATATATTTTATCCAAAATTTCCAAAAAGTGAAATTTAAACACATTTCTATTTTTATTATCATTTAACTTGAATATCTAACATGATTTCCATTTCCATTTTAAATTTGAATCTTAATATACAATAATGCTAAAACAACCATTTCATTTAATTTATCACCCTTAACCTAGTTAATCAATAAACTAAAAATGATTTTATTAATTAAACCAAAATAATCAATGAAATAAAATAATATTCAACATTGAAACTAGATATGTTAAATCATCACTTTAACAATACCCACCATTTAATAGCCTTTAAAAAATGAAATGAAATAGTTAACCAAGGAGGAAAGAACCAAATCAAAATCGCTAACCCGACGACAACTATGACTAGGGTGACAACTTGGCACGGAAAACCTAGCTACTATCTCCCAATCAATAACTGTTGGTCAATGGACACGCTCAAACCTGTGAAATCAGGTAGAGTTGATGTTCTATACCTATCAACCTGCGAGCAAAGAGCATGTCGAATGTGCAATATATATATATATATATATATATATATATATATAATAAGACACACCATGAAGCTGAAATCTCAGAATCGTAGGGCGCTCGCAAGCGAGTGATACAATCTCGTCCCCTTCACCAATTCAGACTTTAAAACTGACGAGTCAATCAACAACAATATAATTAAAACATAAGGCATTTTTAATTAAATAATTGCTACGCAAATACAAAACATGCCATAATGATAACATCTAAATAAAATCCCATCACATCAAAATATAATGTTTACATCGCTTAACAGATAGCGGTCAAAAGTAACCAAGTATCAAAGTCATAGTGCTAATAGAAGTGAAGCATACATAAAAACACTGATCAATCAAAAGAGAAAAATGGAGGGGTGCTACATCCTCCCCCTAGGGTCAGGCTTACTCCTGGAAGCCTGCAAAGAAATAGGGATAGAGCTCCCTCATCCTAGTTGCATCCTCCCAAGAGGATGACGTGTCATCCCTAGGATCCCACAAGACCCTAACCTGATCAATATCTCGCCCTTGAAGAGCAAGTGTTCTGCGCTCCACCACGGCCACGGGCTCCAAAGCTAGCTGCTCGTCCTCTACCTATAATGCATTCCAATGAATTACATGAGATATTTCTAGATGGTACGGCTGAAGAACTAAAACATGAAAAACATTGTGAATACGCGAGAGATTGGGTGGAAAAGCAAGACGGTAAGCAACTGGACCAACCTTCTCGAGTATCTCAAAGGGTTTGACAAAACGAGGTGCCAACTTAGAGCCCTTTCCATAACAGATGGGGCTCTTTCATAGATGCACTCACAAGAAAACTCTATCGCCCACTGAAAACTAACAATCCACTCTATGCATATCCGCATACTTCTACCTATCCTGCATGGCCACCAAGTGCTCTCTGATCCTATCCACCTGTTGCTCCATATCCTATAACATCTCAGGACCCAAAGTCACTCTATCCTTCAGTCGAGCCCAACTCAAGGGAGTACAACATGGTTGCCCATACAATGCCTGGAATGGAGGCATGCCGATAGAACTTTGAAAACCATTATTATAGGAAAACTCTACCAAATAGAGATAGTCTTCCCATCATGTCTGTTGGTCCATAACATACATACGTAACATGTCCTCAAGGATTTGATTGACTCTCTTAGTCTATCCATCTGCCTCTGGGTGGTAAGCTAAACTAAAGTTCAACTGTGTCCCCATCACATGTTGTAATGAAGTCCAAAGAGTTGAGGTGAACACTAGATCCCTGTCAGAAATAATCTGACATGGAATGCCATGTAACCTCACTATATCCTCCATGACCACTCTAGCTACGGATAATGTTGTATAGGAAGAGCGAATAGGTGAGAAGTGTGCCACCTTTGTTATCCTATCAACTGTTACCATAATTGCATCATGTTGCCTCGAAGAGTTGGGTAAACCAACAATGAAATCCAATGAGATGATATCCCACTTCCACTCTAGTACTAAATGCGGATGCAAAATCCCTGTTGGATGTCAGTGTTCAGCCTTCACCCGCTGACACTCAAGACATCATGACACAAAATCTACAATATCGCGTTTCATCCCTGGCCAGAAGTACAACTGACGCAGATCTACATACATCTTCTTCACCCCAGGATGGACTAAATAAGGTGCTCGATGTGCTTTAGTCATGACCAAGGTGCGAAGGTCACCTGAAGAAGGAATGTATATGTACCCATGTGCCTCAATACCTCATTTGAATCCATAGAATAACCTGAATACTTACCCCCAAGGGGTCTTCCTACCTCAATCTTTGTTCTAACCTCCTAATACCAACTATCCACTGGAAAGGTAGAAAGACTCTGACTCCGCAAATCCACAACAAGAGTTAACTCAGATATCTCATGTCTCCTCCTACTAAGAGCATCCACTACAACATTCCATTTCCCCTGGATATACTTCACCTCAAAGTCATATTCATAGAGAAACTCCATCCAACTCCTTTTCCTAGCATTAAGGTTGGGTTGCATGAAAATGTACTGAAGGCTTCTATGATCACTGTGCAACTCAAACCTATGGCCAAGAAGGAAATGCCTCCATCTCGTCAATGCATGAACCACTGCTGCTAACTCGAGATCATGAGTGGGATAGTTCAGCTCATGATCCTTGAGCTTTTGTGACTCATAAGCAATGACACGACCCTCCTGCATCAACACTACACCTAATCCTTCCAAGGATGCATTTGTACAAACTACAAAGTCCCTAGTCAGATTTGGTATCACAAGTATTGGTGCAGTAGTCAACTTCCCCTTTAGATCCTGAAATGCTGCCTCACACTTCTATGACCACTTTAAAACCTCTTCCCTTTCCTCTGAAGGGAGGTGATAGGATAACCTATCCTCAAAAATTCCTACACAAAATGCTTGTAATAACTCGCTAGCCCCATGAAGCTATAGATCTTTGCCACATTCGTAGGCATAGGCCAATCTGAGATCGCTTGGATCTTTGCAAGATCCACTAAAATACCTTCTCCTGAGATCACATGACCAAGGTATTGGACCTCAGTCTTGAAGAATTCACACTTTGACAGGTTAGCACAAAGCTAATTATCCTGCAAACACTATAATACCTATCGTAAATACTCCTCATGCTCTTCCACTGTCCTAGATTATATCAAGATTTCATCAAGGAACACAAGGAAAAATCTGTCTAGGTATGTGCAAAATACCCCGTTCATTAGACTCATGAACATTGAGGGGGCATTTGTCAACCCAAATGGTACTATTGTGAACTCATAGTGACCATACTGCATTCGAAACGTTGTCTTATGGATGTCTGATTCGAAGATACTATAGACATGCACAATTAACATTATGCATTCAATCTGGTTCATTCATCAATTAATCAAGTTCACCTTCATTCATTTATCATGTAATCTCATTAATTTCCATCTCCTAAGATCATTCATTCAAAATTAAATAGACATTCTCATCAACCCTTTTAATCAAATAAATCAAATCCATATTTCATCCTTTTCTTATTTAAATAAATCAAATATTTAAGTCATGAAAGTCAAACTAACCTAATCATCATTAATTTAATCTAACCATGATTAAATGCTAATCTTATCCACTTGCATTCTCTAGATTATGCCACTTGCACAAATAAATCAATTTATTGATTTATTAAAACCCTCATTTTCACTCAACATGGCATTTATGGGGAATATTCCCTCAAGTTTGAAAAATATGACAAGTTGATTTGTCCCTCCAACATTGCATTTATTTCTCATTTTCTTGTCCCCCTCTCAAAATTTATTGCCCAAATTTGAATTTGAAGTTCCCTCTCATGGGCACATTTCCCAAATCTTGCACATGCATCAACCACTCACATGATGATAAGTGGCCTCTTTTCATTGACCTATTTTTAGTCCCACATTGGTCCCTTTTCAACACTCTTAGCATTTGAAAATCTATAAAATGGAGAGCTTCATTCATCAACAGATCCTTCACAAATCCACAAAAGCTAATGCAAAGTCACTCTCTTAAACTGGGAACTAATTTTGTTCATCCACTCCACAATCTTAGCATTTTCATCTCCAATATCATGCAAGGTCACTCTCTTCATTTGAGAAATGATCTTGTCCATCATTATCACTAGCTTATCTATCAAGGATTGGGAAAGGGCTATTTTCAAAAATAGCACCAATCCACTATGAGATATAATTTTCTCCATGTTTCATTATATGCTTTCAATTTATCTATTTAGATCTTTGTTGCTTTGATTGCATTATCAGCATTTGGAGTTATTTCATAGGGATGTTGTTATTTTCTTTGTTTTTAAACTAACATGCTAATGTGTGTTGTTTGTTTTGAGCAAAATGCAGATTTCACCATCTATAGTTTGGCGCTAGAAGGAGGGCACCCATCTAAATATATCACTTGTTTTTCCATATTTTGTATGCATTAGATAAAGATGTTCAAATCTTTGCTTATGTTCAAACATGAATTCATACATCTTTTATTTCTATGCATATGATAGGAGTATAAAAGCTTTGGATTTTCTTAAAAGCACTAGAATCTGAGTATAATTTTATGCATGCTGTCATAATATAAAGTCTTTTGCCTCTGTAAAACAGACCAAATTTTTTTAAAAAAAAATAAAAATGGTTAGGTGTGAATAACGTTATTTTATGATGATGGAATCAAGACGCTTCTATGTTATACATGGAGCACATGTTCGATGAAAGGCAGCATTTTGGATTATGATCGCCTATAAAATTTAATGTTTTACCACTTTTGGATGATTAGCCAATGTTAATGGTGTATTGCTTTCTGTGTTATTGTTACTATTCTATAACTTTTATTTTATAAGAGTATTTCTATTGGATTTTAGGTAAATGAAATATCCATGTAGCCACTTTTGTCGACAAGAGAGAAAGAGTAGCCTTCTAGTGTAGTCAAGGCTTCTTTTATGGACATTTATAGACATTAATATGGTAGAAAAAGTTTTTGTCATAAAGAAAAGATCCTGCACATCTCTCGCCTCTGCAAGATCAATTACATTCTATAATGTAATGGCATGGAGTAAAAAAAAAGAATGAGCTATGTCAGGTTTAAAGATATCATATTGTGGTTCTACGCAAAGTCTTGTTTCATTTAATATTTCATTAGACCCCTAATTGTATAGGATGGTGTTGATTATTGACATTGAAGCTACAGGGATTTGGGAGGTTATAGCTATGCATAGGCTGCACCCTTTGTGGTGCATTTTTTTTCTCTATCCTAGATTGCTATCTCTCTCTCACTTATAATAGACCATTCAGTTTTGCGCCCTCAGATTTTTAGTATATTCCTCTTTCTAGATAGCGTTGGATTTCAGATCATACTAGAGTTTCTGTATTTCATACTTTGCGTGCAACTTTAGAAATTGTAGGAAGAATGCATTCATTAACTTAAGCAGTGGTGGTTGTAGCGAATTAATGCTCCCTAAGTTGCTTATAGGGATACTACTCTACTTTGTGTTTTTTTAGCATAAATAAATGCGTACTAAGCTTTAACTTTACGCCTATCAAAGCTGAAGCTTGAATGCAGCCTATGGTGTGTCAATGCGCACAGATTTCCCATAAGATCTAATCATATACACCTTCAATTAATGTTGTTGTTGATGCAGGAAGTCCCTTAGGAAGTAATCAAGGCAGAGAATAAAAGAAACTAATAGCGACAAGGCGTGGATACCAAGGTCCTTTGGGGAAGTGCACTAGTTTTTCTATTTTACTCTGCAGATGATTCCTTGTCGCGGCCTTACACCAACCATTGGCATTGGTTCAGAACTTCTAGATGTGGCATTTATCATGCACCTCTCTCACTTACCAATGGCATCACTTTGGAGAGTGCGCAACCCTTACACAATTAATGGCCAGTAGTTTAAAAAAGACTTTTATTTATGTTTTTGTTTGAAAGTTTCTAAAGTCTTTCCAAATGAGCTCATAGTAGACACCCTACACATGCCAGATACATTGGCTTGAAAATCTTGTAAAGATCTTGGTTGTTTGTCTTTTTGTATGCCTGCAAAAATAGGTAGATGGTTAAATATTCTTTGCAGATCTTGATTGTTCACATCTATGGACTTTACTCCATTAACGTGTGGTGGCTAGTAATACATGCTTTTGTGAAATTTCTGATGTGCAGCGTTGTTGCAGAGTTAAGACAGTGTCCAAAGGAAAAGATAAAGGAAATCAAAAGGAAAATGAAGGCACAAGGTAAAAAGGCAAATGAAGGCTAACGAAGGAAAGCGAAAGGACAACAAAGGAGAGCAAGGAAAGTGAAGGTGATTCGAAGAAAGAAAATGAAAGGAGGAGGAACGAAGATGATGGCTTGAGAAGATTAAAGTGTTCTTTAACACTTTAGTGTTTACTTAAACGCTTTTACAAAATTGTTATCTTTTGTTTTTAGGACACTAACTTTCATTTGGGTCTAAAAAGAACACTTTATTTTTTCATTTGCAAAGGGTTAAAATTGAAACTTAGACACCTACTAGATTTCAATTTGGGCTAAAATTGAACAAGCAATCTTCATCTTTCCTTTGGTGTTTTAAAACAAATCAAACCATTTCTTTGAAGGATAAAATGAATGTGTGCTATTATTGTTTTGTAATTATTTACACAAAGTAATATCATCAAAAGACGTGTGCGCTTCTCTCACGCCTCACGATGATCTTGAGAATCAAAAGGATTTTGGTGACATTACGTTGCATAAATAATTACCCATACACACTTCGATTTGGGTTTAAAATTGAACATCTTGTGCAAGTGTGAGTAGAGCATCATCGCAAATATTCTCTTTCTTTGAGTCGTCAAAGATTGATTGAGTTACGGATTGTGTCTTTGCTTGCTTTTGTTTATCCTAGAGGGCCTGCCTTGGGGAAATAGTACTCACCCAAGGGAGCGACTCAACTGGTAACACTCTAAATCCAAGAGTATTTCCAGCCAAGATATAAATGTGGATATTGGAAGAAACGCCAATATCATGTGGTTGACTCCAAAAGATGGATTTGAAAGGGGACTCTTGCCACGTTGGGTCAACTCCTACGAACGGAAAGTCCTTACTAGAACCCATGTGCTAGAATTTTCCAAAACCCTTAATCTATTTGTTGGTGCAAGAACGGTCATTCTAAAGCTGCCCCACACTTTTACGGTCTTTTAGTAGAAATGGAAAACATGCCATGGGAGTTTCATGGTGTTGATGCTTGGCTGCCCCGTATAAGTGAGTGTCGTGGAGGGGAGCCAGTGGGGTCAAGAATCTAACCATTCGGTAAAGATAAGTGTAGCTGGACTTGTCCAAGTAGGCATCCAACAAATATTTCCTTACACATCCATAGGGTTTGTACTTGTTCTTGGTTTGAAAACACACTGCTTTTATCAAGAACATTTGAAAACCAACATTCAACATGAGCATCAAATGTCAAACCCTTTAGGAGAAGCAAATATCTTTGAACAAATTCACATGTTATTGCTTACCCTTGGGATTTGTATCCTTAGAGGCTCCTAAAAATTTGGATTTCATCTTAATTTGCTTCTACTAAAGTCAACTTTAGGTAGCCTTTGCCTTGATTTCCTTGATTTTTGCATAATACACTTTGTGGGATGAAAGGGAATTAGGACATTGGACATTCAGTTGAAAACCTAATCAAGAGTATGTTTGTGGTAAAAAGAATCCATTAAGAAAATATTAAATCAATTGGACCCCACATATGTGCTTGATATCTTTTGGTCATATGGTTTTCATGCAAACATTGATCTTTTGATTTCAAATTACTCTTAGAGAAAGGAATGTTCTTCATTATCTTGGCCTAGTAAACAAGTCCTTCCTAGGTTCATTTAGGATCAAATCAAACACTTCATCCATCCAAACATTTATCATCCCATCCCACCAAACGAACTTTAGAGCTTTGAAAACATCATTCTAGACTTTGGTAAATCATCACAATCAAAATCACCTTGTTTAGTTAGGTGTATGGGAATGCATCCTTTCTCATACATTTAATTGAATTAGAAATCCTTTGAACAAGTTCATCCTAAAATCACATCCAACATTTTAGGGTTTACAAGATCATTATCCAAATCAAACCAATCAAAATCAAACCCTAAGTCTAGCATTGATCCAAAGTCCCTAAACATTCAACATTCATATCATTTACACCTTTCATCCTTCATCTCATCATTGGTCCTAAGAACCTTAGAGGGTACTTTTTCAACAAGGTCAAAACAAAAAAGGAACATGGAATATAAACTTGATCCATACATCATGAGTAATCCAAATCAGTTGAACTTTCAAAACCTTACAAGGCCGATTGATTATCAACACTCACACTTATACAATCCATACATGGGATCATTACCTTCTGCAAATGTCAATGGCACAACAAGTGTGGGTATCCCCAAATCAAAGATTGGAACACATTTCTTGATGCTAGATCTAAATCCAAACCTACAAGTCTGTCAATCGAACAATCAAGGTAGGAGCCTTCAAACGAACAACATCATCCCATCAAATCCCTACAAGCCAAATGAGAAGGTAACAAGTACAAGTGTTCGAAACATGAATCCAACAAACTTTGGGATAAATACATTTGCAAATCATACAAATATTCCAAACATCAACAATGGTCAAATTCAACCTATCATCCCAAATTTGAACATCATCCTAAGTTAGAACAATGGCCAAAATCAATTTGTCCATGATCCCATCCAAAATCAAACACAAGTACACACTCCAAATCTACTTAAACACAAGCCAAATCAACTATATCAAGGGAGTCAAGATCGAAATCAAGAAAAAATTTGGCTAGATCAAATTGCTACACTTACCAAAATAGTTGAATCATTACGTGAAGAGACATCTCCACCACCATTACCCATATCAACATCATTCCTTGGTTTAGGGCTTTCCCCTTTACCTAGCACCAATCACTCCATCCAAATCAATCCCCCTAATACCAATCAAGCCATCACATCAAATCCTTTGAATATACCATTGACATCACACCAACAGATGGTAGTCAATCAAGCAATAATGTTGATCCCAACAAATAAAAATATGGTCTCCCAAGGGCCTATCACCTCAGTCATTCCAACCATCCCTATCACTTTGATCATTCCAAATGCCACTATCATACCCATCACATCTCAACCCCTCACTACCATGGTTGCTCCAAGTCTATCTCAACCACTTGTCACCACATCCAACATGATTCCAAATACACCACCACTACCACCAAAACCAAGTGCAATAAGTCAATATCGTAACATTTCACTATAAGCACATCAAGCCTACCAACAAGCACTTCAACAATATTAGGTGGCTCCACAAGCTGCTCAAGCTACCCAAGCTGCCCAAGCCTCTCAAGCTACAAAACAAATGCAAGTACAAACATAAAAAAATGAAAACTGTTGAGAACAAGGATCAAAATCAATTCATCACTGAGCACCTTGAAGCTATGTCTAATGATCAAATCAACATATGTCAAGAGTCACTTTTCAATCATGATCAAAATCCACCAACCAACAATCCAATTCAAGAGATGTCAAAATCACTTGACCCTATGGTCAATGATATTGGAAATCCCTCCACCACAATTATTGAAAACAATAATCAAGATCTCTCCATTGATGAGTACCTTGAAGATGTTTCCACCCCATCCGATGATCAATTCACCATACATCAAGAGCCACTTTTTAGTGATCTATTTCAAGGAGTCTTGGGATTATTTGATCCTATTGACATAATGCACGATCCGTTGACCTATGATCATGTTGAAAATGTCTCTACATCACCTTATGATTTAGAGGACATATCTCAAAATTTTATCCCAAAGCATGATCAAAATCTTCCAATAAGGTCTAGCAATGGTCCTTTCCAAGACATGTTGACCCCCTTTGACCTCATGGTTACAGATGTTGAAAGAATCCTCAACTCGACACTTGATCCAAGTCCGCTCAAAGATCAAGAAGATATTGAGCCATTCCCCATGCCTAATGATGACATCCAAGAACCATTTATAAGAAATCCATCTTTTGAAACTAATCCATGTCAGGAACTTGATCTAAAGCATGTCAAAAGAAACTCCAAAATCATTCAAGATCAAGAATTTGTATCTTCAAGATACTACAACAATCTAATGAACACTCTCCTATCTATGCAAGATGATCATATCCATGTAGCACATACTCCTCCATCTACCCATGAGATGCTTTCTATGGATGGACACATAGATGATCTTCATCTAGAACAAAATTATGTTACACACAAAGAGCAGATTATCAACTCCTATAGTCAAACAGAGTTATCAACATTAGGATCAGATATATTCCATACTCAAATTGAGGAAATAATGAATAAAGATATTGAACATTTTCCACTCAAGGAAGAAAATCAGACAGAATGGTATAATTCAGAGTTAGCAGAGCAGAAAATTAAAACAATGTCATCTACAGTGGTCATTTGTCAGAGCATGTTTATTGAACAAGATATCTCAGAATAGGCAGAATCAAAGCATGAAGGTACTACTTCCACCATACTGGGGGCAACCTCATCTCAAGCAAGCGTCAATAGAGGGAGCACAAAGAATCCTTGTGATGAAACCATTGCCAATACTACAACCAGCCACGTCACGAATCTTTATCCACCCATCACCCCATCCATGAATTGGGACCAACGTGAAAAGAAAGAATTGAAAAACATTATCAAAGTAAAAGAAGCTAAGAAGCATAATGGAAAAATAAAATACAAATGGATACCAAAGAATACAAAGAAAGATCATCCCTATCAAACTCCATCAGTCAAAGAAACTATGGGGAAAAATAAAAGAGGAAAATGTATCCATCAAAGATGTCCACAAAAGCAAAAGCAGACTTTTCAAGAAATGTACAAAGTATATCAAGCGATTGGTCCTAATTCCATGCACACTTTCATATCCACCCATCATTGTTCATTTTCCCATGTTTGGAGAATCAAAGATTCCAAGCTGTCAACCAATCCATCTCTTATCCCTAAACACACTCCATCCATGCCTCCACGCATGATATCTAGTTATCACATTGACTAGGTATTGGCAATGACCCTTCATCATAAGGATTCAGAAGGCACTCTATCACAATGTATACACAAAGATAGAGTTAACCCCTGTATCAATGAAGCAAATCAATAATCTCAAAAGTTGCATTCAAGTGCACGTATCTTAGAAAAGTAACTTCTTCAAGCAGGATATCGATGGCACATTATGATAGGGGCATCTACATCAACAACACCTTGTGATTCAGCATGAGATTAGAATCTTTCAAAAAAACCAAAAAAATCAAAAAATATGAAAAACCAAAAAAAAAAAAAATCATAAAAAGGATTGAAAATGGTAAAGATAAAAAATCGTCCTCTAGTGAAAACCGCATGGGCGGTGCTTTAGGCAAGACCATGATGAAAACCTAGCAAACAGGCATCGTGTGTAGAATCGAGCATCTACGTGTGCCACTTTAGGTGATAGCATCTCATCCCATCCATAATAAATCCAACAATACATCCATATTATCCATAATAAATCCATTCATCCATGAACCATTTATCTAATCCATCGTCATCCATTTTTATCCATTTGCATCCATCTTCCAATTTGTCTTGATCTTGATGAAAGTTTGGGGCACACTTCACACTAGTGTATGGTAAACATCTTGACATGGGTCATTTTCATTGATCCTATCCTATGCAACATTATCTGAGATATGAAGCATTATCCAATGAGCTTTCGTTATCTGAACACCTTATCTTATCGCAAGATAATCCTTGGAATCCTTGGTGTACTTACCATACCCATCCATCTGTACACTTATCTGAGCATCCATCCATTGCACTCCATACATTGCTAGACACTGGGGGAAGATATTTACATCTTGCTTCGAGAATAAATCTTTTTCTATATCCTCCAACTTATGTGGTGATCCCAACATTGGAAAATGTAAAATCAAATTGGTCAAAGAATCTGTAATCCAAAATTCCAAATCACTAGCCCATGGCATATTTTGACAAGAAGACATTCCCTATTAGTCCTCATCTTTCAATCGATCATCAATCCAAACAATCAATATCAGTCGCATCTAACGTACCCTTCAAATGTCACGTCAAATCATTCGAACAACTTTTGTTCCAAACCAAGCTTCATCAATCATGATCAATCAAATCCAATCAAAAAATCATTATCTCAGGATATCCTTGTGTTTCTTAACACTATCCTTGCATTGTTGTGTATCCTCAACAATTCTATCGTCATCAATCATCATCAATCAAATCCTTGCATTGTTTTGCATCCTCAACAATGTTATCGTCATCAATCTTGATCAATTAATCCTTGCATTGTTGTGTATCCTCAACAATGTTATCATCATCATCATCAATCCATCGACCCGATCGATCAACCTTAGCTTGGTTTTCAACAAAATCCCAAATGGAGCACGGATACCGTCATATGCATCCATATCAAAATCGTCAAAATATGCGAAAATCCAAAAACATCAGAAAATCAGAAAATCCAAAAACACTCAAAAATTCATAAAAACATCAAAAAAATTGGAATCTGAACTACGTCATCTCTGAGCTTAAACGTAGGCAAGGCTCATCTTCGATCAGCCCCCAAGACCCAAAAATCCAAAAACATTCAAAAAACATCAAAATCAAAAAACATCCGAAAAACATCAAAATCCAAAAACAGCATCAAAACATTTCAAAAACATCAAAAACATCCAAATATTTGAAAAAATCCATCTGTCTCATCTCGCTTGCACCTGCAATAATCAATCATTGATAATAAACTGATCGTCACCTTCATCCTTCGGAAAAACAAATAGAAACAAGCACAACAATTAGCAAAAGCAAGTTTCAATCTCAAAATCAAAATCAAAACAACAAACCTTTAAACACAAAATCAAAATCTTGATCATTCACAAATATGCCAATCAACCTTATATCAACATCCTATCAATCAACTTATCAAAACCATCATCATCCTATACAATGCATGTCCTAGGATATATCGTTCCGACAATGGGCATCATTTTGGATATCACTTGGATTCTTATCCTACCAAACACATCCTTTTGGCTAGAGGTATGAAGAACATTGGCTTGTCTGCATACTTGATCTTTTCATTTGATTTATCTTATTGCGCTCATTCCAAGGACCTCTCGATGATATCCGAATGAAGGATTTAGAGAGATAGGAATGGGGCAACGATCATCATCTTTTGTTTGTTGTGCTTGTGGGACGATCTTGTAAAATAACTTGGTGAATACTTGCTTTGTTAGGTACGCCCTAGCAAGGTTTCTGTATGTCAAGTTTGAACAAGAATACTCCTATTTATTTGTTGAGTCAAAGTCCATCACACTAGGTACAATGCCATCTTGGTTCTTTTTACCTTGATGCATTGTGCCTATGTGTGTTATCAAACATAAGGTAAGTAGCCCTTTTAAAATCCCAATCCATGATAAGAAAATCATCATCATCTATCATCATCATCATCTCTAATAAAGTCTCGTTGGATCATGGACTTGTGGGATCCTCTTGTCATCATCTCATTTCTGCACTAACATCATCATCACCAATGCATCCATCCTGCATCCACAAAACCATCAGCATATCACATATCATTCATATCATACATCGATCATTTCACATGCATTGCATTTACATCATCATAATAATATAGATCTGTTAATCTAAGCATCCCATAAATCATCCATTGCATAATACCAACATATCACATCATCAATCTCATCCATCTCATCGCATCATATCATCATTTAAGTTGTTTAGGATAATATAGATTTGTTATTCTAAGTATCTTAAAACCATCTCATTTGCATCATCATCCATAACCATCCATTTTGAACCTCTTTATCAAGAGATTGACCATCAAATTGAATCTTTTCGCTCAATCTCTCGAGGGGGCAATGTACTAGTGTACTTCTTTCCACTGGGGAATCTGAAAAATTAGAAATTTTTTAAAATTTGATCATGGTAAGATTATTCTTTGAACCAATGCAACAAGTACATTGCTTCAAAGAGGGGCAAAATGTAGACATGCAAAATTAACATTATGCATTCAATCAAGTTCATTCATCAAGGTTCCACATTAGGTGCAGTCATCAATTAATCAAGTTTACCTTCATTCATTTATCATGTAATCTCATTAATTTCCATCTCCTAAGGTCATTCATTCAAAATTAAATAAACATTATCATCAACCCTTTTAATCAAATAAATCAAATCCATATTTCATCCTTTTCTTATTTAAATAAATCAAATATTTAAGTCATGAAAGTCAAACTAACGTAATCGTCATTAATTTAATATAACCATGATTAAATGCTAATCTTATCCACTTGCATTCTCTAGATTATGCCACTTGCACAAATAAATAAATTTATTAAAACCCTCATTTTCACTCAACATGGCATTTATGGGGAATATTCCCTCAAGTTTGAAAAATATGACAAGTTGATTTGTCCCTCCAACATTGCATTTATTTCTCATTTTCTTGTCCCCCTCTCAAAATTTATTGCCCAAATTTGAATTTGAAGTTCCCTCTCATGGGCACATTTCCCAAATCTTGTACATGCATCAACCACTCACATGATGACAAGTGGCCTCTTTTCATTGGCCTGTTTTTAGTCCCACATTGGTCCCTTTTCAACACTCTTAGCATTTGAGAATCTATAAAATGGAGAGCTTCATTCATCAACAGATCCTTCACAAATCCACAAAAGCTAATGCAAAGTCACTCTCTTAAACTAAGAACTGATTTTGTTCATCCACTCCACAATCTTAGCATTTTCATCTCCAATATCATGCAAGGTCACTCTCTTCATTTGAGAAATGATCTTGTCCATCATTATCACTAGCTTATCTATCAAGGATTGGGAAAGGGCTATTTTCAACAATAGCACCAATCCACTATGAGATATAATTTTATCCATGTTTCATTATATGCTTTCAATTTATCTATTTAGATCTTTGTTGCTTTGATTGCATTATTAGCATTTGGAGTTATTTCATAGGGATGTTGTTATTTGCTTTGCTTTTAAACTAACATGCTAATGTGTGTTGTTTGTTTTGAGAAAAATGCATAATTCACCATATACAGATACAAAGTTGATGGTATCCAGAATTAAGATCAATCTTTGAAAAGATTGTGGCACCCTTAATCTGGTCGAATAGATCATCAATCCTAGGAAGCGGATAACGATTCCTGATGGTCACTTTGTTCAACTTTCAGTTATCAATTCATAACCGAAGTGAACTATCCTTCTTCTTCATGAAGATAATTGGTGCTCCCCATGGAGAAACACTAGGGAAAATAAAACCCTTCTCTAAGAACTCCTCAAGCTGCAAGCGAAGCTCTTTCAACTCCTGGGTGGTCATACGATAAGGAGCTCAAGAAATGGGTTCCAATCCAGGTACAAGGTTTATCTTGAAGTCTATATCCCTCTGGGGTGGCATCCCTGGAATCTCATCTAGAAAGACATCAGAATACTCTTGAAGAATGGGGTGACAATCAAGAGAGACTTTCTCCTCTCCACCTCCTAGATCCAAATCATCCACTGTAACAACAAATAACTGGCAACCCTGATGCACACACCTTCTCAACTACATAGCTGAGATGACCTTCAAGGAGATCAGCCTTTGAACTCCCATTACCTCTACTACTCTACCAGATGCCTCAATGCATCGAATTGACTTACGTTGACAATCTATGACCACACTATGTGCCTCTAGCCAATCCATCCCTATGACAATGTCATAAGATCCCAAAGGAATAACTTGAAGATCTAATGTAGTATGAAGAGTTCCAACCTCCAATCTACAATTTGGTACAAGGGAATGGGATGCAACCTTCGCACCCGAGGCTAACTCAACTTGCCACCTATCAGCTTGCCTTACTGCACCCAGTCTACATTGCGCCACGATGGAAGAAGAGATGAAGGAGTCTGACGCTCCAGAATCAAACAAAATGGTGACTAGGTTGCATGATAACGTACCATAAGATTCAACCACGGTACCCTGATGCTCTGCTTGGTGATTATCAACCACTGTAAAAACTTGATGCCCTCGACCAGCATCCCCAACTGCAGGCTCAAATGCCGCTGGTCCCTGAGAAAATCCAGATGTGCCCCTACTGGGACACATTCTAGCAATATGGCCTTATTGGCCGCATGCAAAACACTTAGTGCCTCTACCATAGCCCCTGCCTTCAGATGGTGTGCTAGACTGTTGCACACCACCCCTGAAGGTGGCTAGGAACTCTGAGCTGGCTGATCATAGCTTAAGCACTTAATGCGCCTCTAGTTTCTGTCCCCCTAACGTTGCTAGAAACCCTTATGTTTCCCTTGTGATGCCTACTACTGCTATTGTTTCCCACTCTAAGATAGTCCTTACTGTGCTCTGGAAGGTACACCTGCCTTAGACTAACCTCCTCTAGCACTAGAACCCGCTGCCGAACTGCTACCAAACTGTGCACCCATATGGCCTCCTAGTGCCAAAGCTAGGTTCTCCTCTACCAACCACGCCTTCTCCATTGCAACCTCCATGGTCTTGTGTTCAAAAACCCTCACCCCTCCACTAAGATGGGAATTAAGACCCCTGAAAAAATGAAGGACCAACATACTCTCATCATCACCTATCCCTACATACTGTTTGAGCTCATAAAATAATTGATCATACTGCTCAACAAATAGGGCCAACTAACGTAGAGCATGAAACTCATCACCTCGTCACTGACACTAGTTCTCTGATAAGAAACAGGCTCTGAACTGCTCTAAGAAGATCTCCCAAGATACAAAACTGATGTCTATGTGGAGCTTCTGCTCCTCTAGCCTCCACCAAGTGGAAGCAAAACCTTGCAAGTGCATGATAGCGCATCGCAAAACATCTGTCTAGATCTATAAGCCATGTTTCTGCCTCTAATCCAGTACCGGCTCCATCATACAATGGTGGACGTGCCCTAAGAAAATCCCTCATGTGCATTTGTGGTTGAGGTGGAACTTCCCTCTCAGTAGGGTTACCCTGAACCATGAGCTATCTCTTTCCAAGGAGTGCTAATGCCTCCTCTAGAGCTCTACGTGCAGCCCCAATCCTTGGCAGATCCTGCTGGTGATCTATACCCACTGAAACATTCTGAGACACCTGGTGCTCTTCCTGATCATGTATAATAGGAACACTAGGAGGAGAGTCATGCTGACTCTCACCGCAACCACCTACACGGCCACGACCATGACCTCTACCTTTTCTACGCCTGGGAGGCATAATCCTGCACATACACATCAAGGTATTAGGCAAGGTACACAACATAAAAACCTATGCAACTAAAAGCTTAATGGGTTCATCCTAATCCCAGAGTACCCAGTGTTTAAACCTAGGCTCTGATACCATGTATAATTCCCCTGCCATGCAACCCTAGGGGAAGTTGCAATTAACAACACAAATGCAATAATTTTTTTTTAAAATAAGGTACAAAAATCATGAAGGTTCACTACACAATGCCAACAACCCCTAAGGTTACGAGACTGAGTTTACATCAAGCCAAACATAAAACATGAATTAAAACCATTACATTTAATTGATTATCAAATTAATTCCCATACATTCCATTCATGATAAAATTAAATCAAGACATAAAAATTCCAGATGATCCCAATAATATACTTTACAATATGATTACAACACTCATTCCCCAAATGAGATACTTCAAAAAATATAAGGATCACAATTTACAACTTCCACCTCGATAAAAAGAGGGGTATTAAAATTACATTAATAACTGAAAGAATAAAGCATGAAGAACTGGATCCCACAAGCTCTCCAACTTGAAATATCATCCATACGAACAAAAAGCTGACCCGACGGATTAAGATGCACATTCCATCGAACCATGCGATACCCAAAGGCTCACCCCCCGTGCTAGGAGATAGTAACAAGGATTCCTAGGCAAGACCATCTACCTCTACACATAGGCTACACAAAATTGAAACGAACTAAATACAAGTACAACATCACATATCACGAAGGTTACAATGCTTCTAGAGTTAAATAATCATTTACATCACTGATATAATCATAATGTTGACTTAGGAGAAGTTTCGTCACAATGTCACATGGGATATCTTGGCAAGTCTTCCTAGGTCCCGACACCCATCTTGGGATATCCTGGTAACCTCTAATGACTTTTGGCCCCTCATGTAAACCAATGCGAAATCAGTTGCCTCTCATAGAGACAAGACAACGATCTTGCCATTCCAGGCATTCTTGTCTCATCCCAAGTTTATACTAGCCCTTATGTCCATGAGCGAGGAAAAAATAATCTTGTTAAGTGTTTGATGCAACCTAGGCCTCTAAAAGTTTATTATGTTATCACTGAATTAACTAACTTGCAAAAAGTTTCCCTAACACCACTTTGTGTGTCAGACCTCATTGCAAGCCACTCCTTTAAGACAACACGTGGAGTAAATCCACACTCAAGGGTACACAAGTACGACCTAAGGAGAATGACTCCTATACAAGACATAAAGCCCACACTTTTCGTTCATGATAACTGGGTTAAAACTACAGATGATTAAACGCACTACCCAAGGAATCCAAAGGTTGACTATCATAATGACAACCCATACCAAAATTGAAACAACCATTTGGAAGACTTACATACACACTGACTCAATTGCCCCACTCCAAGAATGAACACCACACATCATAAGGAAGCATTTCAGGAAATTATTTAAAAGAAATCAAATCACTAATATTAGGATTTCGTAAATCTAATTCACTCAATCATCATAGTGCTTGGTGTAAATTAAATAATTCATTTCCTTGTACATACTCGAGAGAAAAATCCAGTCACGTTGATAAACATTACGAAATTCAAAGCTAAGCATTTAATTTTCTTGCTCGATCATACTAGCTGATTAAATACAATCTTTTAACTAACTAAATCATTTCATGAGAGTAAAACAATCTTTATTTCAATTATACTAGAATAATCAACATAAATTGAACTAAACTTAAATTCCCACATATATTAAATAATATAAGTGTATATTTAATGTATATACAACTATATCGATATATTTAAATATATCATTATCATTTAAATAAACTTCTTTAAATTCAACTAATTAATTTATTTAAAAATATATAAAATATACATATATACATATATATATATATATACATATACCCACTAAATGTATACGATATATATACATAAGTATATATATATAATATATAGATAAATTAATTAATATAAAAATAAATATTATTTAAATATTAAAAAATTATTATATATATCTACATATAACATATATATATTATATATATATTATATATATATTATTATATAATATATAATATTAAAGTAATATATAAAAAAAACAAATTTAAATCTTTAAAACAATTAAACTAAAGTTTATTTTTTCTGTTGGGCGCAGCCCCTCCCAAAAGGGAGAGGCACTGTCACACAACCCCCGTATGGGCTGCGCTGTGTGAGAAGTACCACTACCTGTGAAATTAGCGTCACTGCTTTCATAGTTCCTCCCATAGGCATTGTGGAAGCAACACCCTTCATGGGCGCTATGGAGGGGGTAGTAGGGCTATGGCCCTCCCCTCTCCACACAAAAGAAATAATTTTTTTTTTAATATATTTCTAGTTTTCTAAAAAAATGAAATTGCCAACAAAACAAAAGAACAGGGCATCACCTGTTATATTTTCCTGAGTAATTTTTTTTTTGAAATAGATTTTTTTTTTCCAGAAAACAAAATTAAAAAGAACACAATATATATTTGTAAATATATCTGTGTGTGCATATCTATACATATATACATATGCACAGGTATATTTATAAATATATACCCAGATTTTAATTCCCAGCCAAATTGTGCAAGTGACCAACAGGATTTTTGCAATAACAAAATTAAATTTGGCAATACAACAAGAGTTTAGAATATCAGTTTGAAATAAAGATTTTTTTTCGTGGGTTTTCTTTCTATTTTCAATTGTGATTGTTGTTTTGGTTTTCTTTCCTAATTCCAACAGCAGTTTGCAAGATTTGGATTCATTTCTCATGGGTTTTCTTTGCATCTAAATAGCATTTAAAGAATTTTCAAACAGAATAAAGAAATTTGAAGATTATTCCAAAAAGGAAAACAAAAATGAAGAAGAACCTGGTGTTTTCTCCCCAAGCTTGAAGACTTTAACAAAGGTGATTCCAAATCTCTTCTTCAACTCCAAATCCATCCACAACAAAACTCTCCACCAAAAATCAAAACTTCCAATAATATGAAATGGAAAATGCTAAAATAGAACTTCCCCAAATTTTTGGTCAAACCCCTAAAATATCCCACCCACTAAATTTATTGAACAATTTGGAGAATATTTCCATTTTTAATTTATTTTAAAAATAATTTGCTTTCAAAATCATATTTCATGCATTTCACAATTTCATAAAAACCAAAATCCCAAAGTTGCAAGGAATATATATTTTATCCAAAATTTCCAAAAAGTGAAATTTAAACACATTTCTATTTTTTTATTATCATTTAACTTGACTATCTAACATGATTTCCATTTCCATTTTAAATTTGAATCTTAATATACAATAATGCTAAAACAACCATTTCATTTAATTTATCACCCTTAACCTAGTTAATCAATAAACTAAAAATGATTTTATTAATTAAACCAAAATAATCAATGAAATAAAATAATATTCAACATTGAAACTGGATATGTTAAATCATCACTTTAACCATACCCACCATTTAATAGCCTTTTAAAAAGATGAAATGAAATAGTTAACCATGGAGGAAAGAACCAAATCAAAACCGCTAACCTAACGACAACTATGACTAGGGTGAGAACTTGGCACGGAAAACCTAGCTACTATCTCCCAATTGATAACCATTGGTCAATGGAAATACTCAAACCTGTGAAAGTAGGTGGAGTCGATGTCCTGTACCTGTCAACCTGTGAGCAAAGAGCATGTCGAACATGCAAATATTTATATAATAAGACACACCGTGAAGCGGAAATTGAGGAATTGTAGGGCACTCGCAAGCGAGTGATACAATCCTGTCCCCTTCACCAGTACAGACTTAAAACTGACGAGTCAATCAACAACAATATAATTAAAACATAAGCCATTTTTAATTAAATAATTGCTATACAAATACAAAACATGCGATAATGATAACATCTAAATAAAATCCCATCACATGAAAATGTAATGTTTACATCACTTAACAAATAGCAGTCAAAAGTAACCAAGTGGAAAAGTCAGAGTGCTAATAGAAGTGAAGCATACATAAAAAAAAATGATCGATCAAAAGAGAAAAATGGAGGGGTGCTACAAGTTGTGCATCATCATCTCATTCCCCACAAAAATGTGTTCATACTTTCATTGTCCTGGGTCTTTGAGTGTTTCATATGCTTAATACTAGTACTCTAGAGACTTGTCGCTTGTGTTATCACTTCCTTGTCCACAGTAAAAGAGATGCCACCCAAATTCACATGTTGATCCTTCCAAGAGTTGAAGAACTGAGCAAAAAGATTAGGGTCATGACCCACAAGCCCCTCCATCGGAGGAGCAAGAACACCTTCGACAGAAACGTGCCAGACTAGTGGATCCTTGTGAAATTTGCTACAATTATCTGACTTCATCTGCACCCTATCACCTTCCATCATTCCTCTTTGCACAGAGTATAACTAGGAACCCTAAAAATATAGAAGGTTAGAGATAATAGAAAGGTGAAAAATCTCTCTTACATCAAGGAATTTAAGCCATAAATGTCAGTCTTTGGAAATCAAGCCTAAGGACAGGTCACATGCAGGAGTTAATAATTTTCTAGAATCAATCTTAGCAAAAGCATTAATGATGATCTCCTCACACAAACGATTAAGCAAATAGGACATGATAGGCTATTTGTTTGAAGCTTCTATATGGATTTTTTCCAGCCCAACCATGAATTGGATTAGCCGGTGCTAGAGACATCCCGCTTGGTGGTGACTTGACCAGGTTTTTTTGTGGCAATGTGGATCTTGGGAATTATGTCAGTTGGCAGTGGTGGAGTTGGTGTCCTTGATACACAAAATCTGAAACATAAGTGTTTGCTTGAGCACAGGTTCATGCATTCTCTCATTGTTGTGTATTGAGGCTGGGCAAAGTAAATGCGTTTAGATGAAGTAAATGAAACATTGAATGTCATATCCTAGGAAAGTATGCTTTAATTAGTTTGAATTATTGCAACAACCATTGTGGTGTTGGTTTTGTAGTATTTTACATAGGTTATTGTGCTCTTCTGTTTTGCATGTTTTCACCATGATAGTCTTTTCCCATTTATCTACTACTTGTTTATGCTTCTTAAGTATTTTTCTAACATCTCTTGCAATTATTTAATAGATTTCTTATCTTGTGTTAATATGTTTCATGGATTTGTTTCTCCTTACCTTGTTTGAACCTACTTATGTAACGCCCCGCCGTGCAAACCCCAAAGGAACTAATAATAACAGAACAAATTTTTTTTTTTAAAGAACATAAGATTGTATTTATGTATTCCAATATAACAATGCATTAAGTTGCAAGACTAATTCCATTGGGGTACACGAGGTGACATTACTATACTAACCCATAACGAAGATAATAGATTAAACAATTATTAAACAATTACATAAATCCATTCATTCTCATAACACCATTTAAAATATCCATTAACAATAACCATATTAATACCGTATGCACATATGACAATACACGTAGTTATAAAGATATAAAGTGTTACATATTTCGATAGATACAACTCTACCTAACCAACTATAACAAGTGATCGTTCCTAAATATACATTACATCCAAATGATAGTAAAATACAATTGACTAAAAATACATCTCAATATCCACATATACAATTTACAACAAGGTCATTCCAACACACGTGGGAGACAATACATCAATGAATACATTACATCTGAAGTATAACATACAACTGGTACAAAGAATTACTGGATCATCAACATCTTCCAAACCCTGCAATAAAAGATACATCTGCAACAAAAAGGGAACCCAACGGGGTGCGAAGCACATTCCACCCAACCACCCCCGTGCTGGGAGTAGACAAGGAAGGATCCCTGACCAAGCATGTTTAACTGTAACAAAGACTAACTCTAGATAGACAACTTAACATCAAAGACCACATAGAAAACTAGACAAAGATAAATCCAAAAGGCACAACAACAAACCACTTCAGAATATAACAACAAGTCACAATCACAACATCAATGAAACTCAAGACATAATATCAAAGACTACTTCCAACAATGACCAAAGACAAATCAACAAATCACTTCCAGAGAACTTCAGTAAATTGACACGACTAGAATGTTAGATGAGAGTGTCATCGCATGGTTTAACATGAATTATCCAGACATCCTATCACAAGGTGCTGCCTCCATCACTACATGGATTCTCCAGACAACCAAGTTAAGGTGCTGCCTCCATCTATGGTTCTCCTGACAGCCTATCTCAAGGTGCCACTCCATAGGGTTACTCATGCAGAGTCATTAACCTTTCATGAAGACAAGGCAACGACCTTTCCAACCACAACCTTCTCGGTCCCCTTTAGCCTGTGTTAGCACTAACAAGCGGACGGGGCATCACAATTATCTTGTTAGTGTTTAATCCCACCCATGGTTTATTATTTAGGTTATCACTAATTAATCTAACCCTACGTGGGTTACCCTGACAACCCCTTTGTGCTCTGGACCCCACTAGAGCCACTCTCTCTAGACACTCAACACATAAATATCTAAACAACAAGATTGTATCAATAAGGAAAAATTGAACCAACATTAGATGAACTGTGAGGCATAACCCTCTCGCCCAAAATCATATGTATATCATCCACAACCAATACAATCCAAATGCAACTAAATCATAACCATGGTCAAAATATGGACCAAACATCAAAATACAATATCAGAATTACATATCAGAATCCCCTCCTCTGGAAGTTTAAAACACAACTTAGGCTCCTACGAAGGGTAGAGTAAATCTAGGTTTTCCCACATGACATACCCAACTAAGGAAAATAAAATAAAATAAAATAAAATAAATAATCTCAAGAGTGAACAAATCATAAAACCACGCGAACAACTACAAACACAATAAACTTCACCAACATCGTAAATCAACATCTCATGAAAGTTCGATTAAATTCCAAGCACAGTTTATTTCTAATTTACAAACCTGCACTATAACATTGCACTATTCAATTTATTTATAATCACATAACTTGTTCCTAATCATCTTAATTTCACTATATTATGATAACTTGTAAAAATTATTATTATAATAAATTTACAATCCCCACATATAAAAATCAAATATTAAAAAAAAACCTCAATAAATAATTTGGTAATTAATTTATATATAAATATATATTAAATAATATATAATATATATATATATATATATAAAATAATAGATAATAAATATATATTAAATAATATATAATATATATAAATATAAATATAAATAAAAAACGCCCGAATTAAATAAAAGCAATTTAAAAAAATGAAAACTAAAGGGTCAATCCTCCACGTGTGGAGGTGGCAGTACCTCCCCGGAATCCCCAGCCCGGCTCTTGTGGCAATGGTGGACAGCATGCCCAATATGGGTGGTGTAACCCCTGTATAAAATTTATATAAATATAAATATTTTTTTATGTTTTATAACTTTTCTATTAAATATTTCATTCATAAATATTCTGTACACGAAAATCCGTGAACATAGAGATAAAATTTATTTATTTTCATATATATTTCCTACGACACAATTTACGAAAATAATATGAATGTACACACACATATATATAAAGAATGCATAGTTTACTTTACACAGTAATTTTAAAATCTAATATATATATAAATATTTAAAAATAACATTAGATACATAAATAGAGAAATTCAACACAATCATAAGAATAAATTGTTTTCCTCACATACCCACTACAGATCACAATCATAAGAATAAATTTATCCTTTTTACATAAAATGAAATCACACAGACAACCAATATTTATCTGTATATATATTTAATTAACACAAACAAAATTATATTATATTATATATATATATATATGTATATATATATAATAAGAGATTCTGAACAATAAAATAAATAAATAGATTTTCAAAAGATCCAATAAAAATCTAGACATGCAAAAATATTCATCACAAATACAATATGATTTTCTTTTCAATAATTTCATAAATAAATTATATTGAAGAATTTAAAACAAGGTTTTCACTACAGAGAAATTCAAACATTTATAATAGACAAATCTTAATCACAGGAAACTCTTTTCAAAACCCAAGGAGAAATTAATCTTCCAACATGGCAGTCAAGAATTTATTACAGAAGAATAAATCAAAAGAGAAATAATGAACTTGAAAGGAACCTAGAATCCTTCGTTCGATGAAGAATCCTTTCTGAATCCTCTTCTCGACTTCCTGCCTTCAGCTCTTTTCTCGATCTTCGGCCTTCAACGTTCTTCTGAATCTATCTCTTCTTTCAAACCCACAATAATTTTACCCCAAAAACACCAAACCAAAAATATCTTTTTTCTTTTTTTTTTTAAATTTCTAGATCCCCAAAACAAAGAGAAAAACTTCTATGTGTGAATAATCTCCTCATAAAAATAATAAATCAAAATAAAGATTCAATAAAGCTCTTCTGCTTTCTTTTCTCAAAAATCATCTTCTCTTATTGGTCCTTTTCCCAACTTTTAAAAGCACAACTTATCTACAATTTTAATTAAAATAATTTATTAAATCAAGATATTATCCTCACATGATTTTCTAATCTAATATTAATAAAAAGATAATATCTAATTATTCTAAACAATATTAATTTAATTTAATTTCTTGCACTTTAATTAATTAAATACTTTTTAATTTACAATATATTTACATTTAACCATTTACTAACTCACAATTAAATCAAAACAACAAAACAACTTTAATTAATTATCTTATAACATAAGATTAATTAATTACACACTAACTATAAATTAAATAAAAACTCAACAATTAACTACACAACAACAAGGAAAAAACTTCAGTCATGACAAAAAAACATACAACAGGACGACGGACTTGGGACGGGGACACTTCCAAACCTACTCCCTTTTTCAACATTTTTACCCATTGGGTTAATTTATTGCTCGCCCTGTCCTGCCAAAGTAGGTGGAATCGAGAATTATTCCTGCAATCCTACATCCAAATAAACGTCAAGTAGCACATGTATATATATAATCAAACATCCTATCGTGAGAAGGAATTGCAGTGTAGCAGGGCACTCGTGAACGAGTGATGCTACACTGTCCTCTCACCTAATCTATTCTAACAATTACAATATCAATGACGAACTAACATTTATAACCAAATTGATCATAAGATAACATGATACTTAACTACTACATCATAACTAATTATTAAACCATTGCATTATAATATAATTCTGAAAATCAACTAACATAACCAACCATAATGTCATATCAAATGATCATGTCCACAAAAGGAATAACAACATCATCAAATGTCAAACCAACCAAATCAAACAATAATAGTATCATCATAATATCAACGTATCAAGTTAAAGCATAGAAAATAATAAATCTAAATAGTATGAGGGGTATTACAACTTATGTACAATAAAGTATTAATTGTTGTGGTTATTTTGTTTGTATTCAACATGTTAGATGTCTTATATCAGTATGTTCCATGATATTTGTTCTTCTGCACCTATTTGAAGTTCACCATAACAAACTCTTCTTTATGATATTCTTTTGCATGGTTAGCTTGTTTTTCATTTAAACTGAATTTTAGATCTGTGAATTTGTTGTTACACTTTGTGGCATTGTTTGATATATGTATGGATATATGTATATACATATGCATATGCATAAATATACATATATGTATATGTATATGTATATATGCATATTCAATAAAAAAAGTGAAACTCTTTGAGATGGAAGGTGAAATGAGGGAAGAAACAATACATATGCATAAGTAGAAACAACATTACACTCTATGGGCAAGGGAAAAATGCACCGTACTTTCCATTCATTACACTCTCCATCGAAAATGCATTGCATATGCATAGATATATGTACATATGGATCATATGCATGTATGTATATACAAATGAATATGCATATGCATATACATATATGAATATGTGTATTCAACCTAATTAGATGTATAGTTTCTTTGTTCTTCAATTGAATTTTCTCTGTATTGGTTTAGTGCTTCACAAGTTTTATTGTCAACCATGTTATTCAATTTCTCTATTTTTCTTCAATATATATATATATATTCGTATATGTATCTGTGTATGTCTCAAAGCATTGATTTCCACATACCATTCACAATGAACACCATCCTATTTGTAAGGATGTGAAGTTAAATCAATTAGAAAGATACCAAGGAACTAACTATACAAAATGTGTATAACACCAAAGATGGATAGAGTATATATATGTGTCTATATATGTATAGATATGTATGCATATATATATGTATGTATATATATGTGTGTGTCTGTGTGTTGGAAATCATAGTCTGAAATGTGCAACAAAATATATTGATTAAGGTGCATTGTTCAAAGAGGCATTGTTGTGTTGGTTTCATGACATAGTAGTTGATGAACCATTTTCTTTGTCTATTTTATAGTATTTTAGAGGGTCTTAAAATTGTTGTGCTCTAGAATCTATGAGTTATATATATATATATATATGTATATATATATATATATATATATATATATATATATATATATATATATATATGTATATATATATGTACACACACATATATATATGTGTATGTATATATATATATGCATGTATATGTAGATATATATATGTGCAGGTATGTGTGTGTTTATGTATATATATATATATATATATATGTATATATATATATATATCTATATATATATATACTTATATATATACATATACATATATATGTATATGTATATATAGGTATGTATATGTATATGTATGTATGTATATATATGCATACATATATATGTATATATATGTGAATATATATGTATGGGAAAGTACAATGTGAAATGTGTGAGAAAATATATTGAATAGCTTGCATTGTCAAAAGAGCCATTATGGTGTTGATTTGGTAGAACACTATTGTAAAAATTTGAGCTATATTATTTGACAGTAAACCCACATTAAATAGAACTTGTAAATGCAATGGGTAGCAATAATTTGTGCAAAATGGCTATAAGGCCATAGAGTTAATTAGGAACTTGAGCTACATTACTTGGCACTAAATATTATAGAGAAATAGAGAAGACTTGTCCAAAATTTCGAATGATGACGTGGTGCTTGGCTATTCAACAAAGGATGTTTGGGTATGTGTAGGATCATGATGGGCCAAAAACTAGTGATATGATGGGTATGTGTAGGGTATGTGGCTGGTGACTTTTTTTTACCCAAAATTGATGAAACGATTTTTTTTTTTAAAAGAGATTCTCAACTTTCCACCAATATAAATTATGCTTTACTTTGAATTTAATAAATAATTAATATTCATTTTCTATTTGAATTACAACTAAAGTCTTGATTGATAGGTTGATTGAAAAAAATTATAGCCTTCAAACGGTATCACATTTTTGAATCAAAATATGCATCACATTCTATGCTTTGCATACTATAGGATTAAGAAAAAATGAATTTCATGAAGTTTTGACCAAGTTAAGATTCAGACATCACGATTTTTTATATTTTTTAAAAGTTGTAATAAAAAATTCATAATTGATTATTTAATTGGAAAAAATTACAAAAAATATGCATCACATCGGGACACGAGTCCTCTACTTATATCTAAAATATTATTAAAAAATTATCATTTTATTGTGGTTAGGGTGGTAAGATAGATACCTACTTCTTATTTTTTCCCTAAAATTAAAGTACTACTGCATTGAAATTTCAAATTTTCACCAAATAGATTTTTTTTAAAAATAAACCTAGTAGTTTAGAAACTATGTACATTCAATTTGCTACATATTTTATTCTTACATATTTTTAAAATAATATAGATAACTTATTCAAATTTTTACATCAAGTTGCCTAACTTTGATTTTTCTATTTTTT
This sequence comes from Sequoia sempervirens, assembly GCA_007258455.2. Classification (NCBI taxonomy): domain Eukaryota; kingdom Viridiplantae; phylum Streptophyta; class Pinopsida; order Cupressales; family Cupressaceae; genus Sequoia; species Sequoia sempervirens. Next base: position 113,673,018 of record VDFB02047230.1, read on the forward strand.
TTGTCATTTAAGGGCATGCTTTTTTCATGATGATCCTACACATACCCGTTTGTAAATATTTCTCATTGGTCAATAAGGATTGCAAAAAAATTATGAATTTAGAATTGACAAGACAACTGTTATAGTGATTGGTTATCTTGTATCAATAAGTTTCATGATATTGTTTTTCCCTCATATGTTTGAGTATCAATATGTTTCATGATATTATCTTCCACTCATCTGATTCAAGTTGCTTGTAACAGATTATTCTATTGTTCTTGTAACAAGGATTGTTTTCAATTTTTAAAATTTTGGAATTTTTTCCATGGTTAATTTGTTTGGATGGAACTTGTTATATCTCTTGTATCAATATGTTTCATGATGTTCTTTTTAATTGAACTGTTTGAAGTGAATTTGAAGTTGCTTGCAATAGATTATTCTATTGTTCTTCTAACAACCATTGTTTTCAATTTTTAGAATTCTCTAATTTTTGGTGTGGTTATTTTGTTTGGATGAAACATGTTATATGTCTTGTATCGGTATGTTTCACTATGTTTTTTACCCTCATCTGTTTTAAGCTCCTTGTAAGAAAGTATTGATTTTCATGGTTTGGCTCTTCTAAATTCTAAAATTTTGTGCACTGCTAGGAACTACAACCATGGTGTTGATCCATTCCTTTGGGCTACTTGCAAATTTTACATAGATAGATACAAATATTTATACATATATATATATATATATTGAATTTCTCATTTCATAGTTTAAAAAGTACATATATGTAGATATATATATCCATGTATATAGACCAAGACTAGTGTGGCTTGTTTGACAATCCATCAGTTATTTATATGCAAAAATAGTAAAAATACCATAGGACCATAGTGCCCCTTTCGAAAATGAAACTTAATCGATATATTTTCTCATATTTTGGAGACTACTTTCCCATATTGCAACATTGAATATTGCATCTACTTCCTCCATTGTCATGGTCCAATAGCGCTAGGATGTATTAACCCTCACATGAGAAAACACTTACCATTTTACTTCTTTTTATTGAGGCAACCAACCTCACCACTGCCAAACCACATAATTAGCAAACTCCATGTTGTTATAAACAACCCCTAAAAATCCCCCCACCAGAAGTGCATATGGATATATATATATATATATATATATATATATCTAGTTATATGTGTTCTTTTAAACATGTGGACAAAAGGAAAATTCAATGCGTATATATGTAATTAGTAATTTTTGTTCTTGCAATTGTATATTCTATTGTTTGCATTAAAAAAGAAGAAGGTAGTAGGCAACAACATATACAAATATTTGCATATACTTATTTATAGAAATATAGTAAAACACTACATACATACAATAGTAAAATGGTTGGTGAGTTATTAATATTTCTAACTTGTCTACCAGTTGGCATTGCATATTGCAATACATTAATGTTTTATTTTCATTGTCAAATAGAGGTGCCAATCAGTCAACTATAATTGGAACATTTTCTTCCTCTAAAAGGCCCTAGAACTATGTCTGCAAAATAAACCTTTGTGGATGGGTCTCTAGAGCCACCCAAAATTTATTTGGTGATTGATTTGGAGACACCTCCCATACGTCCCATAACAGAGTCCGACTCTGAGAGTGTCGTCCACTAGCCTCTAGATCCTAATTTCATATGTTTGTATTTCCTTTTCATTATAGCTACTGCAACTTCGATGTTATTGTTTCCTTCCTCTATAGTAATAAACTTCAAAATTTCCTTTCATTTCCTTTAATTTTGGGATTCTCAAACAAAAAAAAATACAACACATACAGTTTACTGTTTATGTTTCCAGTTTCATTATCCTTTAGTTGTATACAGACATGACTAGCCCTAGTTAAACATATAGATGTGGAAGTACATATGCATTAATATTTTAGAGCACATAAAATATCTCTTTGCAGCCTTTGTTTTCCTTACTCATTTTATCCATTTGGTGTGATGATGTGAATTTTCCTTGATTGAACTTGTTTTTGTAGGCTGCAAAGAAACAACCAACTTTGACACAATTTGCAATTCATTCCATCAATGCCAGAGATGCCATTGCCTCTCTGTTCCTTCAACTTTTTTCCTTCAAAATAATTGGTAGTGATGAAGGGTGGGTTGAACGATACAGGGTTGTCTTGTCTGATGGACACCATATGCAAATAGGAATACTACCTTCCCAATGCAATGATTTGTTTTTCATAGGTGCCTTGAAAATAGGGTCCCTTGTATGTTTAAGACATTGTGTTTGTAGGAATGTCTAAGATTCAAGGTTGGTTGCATTCTTTCTTGTCTACTTTCAAAAATTATCTTTCCCCTTTGTATATTCCTACTATAATGTGTCCAATATATTGTTTTCCTTCTTTTCTAAGGCCTTAATCATATTTATCTTAGTTGTGATTACATCTGATTGTCAAATCATTGGGACCCCTAGGTATCTATTCAAACAGTAAGAGGATAAAATGTTGGGGCCAAACTCGCCTTCTCCTTCTCAATAGACCCCTAAATTTGGTCTACAGTTGCCCCCTAAGAAACAAAAGAACCCTACAAATGTCAACCTTATTAAAGTTTTAAACATTTATCACAATATTTGGACAGTGAAAGGGTGTGTAACACATATTAGGGAGATGTACCATTTCCACAAAAAAAGAGGTGAAGACCAACTTTTTAGTTTTGACATTATAGATACGGAGGAGATAGAAATACATGTTACTTATTTTGATGATATTGCTAAATTGCATTATGGTCAAGTTGAGGTGGGTGTAATTTAATATCAAGAGGATCGGTCAAGGATGCACATTAAAAAATCAATAAATTAAATAGTAACCTTGAAATTATTTTGGATGAAAAATCAACAATAAAATCGTATGAAGATGATATTTTCATGCCAAATAAAAGCCTCTACTTTTGTCCCAGTTAGTGAAATAAGAAATTATAGTGATAATAGCTTGGTTGATATTATTGTCATTGTAGTGCATTTTGGGTACATATCAATAGTTTGTAGGAAAAATGGATCTGAAACAATATCATGGAAAACTATTAAACTATATGGTATCTCTGCTTTCTTCATTGATGTTAATTTTTGGGGTCCAAGTTGGAAAGAAAAAGGTGATGTGTTGGAGTGGTTGTATCTTTTAGGTGATAGAGTGATAGTTGTTGTCCAAGGTGGCCATGTAGGATACTTTAATGGTAAAATTATCAATACATCAACAACAACAGTCCTAGACATTAACCCTTCTATTCCTAAGGAAAACACTCTTAGATCTAAGGGCCTACTCAAAGTAGAACAAGTGGTTTCATCTTCTTCTACTCCGCGTAGGCTCCATCCTTCGAATGATAGAGTTACTATTGCATTCATCTTGAACATTTGTCTTGGCTTGCCAGAAATTGTTGAGGCCATTTTTAAAGCAACCATTCAAATTGAAAAAATTGATTCTTCTTGTTATCCTTCTTGCCACTTGTTGGTTAATGGGAAAGAATGCAAAAGAAAATGCACACATCCTTGTGCTTATGTTTTGTTTTGTGATCATTGCAAGATGGAAATTAAGGAATGCAACTATCACTATCTTCTGCAGTATGAGCTCCAAGACCACTCAAACATCCTTTGGTCTATTTCTTTTGATGAAGCTAGCAGTAATTTACTGCAAATTCCATTAAAATACCTTTTCATGTTGTATGACTACTCTGAGTCTATAATAGATCCTATTTTTTTATTAAAGGCCTTATTTGTAAAGCATACATCTTTACTGTCTTGATTAGAATGAAAACTTACAATTTTGAGGAAAGGATGAAAACAATGATTGTGAAAGCAACAAAAGTTGATTTTGAAGTAGAGTGTAAACTATTGCTTTCTGAAATAGAAAAATTGTCTACCCCTGCTATAGAAAAAGGCTCCACTAGTGAGCTAACACTTTGACTACTCTTTTGCAATTTCCAACATTTCTCGTAGTCTTTCCTTTTTAATAATCACTGTGGGATGCTAAGACTTCTGTTTTACAAATATGAAAATAATTTATTCCTATCTTTCGATATATACATTTGTGCATTCATGGACTGCTTGGATCCTTTTGATTTTAATGTGCTGCATAGATTGTTTTTAGTCTGCATTGTTACTATGATTCTTGATTCCTGTTAGGTGGTGGAATTTTTAGTTCTTCTATGTCTATTCTAAATTCACTTCTTCCCTTTATAATCATTGAATAGTAATATTATCTTGAACAAAAAACATATAACAATACTCAAATATTGAGAATGGTTAACGGAGAAATCTATATAGTACTTGTATATATTTTTATATATTGCAATGTTGAAGCCATGTTATTCGTTTTGTCGTCATTCATAGATATACATTTATATCCACATGTATACATTTTTTTTTTATGTGTTTGTGTGTAATTACTTTGACCATCATAACTAATACTTAAATAAGAAAAGATAAAAATAAATAACATAAAAGTAATAAATTTTTTGCTTCCATATAAAAATTGGCAAAAATATGCCATACCTAAAGTTATGAACTGATGTTTTTGTGAAGAATATTTTTTTATTGAATATTAGTAATTAAAAACGTGACTAACAACTCTTTAAAAGAGGACAATCCTTTAATCTTTTTTTTCATAAATATTATATAATCCATAACTTCAAGTCTACCATGTATTTCTATGCATATGTATGTTAAAATAATCAAACAATAATCTATTAATTGATTGATTAGCCTGGACAAAAAGGTCAAATATAGATGTGCATCTAGGTCTGATAAATATATAACTAAGACATAAGTAAAATTATATTGTACTTCGATCGATCTATAAAACAGTTCACCTATCAATTCAGAGTTCAAGCTACATGATTTGGCACTAAATATTATAGACAAATAGGGAAAATGAAAAAGACCTATTAAAAACACATTTACTATGTAACAGTTCCCTTTTCAATTCTAAATTTTAATTTTTTTTGCAATCCTTATTGACCAATGAGCAGCATTTATGAACAACCTTTGTTGAATAGGTGATCTTGATGTTGTCATTTAAAACCCCGCGTAAGTATTTTGTATTTCTCTATAATATTTACTACCAAGTACATGGACAATAGAATATGTGAAATAATTACTGGCCCTAAGCATATTTTTTTGAAAAAAGAAAGAAAATTAAATTGCAATTTTTGATATGGTAATGAGTATAATTCCAATAATGCACATAGATAAACACAAACAATAAACGAAGGACAAAAATTATATGTGTATGTATATGTTTATGTATAAGTATATGTATATGTGTATACGTGTATACATATATGTATGTAGATGTATGTGTATGTATATATGTATATGTATATGTATATGTATATGTATGTCTATGTGTATTCATATGTAAACACCCCATGCAATTTGCGAGTTCTTGCCTAGCCCCATTGACAAAAATGGTGGACTTTGTTGACCACATGGGTTGGTGGTGGTGGAGTTGGTTTCCTTGCTCAACAGGTACAAAATGGTGGAAACCTGGCATGCACTTCCACTAGTTCACAAATTCAATGGTTTAAGAAGCATTATCCTTGGCATTCTACACTATCTCATCCTCCTACTATTGTTGTAAGTTGTTTTCCCATTATCCTTTTTACTGTTTCATACACATGTAACCACATATATATATTTTCATAGATTCAAATAAAATGTTTCTTTGTAGTAATATGATGCTGACTTTGATGCAACCATGGATGGATGAGGAGATATGAATCCCATCTATGGAATAATTAATGAGTAAAATCTCCCCCTAACTGTAAGAATAATCATCATTTTTTATAAATTTATATTTTACTGACTTATACATTGATCGCTTTTGTTTGTGTAGAGCTACATATCCTTGAGTAGATACCAAAGTTATACATTCACTCCTTTCCTTTCTACATGGCTAGATATGTTCCAGCACATACCAAAATCTGGTATGTTTATAAATTTATTTGTATACATTGTATTCTTTCACACAAAAGTTTTGCTATATCTTTGATGTCCTCCCTTTAATGATATCTTTCTATCTTATATTTGGAATTGGTTCTATTTTCAAACAATACCTTTCCTATATTGTCCTTTTCCTATATTTTTGAACATTACAAATAGATTCCATCAACTATGTGTGAAAATGAATGCTTTGAAACATGAAGAAAAATAGAGTAATTGTATGAGAGGTATTGGAATAACACTTACTTGTTGATAAGTACTATACACAACCATTCATCTTCTATGTATTGAGGACACCAACTCCATCACTTCTAGCTCTCATAAGCACCAAGCTCCACATCGCCAAAAAAAAACCTCCGTCAAGTCCTCTCCAAATGGGGCATCCCCGGCCTCGAAAAATCCAACTCAAAGATGGGGTGACGAGAATCCTAGTGGAAACTTGAATAAAAATATTGCATATGCTCAACTGCAATAGCCATAGTGTATTCTACACATTGCATTTCAGCATGTCTCTACAATTATCATTTAAGGTTATGGGGAAAAATCTCTTCTCCAGTTTCCCCATTTGTCTATAATATTTAGTGCCAAACAATGTAGCTTGAATTTTGAATTGACAAGAAAACTGTTACATAGATTTCATATATTATATCCATACATCTCATGATATAGAGAAATTTCAAAAGAAGTATTAGGTAAACACTTTAAGAATTAAAGACAAATAATTTTCCAAATCAATTATTTAAACCCACTTGTTTATGACAATACCTATTTCCCCTATCTTATTGCAACAATTATATGATACAATAATGTGTCCAAATTATGTATAACATCATAGACTTAATTGTAAATTCAAGCTACATTGCGTGGTATTTAAACTTATGAACAAATCATTTATGCTAAATACCCATGTAAAATAACTTACAACTTCCACATGAAAATAGTTCAAAACCCTAAAATCTACTATAGAATAGACCCAAGGGAAATGATTCTTATAATAGTCTGATACTAGACCAACACTGCAATGGCTCTTTCGACAATGCAACTTAATCAATAGATTTTCTTTCCAAAGAAAAAAAAATGACAATTAACAGTTTGTTATAAGGAGCTTCAATCAGATGCCAAGAAAAGAATAGCATGCAACATATTGGTACAATACAAGTAGTCTATGTAATAGTTGTAAGAGGTATTAGGATACTACTTAAGAATCAAATGTATGTTGTTCTTCACTATTTCCCTAATAATTCTCTTACAATTTCTAATGCCCCGCCACACAACCCTAGAGGAAGTTGCAATTCACTACTAAAGCACACCAATTTTTTTTTTTTTCAATAACATGTAAGATGAATACACATTGCCAACAACCTCTAAGGCCATGAGACAAAGATTACTTTAAAACCCAAACAAAAATTAACATCAATTGAAACCAAAACATTAATCATTTACAAAATTAAGATTACATACATCCCATATAAGATAATTTACAACAAGGATAATTAATACCTCAAGATTCCAAATAACAACATTTAAACAATAAGATTACAACACTCATTCCCCGAATGAGGTAAATCCAAAAATCATGATTACAATTTACAAATTCCACCTTGATAACAAATGAGGGGTAATAAAATACAATAAGTACTGGGAGAACAAGGCATGAGAAGAAACCGATTCCCACGAGCTCTCCAACTGGAAGTCATGACCACACGAACAAGAAGAAGCACCAATAGATTAAGATGCATGCCACCCGACCATGTGGAACCCAAAGGCCCCACTCCCTCCGTGCTAGGAGATAGTAACAAGGATTTCCTAGAAAAGACCATCTACCACTAGACATAGGCTAACACAAAAAGTGAATTGCAAACAAGAACATATACCACATCACTTAACATCATGGTTACAATGCTTCCAGAGTACAAAATCGAGTACAATCACTATACAAAATAAACCAATGGTACACCACCATACCAACTGCTATCATAGGAGGAGTGTCATCCCAAAGGTTGCATGGGATCTCCTGGCAAGTCTTCCTAGGTCCTAGCCCCCCTCTAGGGATATCCTGAAAACCTCAATCGACTCCTAGCCCCACATGCGCACTAGAGCGGAATCGATTATCTCTCGTAAAGACGAGATAACAATATTGCCATTCTAGGCCTTCACGACTCATCTCAAGTCTCATACAAGCCCTTGAGCCAATGAGCAAGGCTAAATTATCTTATTAATGTTCAAGCTACTCTATCCCTAGTATAAGTTATTTTGATTTTCACTTAGTTAACTGACTCTCACACGAGTTATCCTATAACCACTTTGGGCCCGACGCTCATTGAAATCCACTCCCCTATCGACAACACATAACTCAACCACATGCCAAGGGTAGACAATGCACTAACACTGATCACAAATAACCAAACACCTCAACAGGTAACACATCACTACAGATGTACAAAACTAAAACCAAAGCATGCACTACCCAAGGCTAACACAAGGTTGACTAACATAATGATAATCCACATAACGAACTAAAAAAATAATACTCAACCTTTAATCACAAGGTCACACAACCCGTATGAAGAACTAGGTTTCCACTGATACAAGTCTCATGCTCTACCCAAGAAAGGCAATAACCAATCACAAGGGCAACAATCATCATCTCAAAAAAACACAACTGGAAGACTTACATGATCAACAAGAAATGACTTAAAGTCAACAATCATATAATCACGTGTCTTTAAATGTCTAAAGATGTAATTTTGACAAACAAAATTTTCTCATAACACAGAAACCAAAGTATAAACAAAGTTTGACTCACGTATAACCACCCTTAGCAATAAATGAACCCATATCTAGAAGACACTCAAAACATTCACTCTCATTCCACAACATCGAAGGAAAACAATTAAACACTGAAAACATTTCAGACAAATATGTAAGCTAATGTTCGGATTTCCTAGATCCAGTCAAACATAGATTTCATGACTTGCATTTATCCAATCAATTGATCCCATTTCTTTTCACGACATTGAAATATTTAAAGAAAAGATCATTTACTCTAAATTTCATAACCATATTCATAATCAAAACACTTTAATAAGGCAGCTATCTGGTTAAAATTTAAATCAACCGTTCTCTCTAAGTTTCATGATCACAAACTATAGATAAATCACTTGATTAATAAATCATTTAGGTTAATTAATAAGTTCATCCTTTACTCTCAGTTCCGCAATCATATTCTATAATTAAACATCTTGAAAAATAAACATTTAGATTAAATAATTCAGTCTTGATTTCAACTTAGCATTAAATAAATCAACTAAATCTTATCTCTACTTGAATTCAATTATATTCCAAAACGAATATACCTAATAGTGAGTTAAGCATGTTGACCACTTAAGGAGTTTAAACCAATAATTATATTTCATTTCTTAATCACATATCTTAATAAAATCAACCTTCGAAGTACAATCATTTGATTATTTAAAATCTCCTTTGTTTTCAATACATCATTTGACTATTAAAATTTCAACGTTCTAAATAATTCTTCTGAATATACAATCTACTTTTGCTTCATTTATGTAACAATTTCATCCTAAGATGATCTAAATTTTAAATTTGTCTATTTAATTTCATTTGCCTCAGTTATCCATAATAATCAAAATCAAATTATAAATAAATCCAACATTTGACAATAAAGTCGTCTGATTTGAATAAGACATTCATTAACTCTAAGTTTCACTAACATATTCAATTTCAAGATATTGTAATAAATAATATTTAAATTAAATCACTTAATCCATTTTGCAACATAGGATATTCAATCAACTAAAAACAATATTTCAAATAAAACATTAGATTTTCTAAACTCCACTCCTCCCTCTATTAGCACGACGATAATCATCTTACTACATTTGAATTATGATACCCCTTAGCGCATCTATTAAAATAAAGTACCAATGCGATATCCATACAATTAAATATAAAAACATATTATCATGGTTATTTACAAATATATATTCAATGTACGTATATACCTTCATATACAAATATATTTGATTTAAACAACTATTATTTTAACAAATAATTAAAACACCCATTAATTAAAATATATCAAATAATTTATATATATATATATATATTTCAATTAATCATCTTTAAAATCCTTATGATTTAACATATATAATAAAATATATATGTATATATATATATATATTTAACTTATACTAAAATTCATTTAATTTAATATATATTAAATATATTATATTTTATATAATGTATAATATTAAATATTATATATAATATATAAAATATAATATAAATAATATATATATATATATATATATAAAAATTAAATTCAAAATAGAAATCGAAATTGTTTTAATACAAAGAAAGGGCCGAAGCCCTGGGCACGTAGCCCTGCCTCCCACCGGGTGGCGGTGGCTATGTGTTCACACACAACCCGCCTCCCTGCGGGAGGCGGTGGCTGTGTGTTCACACACAGCCCGCCCCCCGCCGAGGGGTGATGGCTATGTGTTCCCACACAGCGAATGCCTCCCGCTGGGTGGTGGCCGTGGCAGCGGTGGTGGTGGGGGTTGGTCTCCCCACCCCACAAAAAATTACATTTAAATTTTGTTTATATATATATATATAATACACAAATTGCATTTCCCCCAATTTTGGTAAAAATCAGAATGAGAAATTTGAATAGGGGAAGAAAACAAGCATTTTCCTTTGAATTTAAATTGAGAAACAAGCAATACATTTTGCAAAACTCAAACAAATTTACCCAAACAACAAGAGGGTTTAAAGATTTAATTTGAAGAGGAGTTTTCTTTTGGGTTTTCATTTCCAAATCTCAACCATTTTGCAAGTTTTCAAAGAAATAACTGATGGGTTTTATTGGATTCAATCAACCTTTCAAAGATTTCTCACACAATTAACAAGATTTTCAAACATGCATTACAAAGATTAAACTATTTTCAAAATAAACAAAACAAGAACAAAGAGGAACCTGGTTTCTTCCTCCAAAACTTGAAGCCTTCAAACATGGAGTTTTCCAATTCCTCCATTGAATCCATCCCAAGCAAAAGTCTCCACCTCCTTCACAAATCCAAGTAATCCACCAACAAACTCTCCATCCAAGTTGAAAACCCCCCTTTTTTTTCAAAATGAACAAAAATATCCTAAAAATAGAGTTTCCCCCAAATTATTCACAAATTGAAATTAAAATAAATTTCAATTTTCAAATTCGAAAAAAAACAAATATCTTTTACCAAAAAAGTCAACTATTTCCAAAAATATCTTTTCTACAAAGTCATTGCATTTTGAAACATTTGAACTTTAAATAACTTAAAACAAAATTCTATTTTCCAAATAGAATGTAATACCTTTTAATTTTATTTTATTTTTCTTTTCACTAAAAGAATTTAAAATTTTTAACACTTTTAATTCGAAAGAAATAACTTAATCAATTCACACAATTATTTTAATTAATCAATAAAATAAATCTAATCCAAGATTTGATTATTTTATTAATTAAATTAAATTAATTAATAAAGTAAATAACATTCCTAGCATTACAACCAATTACATTTAAGCCACAGATTAACAACACAAGCCATTATAACTTGAATTTAATTAAAGACCAAGGTGATATGGGCAACATGAAACAACCAAACCTGACTACAACTCAACGACACATGGTGACTAGGGTAACGACTTGACACGGAAAACCTAGCTACTATCTCCCAAATAATTTCCATTGGTCAATGGACACACTCAAACCTGGAAACCAGGTGGAGTCGATGTCATGTACCTACCAACTTGCAACAAAGAGAATGTTGAATGTGCATATATACATAATATGATCAATCACACCATGAAGAGGAAATCTTAGAATCGTAGGGCACTCGCAAGCGAGTGATACAATCTCGTCCCCTTCACCAATACAATATCACTAACTGATGCATCTAACATCAATAACATGATCAATAGCATAAAACATCGTTAAACCAAATATCTTCTAAGTTAATCCAAAACATGCCATAAGGGTAACATCAGGATAACATCACATCGAAATATAACATCCACATTGTATAACAATTGCAATCAAAAGCAACCTAGTTCCAAATTCAAAGCATAATCAGACATAATCATAACAGGGAAGAACAATGCCGATCAAAGAGCCAAAACGGAGGGGTGTTACACAATTTACCTATATCTCTATTATATTTACTCCTGTCAAAGTATACTCCAAAAGATGGAAGGAAATATATTGATTTAGTTGCATTACCAAAATAGCTATTATGGAATTATGAATATGTTACACATACTCCACAATTAAATACTTTCTTCTTAGCAATATCTCAATGCTACATCATTGAATGATATGGTTGTATTGTACATATTTTCTCAGAATGAAGAAAATACTCAATCTACATAAATGTGAATAAACATACTATATAGATCTAAATTAATCATCTATGCAAAATACCCATGTAAAACGACCTAGAGATTCCATAGCACAATAGTTTTAAAACCCTCAAATCTGGAAAAAAAATGGAGTTGAAGGTGATGATTTTAACAATTGTCTGCTATCAAAGTAGCACCAAAATGGCTCTTTCCACAATACAACATAATAAAAGTATACTTCCCCACACTACAACATTCAATATTGCATTCACTTCATCCATCGCCATTGTACAACAATGGCAAGATGCATTAGCCCTCGCAGAAGCAAACACTTACCATTCAACTCTGTGTACCAAGGTCACCAACTCCATCACCTCTAGCCCGCGTAAATACAAAGCTCCACGTGCCACAAAAAAACCCACCCAAGTCACCGCCTATCGCCACATCTTTTCCACCAAAAAATCCAATTCATGGTTTGGTTGATGATAAATCATGGCTCAATATATTTCCTTCCCATACAAACAACAAAACAATGACAATTAATAGTCTATTATAAGGAGGTTGACATAGATAGGGTGGGGGCCCTAGCTCGGTTGGCTAAGTAATTCCGTTGCGGCTCTGCTGGTCATGAGTTCTAGTCTCCCCCATCTAGTGGTACCAGAGGGCATGTCGCGCCAGCGCCGCCGGTCACGTTAAAAAGTTTACCAGGTGCACTGCAGTTTATAGGGGGTCGTGCTACCCGATTCCTGCAGTCTAAAAAAAAAAAGAAAAAAAAAAGGAGGTTGAAATAGATTAGGGAAAAACAATATCATGTAATATATTGGTACAAGACAAGAAATCTATGGAATAGTTGTAAGAGGTATTAGGATCATACTTAAGAATTAGACATATGTTGTTCTTAAGTGATTTCCTAATTTAAGTTCTTTTACAAATTACATGTTTCTCTATAATATTTAGTGCTAAATAATGGAGCTCATACTTAGACTATGTAACGCCCGCCATGCAAGCCCCAAAGAACAATCAAATAAAGAACGCAAATATTTTTTTTAAAGAAAAACAAATAATCAATATATAAAATATTAAATGATCGTATACCTACACATATACTTCATTTCATTACAATACAAATAACATAACCGACTATGTTCTTTGGGGCACACGAGGTCACATAAAAATAAACATTACAAAACATCAACTCATAAGATATCCAAAAGGAACTATTAATGACAACATTAGATATATATATACATAGTGTCCATCATAAGGTAAAACCATAAAGAATCTCATAGCCAAATAAGGATACAAGGTTGAAATTACATTACAACATCTTTCAACTTATACATCATATCCATATAGTTTACATCATGATTCCCAATCATGTGGGATGAATACAAAATAGAAGATTATCAAAATGCATAGAGATCAACTGGTACAAATCTTCAAAAGGATGAGACTGAGCCAACGAACACTGATGGGGAACCCAACAGTGTGTGAAGCACGTTCCACCCGACCACCCCCGTGCTAAGAGGTGACAGAGAAGTAACTCCGACCAAGACTGTCAACTGAGTACAAACGTACAAGAAGTACCAACATAGACCCATAACACAATACTCCAAATTACAATGAACAAACAATAACATCATATCACAGTACCATAAAAATACAAGATCATAAATCAAATATAAATGAGATCATACAAGACCACAAAGTAAACTAAAGATGTATTAAAACAATAATCATAAATCAATTTAAATCAATTCAAACAACAATCTAAACCAACTCCCATAACCTACTTCCAGAGGAACACAATAAAATAAAACACATGGGAAACTAGGAGAGTGTGTCATCGCATAGTCCTACATGGGCTATCATGTGCTCTTCCTCCCAACTAGAGGCACCGGTCCCATCTATGGCTATCATGTGCCCTTCCTCCCAACTGGAGGCGTCGGTCCATAGGGTGACTCATGCGGAGCCGTAAACCTCTCGTGAAGACGAGGTCACGACCTTGCTGACCATGGCCTTCTCAGCCTTCCATTAGTCTGCGGAAGCACTAACGAAGACGAGGCATCCATTTTTTTATCTTATAATGATGTTACTACCCAACCCTCCTAAGTTAATTATTAGGTTTTTACTTGATTAATAACTCACTCATGGGTTATCCTGTGCCCTTCCCCTTAAGCGAGGCACCGGCCCCCACGAGGAGCCACTTTCCCTAGAGACCCAACCAAAACCAAAAAGAAATAGGGGTTGTACCATTCCAATCATAAACATCGAAATGAAACAACAAAAATATTACACGAGGCATAACTCATCTCGCAAATTAAATACCATAATAAAATCTCATAACTCGGTACACCCCATTCGTAATACTTAACTTAATAGAAACTCAAGATGAAAAGATATAAATTCAACAAAATCACAATCCTCTGGAAGACTATAGTTTCAACATACTTTCACAAATTAATAGGGTTCCCACATCAATGAACTAACAATGTCCCGAACCCAACAAGCCTACAAGACTCAACTTCATAAAAAGATAACTTATTTAATTCCAAAATAAATTCCATTTCCACAATATTCACATTAAAACAAGAATTAAATAATCAATGCTGACATATATTCATAAATTGCCTTTTTACTAAATTATCCTACCAAAATTCATAATTTAACAAATTAATAAAAAAAATTCCTTTCTATTTTCATATTTTCACTATAATAAAATTTTGTTTTATTCATACCAGAAAAATAAACAATCTAGTTACAGAAAGAATTAATTGATTAACTTAACAATTAATCAATGAAATCTAATTAAATGAATTAATAAATATATATATAAATATATATATATATATATATATATATATATCTATACATATACATATTTATAAAAATATACGCGCACATTAAAAGTTAAATAAATTTTCATTTTAAAACAAAGTAGAGCACATTCATTTCAAATGGGAACCGCCACCAAAGCACGAAAGAATGAACCTGGCCGCGCACAGTCTACGGACTATCCACCATAGTCCGAAGGACTGCCATGAACAGTGCGCAAACTGTCGCACGGTACAAGGTCTGCTGGGTGGTGGGTACGGCCGATGCCGAACCACCACTCAATCACAATTTTATAATACCAAAAAAAAAACATTAACAGTGCCGACGGAAATATGACAAGATTCAAATCTTACGAAATAAATTTTCATTCAATATTTACATATATATATATATATGTATATATCTAATATATATATATATGTATATATATACTATATTAATATATTTCGAAATAGAGGATAAAAATCAATTGTACAGGTTACTGCACATATATACATTTATACATAGAACGTATTTGGAAAAATATATATATAAACACAACCCCGAATTCACAGTAAGGAAGTTAATTTTAATTGATTTATTATATTTTTCGGAACAAAGCTACAGTAATACTTGTTATTTCTAGAATCCCAATCAAAGTTTCAATTTAATAAACAACAATCCAAAGCCCCACAAATAATTTCATTTAATAAACTACAACCCCGAACCCTGGTAAAAATTTCCTTCAATTGATTAACAGTCCAAAACATTTCTAAGAACCCAAAAGATTTTCTTTTCCACAACATTTAATTTCAAACCCTAGGAGAAAATTTTCATACACAGAGAAACAATTTCTATTTTATTTGATGCTACAGAAAGTAAATAATTAAAAATGAAAAGAACTTGGCGTCCTGTGCCTGTAGAAAATCTGTGGAAGCCTTATCCCTTTTGCAGAGCTGAACCTTCGCTGCCAATTGTTTCCAGCAACAAATCCAAATCCTCCCTAAATCTGAACCTTCTTCCTTTTTAAATTCTCCAAAAAATAGAACAAGAATGCAATGATGGAAAATGGGTGAATGCAAAATTTCTCCAGAATCCGAACAATAGACTCCCCCAACAAAGAAACCCCTTAATAAAATCAATACCCATAAAACCCTTTCAATTTCCTCTTCCCGTGAATACCAGAGGTCACGTCACAAGAAATAAAATAAAAAATAATTGTTACCCCAAATATTCATTTGTTGCCTTTTTGCATGCCTTTGCATTTCATTTTCTTTTATCATGCATTTGATTAAAGATTAAATAGATTTAAACCCACGAAATTGAACTTTTATTTGTTTATTTATTTATCATCTCCACAATACTTTATTAAATAATTAATTGCACATTAAAATAATTAAAATCAACCATTTGCAAGATTCAAAATAAATTTAATATTTTTACAACTACTACTAACATTTATCTATTGCTTTATTTATTTATTATTATATGTTTTTATTTTATTAATTGTTTAATTATTTAAATCACAACATAAAACCATACACCACATTAGATAAGTCATAAAATCACAATCACATGTAAAGACCAACGGAACAATCAAAATGGCTATGCACAAACCAAAAAAAAGTACAAGACAGTTGACAACTTGAAACAGAGTTACTTCCATGTCACCTTTGTTCAACTTCCTGTCGTTGGGTTGTTTCAATGCTAGCCCAGACCTATCGAAATAGGTGGAATCGAGTCTTATTCCTGCAAAGCCTGCATCCAACAAGGTGATACACAACATATATACATATAATCAATTACAAAGCATCGTGAGAAGGATTTGCAGTGTAGCAGGGCGCTTGCGAACAAGTGATGCTACCTGTCCCCTCACCAAAACATATAATCATCTAATGCATTATAAAATTACATTAATTTGCATCACATCATCAATTACTATTCTCTAGTCTACTGCATTCCAAATAACTCCATCAAAACAATCGTAATAAAAATGTCACTATAATATCCATGGCAACATAAGAGTAATATAAATAGTAACAATCTAAGCTACCACAACATAATAACAACAGTATCATCAAAAACCACAATGTGTCAAACAAAGCCATAGAGAATGTCAAGAACAAGCAACAACATGAGGGGTATTACAGAATATATGCATATCTATGAATGTATAAATATACATATGTATATATATGTGTATATACATATATATGCATGTGTATATATGTGTGTGTGTGTGTGTATAATCCTGCCATTGTCGTGTGATGGCACATCAGGAACTAAATGCAATATTTGATGTTGTAGTGTGGCAAAGTATACTCCAAAATATGAAAATAAATATATTGATTCAGTTCCATTCCCATAAGAGCCATTGCTGCATTATGAATATGTTACACATACTGCATGATAAAATTATTTGTTCTTAACAACATATCAATTCTATATCATTGAATTTTATCATTGTATTGTAGCATTTTCCCTACAACGTAGAGAATACTTATAGTGCATATGTATCTCTCTATGTTTGAGGCAACTCAATACTATTTTCCTTTTTGTGTATAATATTTAGTACCAAACAAGTATTATTCTAAAACCTATTATACATTTCCTTTGTTTGTCTTCAATATGTACTACCAAAGAATGTAGCTTGAATTTTGTATCAATATGTTTCATGAATTTCTTTTCTTCTCATCTATTTCAAGCTCCCTAGAACAAACTAGTCAAGGTTGCTTATGACAGCAATAGAACTTCCTACATGGCTACACCGGTGGATGCATACCTAGTTGCCTCAATACGCGAAGCCAAAAGGAAAGTGTTTTCCAATGTAAGCAATTTTGATTAGGGAAGTCAACTGTTATGGTAATTCCTACAATGCAAAAGATACACATAGATAACCACAAATAATAAACGAAAGATTCACATAGAGAACTAAATCAGTAAACAAAGGGAAAAAAAAACAATTTCTCCTATGTTAATTTGCAATTGCTCTTGTATGTATATGTTTGGTGTGGGTTTTTAATCATCTATAATTTACGTATGATTCTTACGTGTTTTTCTAATAGTTGTTTTACAATTTTCCTATTTTCTCTATAATATTTAGTGGGAAATTATCTAGCTTGAATTTTGAATTGAGAAGCCAACTGTCTTATAGAATTACATATATATATATATAGTGGTGGTGGTTCAATACCAGATTATTGTAAAAATCATTGGCACCCCATTGTAAAACAATAATTATGTCCAATATGCCTATGCTTTCACACTAACCCTGTACAAATATATATATATATATATATATATATATATATATATATATATATATATATATATATATATATATATATATATATATATATGTTCAATTACCTCTATGTTAATCTCCAATCGCTCCTATGCTAATGGGTATAATGCCAAAGATTGAAAGAGATTACTAAAACAATAAATGAAAGCCGCTAAAATTACTAGCCCTACCCATATTTTTTGACAAAAGAAAGAAGAATTAACTACAATTTCTCCTATAAACGTATATATATATATATATATATATATATATATATATATATATATATATATATATATATATATATTATGCTAATTCTTTACCATGATATATCATTTTTGTCAACTTGTCAGACAAAAAAAAACACTACAATATTACACAACTTGTTTGAAAACACTTTCCCTTTCCCAAGTTTTCTATTCTATGGAGTATGATAATAATCAATGATATTTTGCATGGACCTTACCTACTTTTTTTTCTCAAGGGTTTGGCTAGAGCCCATGAGGATTCATGATGCCAATATGGTTGGGAGGAAAATGAGCATGGGTTTACATGATTATGGATGACAACTAAACACCATGGTCATGTGCTTTTGAAAGGACAAACAATTTATTGATTTCATCACATTGTTCATCCCTAGAAGCACATGATAGTGGTGTATGTTGCTCCATTGAACTAAACCATTTACAATGTCATAGTTTCCCTCCTTTTATTTTTGTCCATCACTACATTTTTTTTCATTTTTTGTTATTGGTTGTTAGATGTTCCCATCTTTTGCAAGCACTTTTCTGCATATACATCTTAGCCATGCAATGCAAATACAAGTACTTGCAAAAAAAAAAACTATACCAATATATATTTTTTTGAAATTAGCTACACCTTTTTAGTTAATATAAACTCTTCTATATACTCCATCTATGCATGTTCCTCCATTCATCTTCAAATTTGATGATGCCAAATCTTTACCAGGAAACCTTTTTTTTTCAACTTCTCGTAACAAAAAAGAGACTAGAATGTTAGAGATCATGTTTGAAAATAGCTATTTCGCCAAATTTCTTATTTTGTGACATATGATGAGATTCCATGAGATTTCCCTTGGACCTCACTTGTGTTTCTTGTTTGAGGGTTTGGCTAGAGCCTTTGAGGCTTCATGATGCCAATATGGTAGGGAGGACAATGAGTGTGGATCTAGTGATTTTGCATTCCACCTTCACATATTTATTGTTTCTTATGTACATGGACACGTAAATTCTCACATATAGTTGTCTACGAAAAACATACTCTAGTGTAACAATTGCATTGTTTATTCTTTCCATAGGTCTCTTTTCAAATTCTCCAATACATTAATTATAGACAATTCTTTTCCAATATACCATGTATTCAAAATGTTCCATTTTATCTCTTTCTATTTACAAAAAATACTACTTACCTCTTTTATTGTATATGCATATTATTTTCTTTGTATTGTTGCACAAATATAATAGGTATTCAAGAAAATTAGTGTTGTGCACTATCTATTTGAATTTCTTCCATGCTCGTACTACTCAATGCAATGCAACTTTCCCTTCTTAAACACAATCAACAGTGTATGTAAGTACATAAACTCCCCCACTCTCAATAGACAAAATTGGTTACCTAATTGTAAAAATTGTTCATTACTTTTAGCTTCACATTGTATATATTAATTTTACCCATATACTTACTCATTTTTTATCATTCCTATTTGATTTTCCTTGCTTGTGCACTAACATACCATTCTATTTCATTTGTAGGAACTAGGTTTAAGCATGTCAGAGAATTAAAAAACTAGGATACATCTTACCCTTAAAGTTACGACATCAACGAAAACACAACAATATCAAATATTATATATAAAAACACCAAAGTTTTCCCAAGTTTTTCATTTTGTAATGTATATTGAAACTCCATGAAATCTCTCATTGTCATTTCATCCATTTTTTGCTCGAGGGCTTGGCTAGAGTCCATGGGGCTTCAAGATGCCAATATGGTAGAGAGGAAAATGAGTGTGGCTTTTGTGGTTTTACTTTTAATGCCATATATTTATTGTTGGATAGATTTATGTGTGCACAAATTTTTGTATAAATTTATCTTCAATAGACATACTCTTTAATAACATATTTTTCATGTTAGAGAAAATCATAAAGAAGCAAAAATATGTTTCTCATGTCATACTACACAATAATATGCTTTTAATGTTGCATCAAAACAAGGCATACCTTCTAATTCAATAATTCTAACAATGAAAAATATTTATGTCATTTCATTACATTCTTCTTCTAACCTATTAATCACAAGCACACAAAAAAAATTATTCCCAAAATTATTGACTAAATATTGCTTATAACATGTTTCTTTTTCCAAAAATTCATTTGTAATGAGCATTATAACTAATATTCAACTAAACAATGACTTTTTAAAAAAATACATTTTTTATTCAATAATGTCCTATGCACTGCATTATTTAAAGATAAATAATAATCAATCAATTGATTTATTAACCTAGACAAAAAAATCAAAGATCAATTTCCTCTTTTATCCAAATACTTCTTAGTCTTGCAAAGTATTTCCTTATCTTAAGATAATTAAATAATGATTAATAGATTGATTGATTAACCTAGAAAAAAGCATAAAATATAGATGTACATCTAAGCATAACAACTATAAGACTAAAATACATATAAAATTATTTAATATCTAAAATTACATTGCAAATAATGAAGACAATATAACATTGGGTTTAAACTGTTATACAATGCTCCAATTAAATGTAGAGGTATAAAATAATTTCTACACCAAAGTTAAGTGCTTTACAATATCTTCAAACATAGCTTTTCTTTAATTCATCTATCGATCTAATTATTCATATAAATATATCAATTGATTTTCATACAATGTGCTCGACAAATCTTATCCTTGTTCACATCCTACTATAAACTAAGTTCACATTAATCCATATTCAATTATTAACATGCTTTCCCTTTTTTGACTCATCCAAAACATTTCGAATAATTCTCAATATTTATACTTTACATTGCATTAAGAAAACAAGTTTCTTCCTCCATCCCCACTGAATACCCCAACGTGGAGAATCCCTCTTGGTTGATCGTTGTATGTATGTGCATGTGACTACTAGTTAATTCTAGTTAATGAGGGTTATGTCCATGATGGAGGTCCATGAGACAAGGACCCCTTTTTAAGTGACAAATTAAAGTCTCTTTGGTGATTTAGTAAATAATTTTTTTTTCAAAATTTAAAATTTGAAAATCCATCTTGCTTAAATTTAATCCTCAACTAAGTAGGAATTGATATATGTTAAGATTTAATTTTAACCAAACTATATCATCCTAAATAATATTATCTTTGAAATTATTTAAAATAAATGTGATGGTTTATAGTATTGTAGCTTTGAAATTTTAAATGATTGGGATAAAGCTTATTTATTATTTCAATTCTAAAGAGTTTTTTATTTTTAATGTGTTGATGATTGATAAATTAAGGGGTCAATTAATATCCTCCATGGAAAATAATTAGCATAAATTAAGATAGTTATTAGTTAAATATTGAATAGAAAATTAATACTAAGTTTAATTTATTATGTTAAAATTGACTCTACCCAATCTTCACTTCCTTCAAATCCTTCTACTTCGGATCCTTCCTTAGAGGAGGATTGTGATTCCAAACTAGACATTACATCGTAACAAAACTTTACTCCATCAACTTGGAGCTCTAGGATTTTATGATTGGTCCACTTCTTGGAGTACTTGATCACTAGGGTAATTACTTGATCCAATTCAATTATCTCTTCCTTCGCACAATCAATCATGGGGAGGGGCTTATTTGATATGTTCATGTAATCATGGTGTTGAATGGCATCTTCTTCATCCTCCACCTAGTCTCACACATCCATGATTTTGTACATTCTAATCATTTTAAGGGACATCTATGAGAATTTTCTTTTGAACACTTCAAATTCATCTCTACAATTTTCCCAATAATCCTCAATTTGTGCCTTGTTCTTGTGGTTCCTTATTGGATCTTTCTGAGCAACCCCATAAGGATCAAATTTGATTCTCTATATATGGTTGGGCAAGTGAAAATACTCAATCCTTTTCTCTGAATGTTGAGCACTAGGAAAGGGAGGTAAAGCTTCCCATCCATTTAATTTAATGGGGAATTCACTCCCTATGCCTACCTTGTGCAAACATTTCAATACTTTATTGATGATAGCTAATTTCTTGGTGAGCTCTAACACTATCAACTTGTTGGTGGGATATCTTGGTAGTATGTAAGGTCTAAGGAGGAGCCCATGTACTCTAATGTAAGAAAATTTAGGAAATTGCAGAAACCAGTAACCATATTTCTTTACCAATTCCATTGAATCTACAAATAGTTTGACATGAAGAGCTTCATGTAATGTCTTGGTGACATACATGGTGAATGCATCATTGACCCTCCTGTAGTGAGAGGTGCTAGATAAATGCAATTGAGGATAGAATTCATAGACCTTTGTCTGCCCAATTACCCCTATGCAGGTTAATCCTTTATACTTGAAGTTCTAAGCAAGCATATATACCACATATGATGTCATGGTGAACTTCTTAGTGTCTTAGACTTCCCTAAGTTGCCTATCAAGGTTGTTATTGATCAACCTAGCCCAATGATAGTTAATCCCTTTGGTAAATTTTTCCATGATGTAGAACATCTGGTCCTCAAATTGGGATGCTCTCTCCAATCCCATGACCCTACTCAAGAGAGTGATCATGTCATGGTACGCTTCCTGAAAGTCACTTCTATGTAAAACATTAGGAAATTTTGAGTAATGTTTCCTAGGCTTGTCCAACCATGAAGAGTTTATAACTTCAAGGGTCTTCTCATGGTTGTCTATATAAAAATTCTTTGCATTTTCAAGAGTGAACATGGTTGACTTCTGATGGGAGGGGATTCCAAATGCCTCAACAATTTCCTCTTCTATAAGATTGGCCATAATTCTCCCCTAAGTGCCAATAATCTTGCTTTGGCTTGAATCATAGTGCTTCGAACACTTGACAATTAACTCGGGACATAGGATGGATGGAGGAAAACTTACAACTTGAGCCAATATAGTTTTGACGAACATCTTTGCTAATTCAACAAGGACTAGGAAAGTCATCCTTTTAAAATTCTCCAAATCTACATGCCCTAGGTTGTTGTACCCAACCTCTCCCCAATACGAGACAATATTTGACTCTGATAGCACACCCTTGAAATCATACTTCATCCTCTCTACTCTTGATAGCTCCTCCTTAGATGTGGAATGGATGAACTAATATTCAATAGGAATTTCATCATAATAAAATAATGAGTAAAACACCCACACCCACACCCACTCCCACACCCATATTAAGTATAAAATAAGATAACATGATGAATACCATGCTTAAATTTCCCATAAAGAATCATTAAATTCATTTTAAGAAAACATGTTTAGGTTTTTCGCTCATGCAATAAATCCAAGAATTTGGCCCTCTCAAAAAAAATTCAAGGATATCGAGAGTTCAAGAAATCAGTGATGGCAAACCTATCCGAGATTTCCATATGTTGAGAAATATATGACCTCAAAAGTGTCAGGGATTTCCTAGGATCAAGATATCCATGAAGCATAGCTAAGTCATGGGCAAACCTCATCCTTTTGGATACTTGGACTTTAAATATCATTCTTATAATACCTAACCCCATCATGCATGCTAAAAGGGAAATCAAATTTAATGATTCAGGAACCCGAGAAAGACCAAGTCTTTAGGAAATATTTCTTACTGGGTTCAAAAATAATGGGGAGGATAATCCATCGGGAAATTCACGAGGACAAGAAATCTGCGATAACAATTTTCCCAGAGATTTCCAAATGGTGAGAAATGAACGAAGACAAGGGACCCATAGATTTCAGACAGGAAATAAATCCACGACGAGGAGGTATCTTGAGAATTTCACGCAGATACAAAATCCATGATAGTGTGTTATCATATTTTTCTCAAAATAATGAATTCCGTACCAAGGGAGGATCCAGAGATTTCGGGGGACAAGAAATTCATAGCATTGCACTTTTGTCTCCCGAAAATGACTAAGTAATGTTCCATTTCAAATTCACTGGGTCGTTGGGGATTGCTGGAGTGACTGAAATGCTTCATCCAACTAAGAATTTTGTAAATAATAGGGCTTTGGTCAGATTTGTAAGTGAAATGTGTTTGATTGCAATTGAAGATCAGTATAGAATTTTGTTTGGATGTTTTCTTCTGAACTGCACGGTTCAAAAATTCTTTACCAAGTGTTCCTCACTCATATGGTCCAAGCATTCCGTCTCCTTGAGAGTAACCTAGGGTTTAAAGAGTCTTTACAATACAAGCTCGTAATCAACTCGTGTAAGCTCACCATGAGTCATTGTTTTACTTAGAGTCAAACCCTAGCCCTAAAATGGAAAAGCATGAGTTGCCAAAATGCACAAATCCAAGCCCTAATCAAAGAACTCTAACTTTTTCATCCAATCCTCGAATCTTACTCACCAAATCGCATAAACATGCTTTTATAACCATCGTGCACAACCAGGAATGACACAAAGATGACATGAACCCACTAAAATCTATGGTTCATGTGAAATGGGATAACTCAAACCTAGTTCGGCTTTTAAGATAGAGAAGAGGTCGATGATATCACATTGAAATCGAAGGAAACTATTCAAAATGTAGAGAAAAAGCTGACAACAAGACAGTATTACGTCACATCTTAGCTTTTAATGAAAGGAGAAAACACAACTAACCTTTGAATTTGATGGATAGAATAGTATGGAACAGAAACCAGTCGCCAACACTCCTCAATCCTCCGAGCAAGCCCTCGAAACCCTGCTCACACGGCCAACTCGATGCCCTAGCTCAAGAAATCGCCCAAATGCTTGAGTTTGTTTCGTAGCAATGAAGATTGTATTTCGAAGAAACTAAGAATGGTAAAATAATAACTTAAAACACATTTTTAAACTTTCCCTTCATCACCATTAATGTCCAAAAAACTCCCTCGTCGTACTTTAGAACACAATAAATTCATTGAGAGAAAATGTCTTTTCGCAGTGATATTATTCTGAAGCATTCCTGATTTCGCACACCCAAGATATCTATGAGTCAAACAACTCTGGAGATTTTAGACCAAAAAGAAATACTTGATGGAGACCTCATCGGAAATTTTACTCCAGTGGGAAATCTGTGAAAAACAAACTGTCAAGGATTTCCAGTGTACAAGAAATCCGTGAGACAACCTGGTCCGAGGATTTTCGAAGGATAAGAAATATCTGAGACAAACACTATCAGGATTTTCAAGAAAACAAGAAATCTTGAGATTCCTCTAATTAAAACCCAAGGGACCCAAAGTGATGACTCTTAACAAATTTGATTGTTAGGACTCGTTGTAAACCAAACCTACCCTCTACCTTAAGTTATCTTTCCCAAACTCAAGGAAGATTGACATCAAAACTTTGAGGACCCATCCCCTAAGGGGAAAAGGTAGCAACTTAAATAAGGATAAAAAAAGGGGTCCCCATTTTGGATGGGGTGTGTGTGAAATGCACAACAAGAAGTTTCAATGGTTTCATAATCTATAATTGAGACTTCCAATTCACTTAAAATTATTTGAAATTTTTTTCTCTACAAATGCTCCTCCCTTTTTCATGGTTGTGATTTCTTTGTCAAAGACTGATAGGCTTTTGAAAACTGTGTCGATCCCCAAAAAAAGTTTTGAAACCAAGCTTAGAAGTCAATATAAATGAAAGTAACATTTCTCTTCAAACCGTAGGATTTTAATCGAAATTTGATATAATTTTAAAAACTTCTTCAAGGACCAACATAAATTACAAAACGAAAGAAGCCAACCAAAGGAGATTATCCATCTAAAAATGTAATAATGCAGTGAATTTTAATGAGTTTTTTGAAACCCTTTTGAGTTTTGATAAAGGTTTTGAAACCTTTAATAAGTTTTGAAACTATTTTAATTGTCTTCAATTTCTCGACTTCTAATTGAATACATAACTTTATCTACTTATGTTAAATTTAGACTAGGTTGTGGAAACTTATCATAACGTAATGATCAACAATGAATTTCCCAAAGATTAATCAAGTTCACAAGGAATTGACAAAAATTGAGGTAACAATTGGTTCTTTCTAGGGACAAAGTACTCAAAGGATGTGGAAGAACTCTAAACACAAAAGTTATTCGTTTCCATTGGGTAAAAGAGTCACTACTAGGAATGCAGAAGAAAATGCATGATGAATCAAAAAACCTAAAAGAAAGAAGGAAACCAAAACAGACTAAACACAAAATACCTAATGTAGTGTTTACAAGAGTAAGACATACTTTCTTTTAGATTTGATAAATCTTTATATCTTTCCCATTGTAAGGGAGAGGCACAGTTATTCCATTCGGGTAGGTCAACATGAAAGAATTTTTACCACATACCTACTTTTTTTGAAAGGAACTTTCCACAAGGAATAAAAATTCCTATGTGCACCTTTAGGTTCTCTCCTCTTATCCCACAATAGTACCATGTATACAATCATGAAATTATTTTTTCTAGCCCATTTATTAAAAATTATTTTCACCTTGATTTCATGTATGGTAATCATGTCTAGCATAACCTCTCTTTGTTCTTTAAATTTACTGAGGTACATGATTCTTTTCTCTAGGGAATTTTGGAACTTCTAATCCTCTATATCAATGTACAAGTTAATATCTAATAATTCTAAAGGTAAATGCAAAACACTTCCTATACCATATACAAGATCAAAAGGAGACATCCCAATTGCTCTCTTTGATGTATCATATCTACCCATAATGATGTGTACAATTTCTTGTACTGATTATTCTAATTTTCGTCTACTAAATTTTTCAAAATAGTAACCAAATTATTGTTATTTTATTTAGCTTTCCCATTCCCTTCATTATAGTAATCTGAGGAATGGGATAAAGTAACTCCATGTTCATAAAAAAAATAAGGATATCTTAGTTGATGAAAATTTGGTTGCTTTATATGTTATTAGTTTCTTTGGAGCACCAAATCAATATAGGATATTCTCTTTAATGAAATAATTGATTACCTCTGAGGTTGTACATTTTACAGATATAGATTCTACCCACTTAGTGAAGTAACCAGTTGCAATAAGTATGTGAGTATGGCCTGCACTTGAATATGGATTCATAGGACCAATTAAATATAAACCCCATTGTTGGAATGGTTCTTCAATTACCATAGGCCTTAAGGGAAGAGCTTTCAACTAAGGTCAGTCAAAAAACTATTTTCATTTTTCACATTTGGACACCAAAAAATATGCATATTTGAACATGCCTAGCTAGTAATAACATTGTCTTAATATTTTGAAAGAGGTCACTGAAGATGATAAATTTCCATGAAAAGCTTTATTATGGAATAGCTCCATCAACTTCTTTTGTTGATCCTTATCAACAGGCTTGAGGAAAGTTCCATCCAATGCCCTCTTATATAACATATCTTCCCAAATTACATATTTTTATGCTTTAGGTTTGAGATTTCTTCTTTCTTGTGGGGACAAATGAGTAGGAAATTATCCATAAGTACAATGGTAACTGGCATTTCAAAACCATTCATCTTGGAGGTTGACTAATGCCATACACATGAGTCACTTTCTATTTCTAGCTCAATTTTTCTGTTAGTTTTAATAGCCCATGACCTCTGACCAGTTTAGTGGGTTTTATCTCGAAATCATATTCCTGCACCTTCACCACCTAAGCTCCTCTTTTGTTGCAACTAATCTCCTTTTTGTAAGTATACCTTTTTGTTATAAGATCAAGCATGTAAAAAATAGAATGTGAATGTAGAATATAGAATTTATATTGCTTAACTACTTTCAAAGTATGTTTTTCCTTCTAAGATTAGTTTAATTTGTGCTTCTTAAGAGGGGTTCTCATAAAATAAATTGGTTCTTTTATCTCTTGCTATTGTTTTATAACAAGATGGTTGACATGGTATGCTTAGATGCATAGTAATAGATAATAATGTCTTTTTCAAAATCAGGATAAATTGATAAAGGAGCATGGGAAATGGCTTCTTTGATATATTTGAATGATTTCTTACCTTACTCATTCCACCATAAACCTTGTCTCTCTTTCATCATTTCAACAAATATGGTTTGTGGTTTTAGAAAAATAAAGCATAAATTTCCTAAAGAAATTCACCTATTTGAAGAAAGATTTGACTCCATTTCTATTTGAGGGTAAACTTAATTGTTGAATGGCCCTAACACTTTCAAGGTAAATTCTAATCCCTTCTTTTGAGACAACATGACTGAGGAGTTTCCCTTTTTCAATCTAAAAATTGATTTCTTTAGGTTCAAATATATACCATGGTCTTTGCACCTTTATAAGATCCTTTCTAGATGATTGAAATGGTTTTCCCATTTCCTCAAAAAAATCACAATGATTTTATTCTTAAGATCACAACAGGAAATATCTATTGCTCTCTAAAAGGTAGCACCCACATTGATCAAACCAAAAGGCATACAACTATATGCAAAGGTCCCTCATGGGGCCATAAAAGTCATCTTAAGCTATTCTTCTTCGGATACACTTAATTAATTGTATCCCAAGAAGCCATCTAGCATGGACACCATTTTTTACCTAGAAAAAATCTATAGCACATGATCCATCATGTGTGGTGGATGGTTATTCTTCAAGGATGACTGATTCAAGTTTATAAAATCAACATAATTTTTTATTTCACTATTTTTCTTATGAATTGTAACTTAGTGGCTACCAAGTTCAAATGGTGTGGGATACAATATTCTTGCTTTTAACATCTTATCTACCTCTCTAAAAATTGCATCGACCACCTTTGGGTTGTATGTCCATTTCTTTTGTTTGAAAGGAGAGGTCCTTGGTTTGATAGTGATATGATGTTGGAGGTCTTTGTTTATAACATTATTGAGATCATAGCACCAAGAAAAAAATTATTTGTACTTGATTAGCAAGGTGATCAGTTTATCCCTTTCTTTGAGTGTACAATATTTTTCAATAATACCAATTTTGGGATATCAAGCTCTCCAATGTTAACTATCTCATACTCTCTTGAATTATCAATGACTTCTCCAATTTTATTTTTAATATTTCTATTGTGTTTATCAAACAAGTCTTCAAGATAAACCATACCCTTTGGAATTTTATTACCTTTTAGCAAGATGACCCCATATTCTTAGTCTCTTACATCATCTAAACAAAATTCCTTGCATTCAAGTGTACTCCCTTCAAAATATGAGTTGGAAAACATCTCTACATTTTCTAAAAAGTATTGAATCTTGTTGTCATTTTCAAAAACTTACCAGTACTCTATGTTGTATGGCACACTAGGTCTATGTAACATCTTGATTTGGTATGAATCTCCTTTGAAGTCCAGATGAGGCAACAAAAAATGTGTAGATACTGCTAATGAATAAAATCTATAATTTTCATCCCTAGGCACTATATCAATGGATAAATCTTTAAAATGTTGGGAAAATGTGTCCCAACCCTAAAATTACATAAGGTACTATTGATACATAAGGTATTGTTGATACGTCAGAGAGGAGGCGACGTGGGGGTTCCACCTATGAGGGGTATGAGGGATCATCCCCCCGGATGGGGGTCCAAGGATAGTGCACCCTAGTGGGGGCTCGGGGGTAGCACCCCCGAAAGGGAAAAAATATATTTTATTATTGTCAATCTGGACTGTTCATCATTAGGTTTTAAATCTAATGGTTGATATTTTATTAGCTTGAATTACCCTAGAAGGAAACCCTATTTTATGAAGGAATTATATTATGGTTGTGTGTTGTGATGTATTATGACATTCTGATAGAATTCATGTTTCCTTTGGATCTCTAGTTGGTGATACTCTTGTGAGAAGCTTGCTCCACAAGTATAATGCAATCTTTGTAATTTCTGAATAATATATTGGGTGAATTTTGGTGTGGGATTTTTCTCTTGAAAGGGATTTCCCCATGAAAATCATTGTATTGTGGTATGCATGATATTTTTGTTTATTTTTATTTAATTTTATATAACTATTTAAGATCTATAAACATTTTTCATTACCCTCCTCTCAAGATTAGTGTAGGAAGTTGTTCTACTACCTTAGCTTCCTTACACAAAATACTCATTATTATCCCATAATTTATTTCTATAATTTCTTAGCCTTTCATTTTTAATTAAAAAAATATTATGTACCTATTGAAAGTAAATTCCACATCTCCAAGTTCCCTTAATCTTTTAATTCCACTCTCTTTGGCTATCGACAAACCCAAAAATAAAGCTTCATAGTTTGCTATATTTTTGGTGATTTTAAATTCCATTTTATATCAGAGGAAAGTTCTCTCTAGCTTCCATCAAATTTTAATGTCTATAATTCCAAAGAGATATTGAGACTCAAAAAATACATGTATTTTTCTAATTTAGAGAGGAGCATATAATTATCGAATTTTGATTCTTCAAACAAAACTTGAGACCTAGGAACTTCTGACTTTACGATTGTTAATTTTTCTTTACGTTCAAATCTAGGCATACCTTTTTTATTTCCTAATGGGATAACTGCATGATATTAATCCAATTGGATCTCTCCATCTATGTCTTTGTAAAAATGATTGACTTAGTAACATACCATAGTTGGTGGGAATATCTGCTACTAGAAGAGTCAATTTGAGCCATTTATTTGGATGAGCTACCAAAGAGACTTGTGCTATCCATCTAATGACACCTATTTAGACTCCATTAAGTAGAATTTTCCAAAGGTTTTTGTCAAGGATAACCCTGAGGCTTGAGAAACCTTGACATATATCACATTATTTGAGGCCCCTAAGTCTAATACATAATTACTTAAGCTATACCCATTAGTGTAGAGAGACACATAAAAAGGGTGGATTTTTCTTCTAAATTGGTGTGAGTGATGTTTTTAGTTCTAGAAGATAGACTAGAAGAGGTTTTTTCAACATTGATCACTTGATCTTCAGTTTCTAAGTTGACATTAGAGTTTTTAGACTTAATGTATATCTTACCAAATAGTCTATCTCATTAAGATTGAGCCTTAGGTATTCTACAAGAGATTTTTTTTTTTGAGCTTTTAAAAAAATGTATTATGTGGAAAGGATTAGAAATTTTTTCCAAAGACAACTCTCCAAAATTTAATGGGTGACATTTTAAGGCTTTTAGACCCTGAGAGGTGAGAAGCTATTCTCATACATGATGTTAGATTTATTCAACAACTACTTAGGGGTATTTTGAGTACCTTTCTAGTTTGAAGTTTGTTGACCATGAGTAAGAACAATAGAATATGAGTCATCTAATGTAGTGTAAATGTCACCTCCTATTTTAGAATCATATTCATATTCAAATAAGCTAACAAAAGAGTCACCATAATGATTAGAAGTGTCCTCTTATTTAGTAGTCTCTTCAATGAATTCCTTCATAGTAGTCATTTCTATAAATCTATTCTTTTTTGGACAATTGGCTTCATCATGGTTTGTGGTGAGATGAAAATTTTCATATATTACTTTTGTTCCCACCAAGTGGTGACTCTATATCAAGTATTTATTGTGAGGTAGGTAAAGGTAAAATTCTATAATTAAGATACACGTATCCTTTTCTAGATATTTCTTGGTAAGGTTATTGTATTTGTTGTTAATTCTTTGGCATGTCTCTTTAATGTGATGATGTCATTTTCCAGCCTTTTTATCATAGGATTGAAAGAAGTAGAGGCTCGAGGCTTACTTTTCTAAAGCTCCTTTTTCCACTTCCTGATAGTGATAAGGTCATCTTTGAATTCTACTGCCAAAATCTATGTTGCATTTAAATTAGCAACTCTTTCTCTCTTTAAATCAAATTTGATATTTTATGGTTTGGAATTGATAATGAACTTCTAATTTTTCATGAGTGGGTCTCTTTACATTATCAATTTTGTTCACCAACTTATTAAACTTGTCTACAAATTCCCACATAGGTTCATGAACTTATTTTTTAATTTTGTCAAATGTGTTAATAAAGAGTGCTTGTCTTCAACACTTTTGAATCTATATTAAAATTTTCTCCTCATTGAATCTTTTGAATTGATAGAACCATTAGGTAAATGATAAAACCACTCAAGAACAACCTTTATAAGTGATTCCAGAAATAACTGATAGCCACATCTTCATATTGAACACCAAATACTCTACATGCAATAAAGAAGGTATTAATATGTTCATATGTAGAAATCTTGACATCACCTCTAAACTTAGGGAAGTTCTCTTAGGATCCTTTATGTAAATCATGTAACTAATTTCCAAAATCTAATGGTCCTATAGTTTCTCCACATAGTATTGTTTGTTCATGTGCCACGATGGTAGTATAACTTATCAGCAAAGGAAATACAATACTAAGTGTACTACAAGGGCTTTGTAGATAGGAGATTGATTAGTTTTCTTTGATGGAGAAAGATTTTACCATGAAACATAGCTTTTCTAATTGGAAATTGTGTATTTAAAAATTTTCCTTCTCATAAAGCCTCAAAAATAGAGTCAAATAATCCTCTACTCTGCTTTCCTCTGGTATATCAATGAGATACAAAGAAAAACTAAATTGGTTTTTTTTACCTTGATTCCTCATAACATTAGCTCTAGGAATAGCAACAATTATGTCAAAACCTATGGCCAGTAAAGAGTCAGCCTCTAGTGCCCCTTTGTCTGGTAGATTTGTGAATGCCCCTAAAAGATCCCCAAATTAGGACAAAATTAATTCTGCCCCGAATAACGTTTGGCCTGATGACATAATGGGTATGGCAGAAAAAAGTGTTGATGGCCTTTTCACTATTCTTAAGTAGGCCCAGAAGGAAGTTTGTGATTTGAGTGGCCGTAATAGAGATCTCAGCAATAGAATCATGGAGTTGGAGCAGAAGGTTAGTTGGAGCCATAATGAGAATGATGGACAGGACACCCCCTTAACGGAGAAAAGACAACAATTGCAGGAGGAAAGATTGATTAGGCTAGAGAGCAATATGTCCAAGATTGGCCAAAATATCAGGGCCACTGTGGTGCATAATCATAAAATTTCCAAGCACAACACCATTATCATTAACGCTATGGTGGAAAAGTTGGAAAAAAATCAAAGGGGCTCATTGGTCGTAGAATTGGATGCGGACAAAGGTTGTAGCAGAGATGGTGTTGAAGGGATTTCATCTCGGACCCAGGCTAACATGAAGAGGAAGGCCCCTGCTTCTCCACATGTGGTTCAAATCCTCAAGCAGCGATTACAGGATATGAGTGAAGTTGATAAGGAAGCTGAGGAGCTGATGAAAATCTTGGAGTAGTGCTATGGTGGTCATCTCTGGCTTTTTGGCGGTCCTTTTTTGGACCCTGTTGTCTCTTCTTTGTTGTCGTTTCCTTTTTGGGACAGCTGTCTATTTTTTATTGGACTTTTTATGCTCTATCTTTGTATGTTTAAACTTTGTGGTTTCAGGTCCCTGTAAAACCTATTTTTTCCTTTTCAAAAACAATTATGTCAATAACACATATTAGTTTTCTAGGATGAATTCTTCTAGTCTCCTCTCCCAATTCCTCTTGTTCCTCTAAGATTTGGTTCACCCAATGATATTCTTCACCACTTCTCTGACACCTTGAGAACAATGTATTTAATTAAGGTATAACATCTTCTTGTTTAACTTGTATCCAATTCATATTAGCTTGTAGAACTAAAATGTCATTATTATGTGGTAAGACCATGGTTTTCATGAGAAAACAACTAGATATGAAGGAAGCCATTACAAATATTTTATAAATCTTCAAGTTCACTCCCTAATAGAGTTTCCAAAAATATATTAGTTAATGGATTATGCACTATATGAAATTCTTAATTTTTCCCCTATTTCCCAATCATAGGGATAATCACTAACAAACTATTGGGTAAATTATTTCTATGTGAAATAATTTCACTTTGAATTTTATGAGGTATATCTAATTTTTCTAATAATAATTTTTTTTGTGAGCTTAAAAACTTTAATATGGGTATTCTATTAACCAGAAAGAAAGAAAGGCCAAGACAATAGAATCAACAAAGATCTATAAAATAATACCAATGAATATTTATTGAGAAAGATATAATTTGTGATAGAATAATTAAAACATATACTAATTTCATTACAAAAAACATAAACTAATAAACTCATGAACCCAAGATAATTCTAAGCTCAAACAAATCAGATGCTAGAAATGATTTTCACAGTCACAAAAAAAATGTAATGACCAATGATACCAGTCACAACACACAAATTATAATAGATTTCATTCATTCATTATCCCACAATTGTAGGCTCATAGAAACACAACCTTCAATTTTGAATGATCTTCTATCTGTTTCCTTTAAAAAAATTCTTAGAGATTTATTTTCATTAACATCATAGTTTATATATGCATTTATAAGATAATCACTTCTTGAAAGTAATTGAAAAGAAGTTAAAATTTCCTCAAACTTCTCGAGATGCCAAAATTATTTTACCAAATAAAACCAATAAAAACACAAGGAACTATTGAGGTGGTGCACTATCCATGTTCCCTTCTTGTGATGATCGAGTGGCCTATATGAAATTTTTTGCTTTATATGTGTCAAGAATTGATCAACAGAGGAATATCGCTATGTTAAGAAATAATTACATTTTTAGTTCATAATTTCCACAAATATTTATTTCCTCATACAAAATATACTTTTATATCATTGCATTTCAAAATAATTAGGATAAAGAGAAATCAATTCTACTTAATCTTCTCATGCCAACCACATTAAAAGCTTGTTGTCAAAAGTATTCTTCATTAGTTGCTTGAATTTTCCTTCTAGAATTTCTACATTCTCATCTTGGTAATCATCTTATGTTTGGAGGTGAATGCCTATTGTTTAAAGGTTCTTCTAAATGTCAACCTTTATCTGATTACATTCCTTGAGGAATTTTCTTTGCTCCAATATATTTTGTTTCATAAATGAAATTTTCCATTCAACACTTTTCTTCCACATTAAGCATCTGCCATCCTTGATTTTGAACACAATTTGCTTAGATACCAGAATTTTTTACCCCAAATCAACAATTTCCTTAACATCATTATCATTTAATAACATTTTGTTTCCACAGTCCATGATAGATGTAAGTAAGATTTCTGGATTAACTGTGTGCAATTTTTTTTGGGTTTTGTCCCATGTTTGCAAAGGTTTCTCATCTTTGACTTTTCCTCTCCTCTCCTCTCCCTTGGTCTAACCTTTTCTCCCCCATTTTTTGGGTTTTGTGTCTTCCCCCTTCCCCTTCCCTCACCTATTTCTACCCAAGTCTGCTATCTTATTTTCACTGCTCTCTCTTTCTGCTTATCATCCTGATGATGGATCATGGAGTTTGATCCGAAACGTCGATGTAAAAAAATTGCACACAGTTAATCCAGAAATCTTACTTACATCTATCATTATCATTCTTCAACCAATGGACTCTTTGTGTTTGGTGGAGATGATTTTAGTATCAATCTCTTTCTTTAACAACTCAATATATTCAGAGATATTATTCATATATGTGACAAATTTTGTTCCCCTAACAAAGATATCCTTGGCCCAATCTTAAATGACCTTCCCATAAGACTTGTAAGCATAAATATTTCTGACCATATCCTTTCTGATAGATGGATTTGGGTCAAAAGAAGCACTTACTTGACTGATTGGTTGAGAGGGATCAATCAATCATCTCAATAAATTAGTTTGTATCTTTACCGAATGTTTAAATTCATCTTTAGTCTATTTAACAGTAGTTTCCATCTCTGTTGCAAGAATAGAGAAAGGAATGAAGGTGTTGTCATTGGTCGTATATGTTGAGGATATTTAAAAAATTATATTAAAGGAAGATTATAGGTATTTAGTTGTTGATTCAGTATTTTTCCCCATGTTCATGCAGTTTAGATATGTTGGTCATGTTTCTTGAAGGTTGCTATATCTAGATGTTTGGCTATTTTTTTGTTGTGAAGTTCGAGTTGTCTTCACTAGTTGTGAATTATATTTTGTGTTCTAGTTGAGGCTTGAGAGAAAATTTTCTAGTCTGAATTTCTCTTTGAAGAAGTCCTTTGACTTGCAATTTTAGAGTTAAGATGTTATGATTGCATTGAAGATATTTTTTGGTTTCTATAAGTTACAAGCTTAATTGTTTTATGTGTTTTACACTCGTTTGGAAGACCATGTGCTAAGCACTATCTTTGAAGTTAATTAAGCATGTTAGATCTATTTTTGGCCCAATGAAGCATTTGTTTGGGTTGCCCTCATTCTAACTCCACCCTAGAATGTCATGGTACCTATACTATAGAAAATTGTATACTATTGAAGAAAGGGGAAATTTCACGCTTAATGTGGACCTATTTTGGCACCCTTACATTAATTGATCTTTAAACTTACCATTTATAGGCCCCTAGGACTCATTAGTTTGGACCATAAGGCTTATTCCACTTAAAAATCATATAAATCCTAACAAATAACTCTTAAATCATTCAAATCTCAAAAACCTCATGTGGGACCCATTCACCACCATGGGCGAATGAGTACCCTATGGTTGGACCCATTCACCAAGGGTAGCGAATGAGTCCCTTTTAGGGAATTTTTTAATTTTGAGGGGGAAATTCACTAACCTAATTCAAATTTCTGATTGATGTCAGCCTTTGAGGTCTAAATAATGATCAATTAGGTATTGATGCCTATAAATAAAAGGTTTTAGGTCATTTTTCATAACATCTAGCCATTTTTAACAAACAAATTTAAGAGTCAAGCATTGAAATCTTTCACAAGAAGATTAACAAGTCTATCTACAACAAAGTTGAAGCTTTGGGGCAGCATTTAGGGATTTTTGCAAGTCTTCAAGCTCACTTTTATTCTAGATCAAGAATTTTCAAGGGTTGATCATGGATGCATATGGACAATCATGAAGAATTCTAGGTTGGGGAGATGCAACTAGCCATCAAGCCAAGCCTAAGGACTTATTTTCTAAGTGATTCCATCTTCCATTTTCTCTCTTTCTTTAGCATAAGGAAGGTTTGCATGTCATTGAGATTCATTTCTAATGTGATTTAGGATCTCTTAGAGTGATTCTTACATTGTTCAAGTTTGATTTATGCATCTTATTCTTTCATAATTGAATAGGGTTGCATCTTGCTTTAGAATTCCTAGTCTTAGACACACTTAGGGTTAGGGTTTTGCTACATATTTCATTATTTCTTTCAAGGTTTAAATACAAAAATAGGGGTTTGACCAAGGGAAAACCCCATTATAAATAAAACTATATTCTATTTTGTAGGTGTCTTCGTAGAATCGCATTTGGGTTTCAATATGAGAACAAAGTGCAGGTGTTGGAGTATAGATCTATGATTTTGATTTTTGAAAAAGTAGAAAAGGACTAATACACCATTATTGGTGTATGAGACCCACTAGAGGTATTTTTTAGAACAGATAAAAGATTCTAGTACCCATTTCTCTAAAATAACTTTCTAGGTAGAACCCCTAATTTGGGATTGATTCACCGAGGTTGGTGAATGAGTCCCAATTGATCAAAAAGTTAGCATTTTTAGATTTTCAAAGCTTTTTCAATTATCCTGAGATTTCCAGGTACACATCATTTAATGTTACACTTTCCTCTTTTGTTTTGATTGCATTTTCAAGGCATTTTATAGGTCTTTTTGCATATCACAACGTGTTTTCAATTTTTTTGCATTTTCTTAGTTTTGCATTAGTAGTTAATCTCTTTTATTTGTTTTTAGCATCTAGAACATTCCCATTTGATAGATTTCAATCTCATTTGCATTGGAATCTCAAGGGTGTATTTTTGAGTGAGCCATTAAGGTGTTTGGTACCTCTCTCCTTTTAGGTGCAAAACCCTAGAAGTGTAAGAGAGCCATATACCCAAAAATCTTTGGTTTGTTTTGGTGAACCTACATTTATAGCATCACCTTTCTAATTTAGAGTGCATTTACATCCTAGGAATAGCTTGCATTGAATCTTGCATTGCTTTATTTGCATTCTAGGGTTTTCAAATTTGCATTAGTGAAAAGCTCATTTAGCTTGCATTATTGTACTTAATTTCATTGAATAATAGTAAAAATTTGCATCTACACTTTAGATCTACATTGCATAGTATAAGCATCCACCAGAAAATTTTGAAAAATTTAAAAAATACACCTAATGGGACTCATTCGCCATCCTGGGTGAATCAGTCCTAGTGAACATTTTGCGTTACAATTTTCATAATATAGTTTCCCATTTTTTAAGGTTCTTGTTGGATTCCATTAATTTTATGTTTTCATTCATTTATTTTCTATTATATTTCAATCATTAGAATCAACATCATTTAATTTCATGGAAATTATGGACAACGTTAGATTTTTACAATTTTCATTTTCAACATTAGTTCCTAGTTCATTTAGATTAGATTCATTAGAAAATGAGAACAAAAAACTAAACACATCAAAGGAAATAATAAAAACAATGCTTCAATTTAGAAAAACTATATCACCCAAAAAATTTAGTAGTGATTGTGAAGTCTAGAAAATGCAGATGAAAGGTTAAAAGCACACACTCAATGCGATCTAAGCTCTAATGCAATCTAATATAAACAACAAAGAACAAAGGAAAGCTAAACCATAAATAAACTGAACAATCTCACCCAATATCTATGTAATTCCATGTATAACCTCGATTTCCCTTCTCCATTTTACCATTGTAGTATAACTACCTTCAAATTTATCTTGTGCAAGTATAGCCTATGATAGTGATTTAGCAAAACATCGAAGATTCAAATAATAGATATGCTTCCAAAAGTCATAAGATTTTGGGAGAGAGTGGAATGATGGACATATCAATTTATACAAAATTGATCATTTGAATGACATGCCAAGATTGAAAGATCGACAGATGGTTGAGTTCAAAAGATTAGACATGTGATAATTGTTAGTAGCGACATGAGTGACAAAAACTAGCAATAGAAATAAAGATTAAATAAATGATTTAATCTTCAAGTTTGGTATTTGAAAACAAATGAATAGTCTTTGCATGGCCAAGATAAATATGGATTAAATCAACTCTCTATTCGAATGCATGCACAAGATTTAATTAATTAAATAGGCATAATTAATTAATATGCATGTACACGCAATTGAGTTAGAAATAGATGATTGAATGATATGACAAAGAGATTACTCGTGAATCCATTCAAACACTAAATCCAGAGTTAACAGACCTATTAAAATAGATGTCAAGTAAGAGTGAATACTTAGATAATTTGCACAATTATCTAAATATAGAGGAATGCATTAAAATAGAATTTATGAATTAAATAATTCATTTAATTCAAGATTTAATATTTGAAAAATAATTAAATAAATAAGATTTATTTAGCTAAATGATGAAGGGGTTAAATGAATAATTAAATAAATAAAAGATTTATTTAATTATAATTGACATATGATAAAAGGTAAATTAAATAATAATTTATTTAATTTGACAAGAAGGATAAGGTTAATTAGTAACATAATTAAATAAAAAGTGTTTATTTAATTAATCAGATAAAATAAAGAAAATGTGAATCAATTAAATAATTAATATTATTTAATTAATAGAAGAATTAAAGTTAAAGTGAATTAATTAAATAATTATATTTATTTAATTAATAAAGAAATGAAGACTTTAAAGAATAATTAAATAATTGACATGGGTATGTGCAAGATCATCATGGAAAAAACGGGCCCTTAAGTGGCAAAAAAATTTTAAAAATCATAGTTAGGCAACTTGACATAAAAATTTGAATAAGTTATCTATATTATTTCAAAAATATGTAAGAATAGAATCTGTAGAAAATTAAATGTATTTTATAAACTACTAGGTTTTTTTTTTTTTTAATTCGATTTAGTGAAAATTTGAAATTTCAATACAGTAGTACTTAAATTTTAGGGAAATAATAAGAAGTAGGTGTCTATCTAAACACCCTAACCACAATAAAATGATAATATTATTTTATAATTTTTTAGCCATAAGTAGAGGACTGATGTTCAAATGTGATGCATATTTTTTGTAATTTTTTCCAAGTAAATAATTAATTATGATTTTTTTATTACAAGTTTTAAAAAATATAAAAAATCATATGTTTGACCACCGTAACTTGGTCAAAACTTCATGAAATTCAAATTTTCTTTTTCTAAGCCTATAGTATGCAAAGCATAGAATGTGATGCATGTTTTGGATTCAAAAAATGTAATACCATTTGAAAGTTATAGATGTTTTCCAATCAACCTATCAATCTGGACTTTAGTTGTAATTGAAATAGAAAATGAGTAATAATTATTTATTAAATTCAAAGTAAAGCATAATTTATAATGTTGATGGAAAGCTGAGAATCTCCTTTAAAAACCTTTTTCATTTTATCAATTTTTGGTAAAAAAAAGTCGTCAGCCACATACCCTACAAATACCCATCATATTGCCACTTGTTGCCCCATCATGATCCTGCATATACCCACATTATTTAATCATGATCATGAAGAATATGAATTATGAAGAAATTGAACTCGCAGGCTTAGACTAGATTTTAGTGTCTACATTTTCCCCTCTTTGATACAATGTCATTCTAGCATTTTGTCAAAGAAAATGGATAAAAACATGCCCCAGTGTTTAATAGGATGAGGAATGATAACGAGGAGGTAGTTGTATGCCCCCTCGAGAGGAAAAGAAGATTCAAAGAACATGAGTGTGGTATCGAAATCGATGAGAGAACTAGAAGATGAAAGACAATCAGATAGAGGAAAATAGATAAGGGTGGTGAAGATGTAGAAAAGAATAAATGTTAGTGCGAAAACAATGATGAATAATAAAAGACATGGATGTTAGTATTAGCAATCTTCGATGTTTTTCTATATCACAAAAGGTATTGCACTTTATCATCATTGGGTGATACTGATACAAATGGAGAAAAACACAATGATATGACATAGATCAAGGTGCGCAAGGTCATCCACTTGCTAACAACAGATAGCCGCAGACAAGGATTGTCATTAACTCATACTAAGGGCACAATTTCCCCAGTCTTTTTGTCAAGACAAACCATAGAAAACAAAAAAAATAAAAGAAAGGTCATGAGACGTCATCGCTCCTCTAAATCCTTCATGGGACATCCTTGAGGAAATTAGTAACATGACCCAAAATCATATTTAAAAGATAGTTGACAGAAAAAAATCAAAGAAAATAGAATTCTGATACATCGTTCATTCTCTAAATCCTTCATGGGACATCCTTGAGAAATATAGTAACAAGATTCCCATCATAAAGTCAAGTGAAATGATAAGATAAACAAACCATAAAGTCAAAAAGCTAATAAAATATTTTCCAAAACTTGATCTGTTTGTTTGATTTGTTTTGATTAATCAAAGGATTGATTGATAAAGCTTGATTTAAAGAGATACACATATTGAATAAGACTGAGTCTGGTTTTGATGTTATGACTATCTGTATAAGGCATGACAAAGCTTGGTTTCAGAAAGACATGTATCGTATAAGACGTTGAGTTAGATGTCGTTGATGTGATAACCTGTGTAAGGCTATGTTGATTTGATTGACAGTGTCTATATGTAGGAAGGACTCATCCTGTATAAGACACAGGTTCATTATTTTGATGATGTATGTTTCCAGGAGGGACACATCCTGTACCAGACATTAGTTGATCTGTTTTGGTTGTTGCTTTGGAAATTTGTTTGATTTTCCTTAGAGACCTTGTTGACTTGTTCACCAGATTGATGCATGAATTGAAATGATGTGTTGACAATTGAATGTGTGTGATGACGAACCCTAAAGGACTGACCTAGTGTGGCCTTGGGGGCTCATCGCTTGATGGCCTTTCCTATGTTATACATGCAGAGACCTTGTAGTTCGACTTGACTTTGACTGACAAGTCTAACTACAAATAGATGATGTGTGTGATAGTGAATGTGATGAACCCTAATGGACTGACCTAGTGCATCCTCTGGGGCTCATCAATTGATGGCCTTGCCTATGTTATACACATAGAGACCTTGTATTTTGACACAACCAATGACCTTGTCATCTAGACATGTGGATTGAATCGTGATTTTATACAAAAAAACCTAAACGGACTAACCTAATGCCTCAGTGGCACATCGGCAGATGGCCTTTCCTATGTCCAGTCATAGAGGCAACATAGTTCAACAAACGACAAAGACTAACAAGTTCAACTGACTTTGACTCTATTTTTGGATTTTTGACATGTTTTTATTTTTTTGTCATTTTGAAGTTTTATGATGTTTTTGTATTTTCTCAAGA
This sequence comes from Sequoia sempervirens, assembly GCA_007258455.2. Classification (NCBI taxonomy): domain Eukaryota; kingdom Viridiplantae; phylum Streptophyta; class Pinopsida; order Cupressales; family Cupressaceae; genus Sequoia; species Sequoia sempervirens. Next base: position 113,715,872 of record VDFB02047230.1, read on the forward strand.
CATTTTGTGATGTTTTTTGGATTTTTCTGTGGATTTACGTCTTCAACACAACCAATGTAAGAACCAATATGACACACATCAAGTGTTTTCCCCCAGTCGAGTATAAGACCAATTGATTATGAATAGGATAAAATGGGGGGTATGAAGTATACCCGATATCAATCATTCTAGGTTATGGGAAAGACTACCACTTATTACAAATGGTATGTACAAGCGATGGATAAGAAAGATAAGTGATATGTATAAGGATAGGTAGTATGTACAGGGATAGGGTGTATGTATAGGGATGTGGACTATGTACAAGGATGTTAGATTAGAATTATAGGAGACAAAGGAGTAAAGTCAACTACACATGGCGCCTATTTGCTAGGTTTTCACCATGGTACTTATCCAAAGTGCCACCGAAGTGGTTTTCACTATTGGATGAATTATTTCTCTTTACTATTTTCTGGATTTTCTAATTTTCTTGATGTTACCAAGACGCCTGTTTGCCAAGTTTTCACCTTGGTAACAATTTTATTTTATTTTTTATTTTTTATTTTTGGTATTTTTGCTAATTAATAAAAGGCTTTCAGAAGCTATGTGTAAAACTTCTTGAGATGAATACTATTGATTAGCGACAACAATGGTTCCCCTTCAGGAGTAGAGAGTTGATAGGCTCCTAATCCAAAGGCTTCTGTAATAATATAAGGTCCTAACCAGTTTGGTTCAAACTTTCCTGGTTTCTCTCTTTCTGCTTGAAACCAAGTCACCAATGTCAAAGTTTTTGTTCAAGACCTTCCTGTTATAGCTACGAAGAAGGAAATTTTGATACACTTGGAGATGGTCTAGTTCCTTCTATCTTCACTCGTTTAGGAATTATAGCTCATGGAGACTTGATACTCGATACTCTTCATCATCAATGTGCCCTTTCAAGGATACCCTTAGGGAAGGAATCTCAACCTCAATAGGAAGAATGGATTCAAAACCAAATACTAATGAATATGGAGTGGCGCCAGTGGGAGTACAAATACTTGTGCCATAAGCCCATAAGGCAGGATTAAGTTGTAAATACCAATGGCGACCAACATCATTGACAGTATTTTTGAGGATTCTAATGATAGTTTTGTTAGATGCTCTTTTCCATTACCTTGTGGGTAGTATGGAGTGGAAAAGTGATGTTGAATATAAAATTCATCACAAAGATGGTAGACTTCTTGGTTCTTAAATGTCCAGCCATTATCTATGATTATGGACTGAGGGACACCATACCAACAAATGATATAGTTCAGGACAAACTTAGAGATCTATGTGTTGGTAATGTATGTCATAGTAATAGCCTCAATCCACTTCGTAAAGTACTAAGTGGTAGTGATGATGAACTTATGGCCATTGGATGATGTAGGATGGATCTTACCTATGATGTCGAATCCCCATTGGGTGAAGGGCCATGGTGACGTTATAGGATAAAGCTCTTGTGCTAGTGCATGTATCAAGTCTCCATGAACTTGGAATTGGTAACATTTCTTTACAAAGACATATGAGTCCTTTTCCATAGTAGGCCAATAATAACCTAGTCTCATAATCCTTTTAGCTAAGGTAGGACTGCTAGAATGGGAACCACATATACCCTCATGCACCCCACGCAAGGTTGCTTATGCTTCATTGGAATCAAGACATCACAGTAGGGTATTATCTAAGGCATGTCTATATAGGGTGTCTCCGACGATGGTGTATTTGGATGAATTGTGGAGGAATGTCCTACGTTGGTTATTTGAAAGGCATGGGGTATGATTTTGGCATGGAGGTAGTTATAGATTTCTTTGTACCATGGGGAATCAGGACCAACAATGTCACATACCATCTCAGAATCTGGGATATCATAGGCCAGGACCAAAATTTGTTCTACCAAGAACTCAAACTTAGGCACATTGCTAGGAATGTCTAGAAGTGATGCAATTATAGACATAGCATCTGCTGCCCTGTTTAGAACATGAGGTATTTGATGAAATTTGGCCTTGTCAAATTACTCCTTAAAACTATCTGCCATGTGTTTGTATGGATCAAGCTTCTCATCCTTAGTCTCATAATCATCATTTACTTGTTTGATTACCAGTTGAGAATCACCATATACCTATAGGTTCTTAATTTTCCACTTGATTTCCATGCTTAACCCCATCACTAGAGCCTCATACTCTGCTATGTTGTTAGTACATGGGAATACAATCCTGAATGACTTAGGGATGGACTCACCCTATGGTGTGATAAACAGTATACTAGCCCCTGAGCCATGATTTGTATGTGAGCCATCAAAGTACAGTTTCCATGTGTTTGTGTCAATTGTGAATATAAACTCATCAGGAAAGTCTGCAACTAATGGGTGATCTGCTTGTATTGGTGCATCGGCTAACTGATCAGCGATGACTTGTCCTTTAATAGCCTCTCTCTACATACTAGATATCATACTCACTAAGTATCATAACCCATTTGGCTAGTCGCCCTATTAATGCTACTTTTTTTAGAAGATATTTCAGGGGATCTATTTTGGAAATCAACATTGTTTGATGGTTTAGCATATAGTGCCTTAGTTTTTGAGTAGAAAATACTACTGCAAGATAGGCACGTTCAATGGTACTATATTTGAGCTCATAACCTACCAAAGTCTGACTGATATAGTATAGTGCCCTTTCACGACCTTCATCGTCATTCTGTGCAAGCAATGCTCCAAGTGATGAATGGGTTATTGTAATATAAAGATTCAGTGGTCATCCTTCAACAGGTGGAATTAAGAATGGTGGTGTGAGTAGATATTCTTTAATTAGTTGAAAATCCTCTCTGCACCTAACTGTCCATGCAAAGGGTACCCCTTTCTTAAGTAAATGTTGAAAAGGATGTGTCTTATTTGCTAACTACACTATAAATTTCCTGATGGATTGCAATCTCCCTTGTAATGTCCTTAGCTGACTGAGATTAGTTGGTGGAGGCATGTCTATGATTGCTTTTACCTTGGTCGGATCCACTTCAATGCCTCATCTAGAAATGATATACCCTAAAAGCTTTCCCAAATTTACTCCAAACACACATTTATTGGGATTGAGTCTCACTTTATACTTCTCTAGACTTTGAAATATCTTGTCTAAAACTTGTAAATGTTCTTCCCTTGTTTTGGATTTAACTATTAGGTCACTGACATAATCCTCCATAAGAATGTGTACAAGATCATGAAAAATGGTGGTCATGGCACACTGATAGGTTGTTCCAGCATTCTTAAGTCCAAAGGGAATAACATTCCAACAATACGTTCCCCAAGGACATGTGAAAGTTGTTTTAGGTTGGCCTTCAGTTGCAATTATGATATGATTATATCCTAAAAATCCATTCATAAGGGACAACATCTTATACCATGTTGTCATGTCTACTATCATGTCTATGTTAGGCAAAGGGAAATCATCTTTAGGAAAAGGTTTTTTGATATCTCTAAAATCAGTGTAGATATGAATGCCCCCTGTTGGTTTAGTGACTAGTACAAGATTGGAAATCCATTCTGCATAGTCAATTGATCTAATGAAACCAACCTCTAACAATTTCTTGAGTTCTGCCTTGACTAGTAAAGCAATTTGTGGGTGCATTTTCCTCAATTTCTGTTTCACTAGTTTGACACCTGGTTGTAAGGGAAAGTGATGTAGAACAAGTTTAGGATCCAACCCAAGCATGTGTGAATATGACCAGGAAAAAAATATCTATCTCTGTGTAAAGAAGTTATGGAATTTCGGCTGCTCTTCTATGGTCAATGACGCTGCAAAATAAACTAGTCGAGGATTCTATTTTATGCCTATGTTGACTTCTACTGATTCTTCAATGAGCATGGGTGACTTTTCTTGTGCAACAGGGAGAATGTTCAAACCTCCATCCTTAGATTCCTCAGAGAGGTTTTCACCTTCGGATATGTCCTTAATTTTTACTTTTTCATTGTCTAGAGGTGCCTTTTGGTTTTCACCTAGAGACTCGTCCTTTTTATCTTTTTTATTCTTTTTCTTATTTTTGTCACTAGAGGGTTGAATAGATTCCCAAAAATATGCTTTGTTGTCCAAGTCAATGGCAAAAATAGCCTTGTGATCACTGCTAGGCATGCCTTCTCATAATCCCAAGAACTCAACAATTGCTTCGTCATTCTCAAGAATGTCTAAGATGGGTGGGTCTTATTGATCCCAATCAATGAGTTGGGTATAAACTAAGGGCATGTCATCATTGAAGTTATCAAAGTTTAACAGAGTCAAGGTATGGAATGAGTTGTTCATATGGGCACAAAATTCTTGTACTAAGTCCTTTTTTCTCTTTGGTTTAGATCTAGGTGGATTGAGAGGTGGGCCTAATGCCAAGGTTTGGTTATCTAAAACAGATGTATCAGGTTTCCAAGAGGTAGGATTAAGTGATTCCCAATAGTAATGTTTAAATCATTCCTCTTTTGTCGTATTATTTGGTGGACATGAATTCAATGGATTTGGTGAGGATCTCAACATTAAGTCAAGTTCTCCAAATAGCTTGTCAAGGTCCATGGAAGAGTTTGAGGATAGGGAATCCCACTCATATTCGTTTCAGTCGGGGGAGTCATAGTGGTGTTGGTTAGATTGTTCATGAGATGTCTCAATATCTACTAAAGCACTTACTGCCTTGATTAAAGGTGATGTGGTACTAGGAACACCAATCTAAATTAGTTGAAACCAAAGCCCCAAGCCTTTTGGCCACTGAGAAACAAAGACTGGTTCAATCATCCCATCTTGTTTTAAGCCTAAACCACTATGTCCATTATATCCCTTGCTATGCATGATTGTGAAACCTTTACCATATAGATCTATAGGAATGTGAGCAAGTGAGAGAGGTTCTTCATTATCTTCCCTATAGATCTAGGAGGTGATATCTTCTATATTTATGGCTTCTTTGCTTATTTCTCCCCATTTAGTGAAAGTTGTTGTGGGCGGAATGTGTATAGTGACCATAGATTGTCTCCTATCTAGTGTAGGTAAAATGTTTGACTTAGGAGGAATCAAATGGCTAACATAATAAGATTTCTTCATGTAATATTCTCCACAACCCTTGTCTTGGATCTCAACCTGAGGAGCGGTAGGAAATGAAGGTGAAATAGATGTTTGAGTGAGAGTGGATGAATCTACATAGTGAGATGAATTGGACGATGAAGCCTCTTGGTTTACTGGCACTTACTGTTGGGGTATCTCTTTTAGGTTGGTGCAATATTGGGATGGATCTGGGTCACCATCTATAGTTATTTCAGTGCCATTGTAAGGAAATTTGAGACATTGATGATATGTGGAAGGGACTACCTTCATGGCATGAATCCATGGTCTGCCTAGCAGAAGGTTGTATGGAAGGGTGAGATCCAAGACTTGGAATTTTGTCTCCATTACTACAGGACCAATTATGATAGGAAGTGTTACCAACCCCTTTGATTTTTGTTCCTCATCATCATAAGCTTTAATGAAAATAATTTTGGTTGTGTCTATGCATGCTTCTGAGAAACCTAATGCCTTAATTAGTTTTAAAGTGCATAGATTTAACCCTACTCCTCCGTCTACCAAAACTCATCTAGTGTCGTCAACAAGGACTTCAAGATGTAATGGGTCATTATGATTTGTCTTTTCAGGTGTGTAATCTTGTTCAAAAAATGTGGCATGATGATTATTGGTCAAGTAGCCCACCATTTCCTAGAAATGATTAACATTGAGATCATTTGGGACAGTTGTGTTTTGTAAATCTTTATCTAAAATGGATCGATGCTCAGGGGAGATATGCAACCATTCCAAGATTGAGATTTGGGCTGGGGTCTTCCTCAACTGGTCAAGTAAGTTATAGTTTAACTTGGAAGTTTGTGGTGTTTGTTGCGATGGACGACCTTGGATAGTGATCTTAGTATGACGAGTGTTGACAACACACTCAAGAGTTGTATTGATGGTAATGGTATTGATATTCTCATCAGCGGTGTGAAGATGATTTATGATTTTGCCACTATTATAATCATGCTTGATATTAGCGTAGTTGGCTAACATATTGGTCTTGTTACTCGAACTGGGGACATTTCCTTTCCCATGGTCATGTAATGGATCAGCAAATACTTGATGATCAATGTTTGACGACTTTTGTTTTTGTCCACTAACTTCAATAATTCTCTTTTCGACAAGATCATGTATGATATTTTTTAGTTGGTGACAATTTTGTAGGTTATGTCCCTTAGTTATATGATAATCACAAAAGGAATTGTCATCCCACCAAACTAGTTTAAATTGTTCTGGATCATATTTTATTGGCTCTTGAAGTTGTATAAGATTATGTTGCAATAGTTGTTTGAATACAGACTCAATGGGTTCCCCTAAGGGAGTGAACTCACATTTTTGAAACATCCTCTGCTATTGTAGATGTTGAGTATTTTGGAACGTGTTGGGAGGTTGATTAACAACATTAAGCATGTTGTCCAAAGAGTTAGGTCCTTGCAATGTGATGATTGGTCCTGCTTGTATAGTTTTAGCATCAACTACCCCATCATTGGTGATGTTTTTGTTTTGAGACCAAAATCTATTTTTGTCATTGGGGGCGTTTTGCACTATCAGATTTCTATTGGATGTTGGTATCTTAAGTTCTCCTTTTTCAATGAGATCCTTTTCTATTATAACCCCTTTTTCCACTAGTTCCAAAAATGATGTACAACAATGTACCCTTAAGTTACTCCTTAGTTTTGCATGAAAGTTTTCCTAGAACATAGTGACTTTTTGTTTTTCAGGTATCTCGACAGGACACTAGATGGCTATATTCCTCCATCTCTTAAGAAAACGATGAAATTTGTTCCTTTGTCTTGTGTTGTGTGACACAAGGTTGCTATATTTATCTCATGGTCTATGTTGAAGGAGAATTGCTCAAAAATTTTCTTAGCCAGTTCACCCCAAGATTTGATGCCATAGTTTAGACCTGCACACCACTCTAGTGTAATTCCTACAAGACTTCTTGGAAATAGTCTAATAAGATATGTGGGGTCATAAGCGACATCTATGAACATGGTAGAAAATTCCCTTATATGTTCTATTGGATTTCATTTGCCATTGTACTTAGGGAGATTCGTTATGACATACCCATGAGGGAAAGGTGTCATGTACAATGATCTATCAAAGGGAAATTAGAATATGTACTTTGTTGAAAAGGATTTCTTAGTTGACACCACCATGTTATCCATTTGTGTTTGCAAGACATCAACCTAGGTTAATGACGTGTTTGGAAGATTATGTGGATCTATTTATGTATTCTGAAATCCAAGGTTTTGTGATGGGTTTTGATTGTATGTTGGTATTTGATATGGATTTGGATTCAGAATGTTGGTGAATGTGTTTTGATTTAGAATCTGTGTGAATGTGTTCTGATTCAGAATCTATGTGAATAGATTCTAACTACCAATCTGAGAGAATGGATTTTGAATTCCAACCTACGAGAATGGATTTTGATTGCCATATTGGAAAGAGGGAATCCCTCCTATCTGTGTAGTCTGCGGTATAGTACTAGTGATGTGAACACTAGGTATGGCTGTTGATTGTGGTATGGTACCGGTGACACTAACATTTGGTGTAGAAGCTGATGTTTTAGATATTTTATTCCCAACAAGAAGACCAAAGGGAGTGGATGATGATGCCCCTATAGTGAAATTAAATCCCGATGTCATGCTAGATGTACCAAATGGGGATGTATGGACTGTTGTACTCTGTGTAGGTATGCCGGATGGTATGGTTGTATTAACCTGAGGTATAGAGGTACTAGTAGTCATTGTGGTTGTCCCTTGTGTAGGTTGAGTTTGTAAGGTGCTAATATCAAATACTGTAGGTAAGGTAGCACCTTTAGTTAACAATTTCGCTAAGTAGCATTGGAGATCATTTGCTAGATACTCATCTACAAAAGAGGAAAACTTAGGGTCTTGTGCATTAGCCTCTATGTCTTCTATTCTAATGTGTCCTTGAGTGTCTCTAGTGGTGAATTTGTCCAAAAAATTCCTATGAGGTCTTGATGAAAATGGATTGATGAATTCATTTGGGTTCGACATCTTTTCTCTCTCTTTTCTCTTAGACCTAGTCTCAACCATGTAAGATAAGTTCAATATGTGAGGAATGCAAAACTATGTCTATGGATAGTATGACTCTAGTCTATGTTTTTTGGGATTTTTTGAATGAAAAATAAGGAATTTTCTAAGATGACGCTAGTCTAAAATGATAATATCTAAAGATGCAATGTCTAAGCAAGCTTCTAAGGTAATCAATTTTGTAAACCTGAGATGAAGGTACCAACTACCTAAAGTCTAATCAAGGTGTCAATTTAGTTATGTCAAGGAACCAATGTAGGACTAGGATTAGAGATAAGTTGAGTTTCCTAACTAGACTGATGAGCTAGGAGGACTCTTTGTAGGACAAAGGATACGATGACAGGACTAGGTTCAATGACAAATTTTGTTGATGCTATGATTTTTCTAGAGTGTAGATGGTGGACCTATCCTAATTTTTTTAAAAGTTACCTTCCTAGAATTTTAATCTAAAGGAAATATGTACTCAAAAATGAAAGTAAAACTCAGAATCAAGACGACTATAGTAATGGCTAAATGATACCTAAAGGATGTAAATTTGAGAAAATCAGTTCAGGTTTCTATCCAAGGACTGCTATGAAAAGACAAATGAAAGACTGGTATGACTGTGTCTACTAAACTGTGATTGTAAATTCTAGTTTTCTAATAATTAGGCAGATGCGTCGCAAAATTTCACAGATGTATTTATGTTTCATAGTTGCAGTTTTTTGGTAATCAGTTGCAAGTTTCTGGTAAAATTCAACATCTGTGTCAGACAGATGCAGTGTAGTTTCTAATAGATGCACCTTGTAATGGAAATTGTGACTCAGACTGTAATAGATGCAGTTTTCCTAAACTCTGTGCACTAGTAAAATTTCTACAACAGTGGAAAATGTGTCATTCCAGACTGTAGTTGTGGCTCACCTTGTCAGATGCGTCACATAATATCACAAGTGTGGATTATTAGAACATATGTAGTTTTTGACAGAGAAAATATGAGCTAATCCAACAGATGTGACTTTACAGAACAATTGCAACTCTCTGGTGAACAATTGTGACTCTTTTGATAGTTGTGTGTTTTCAGTGAATTGAGAGATAAATATGACATTGTTTTGTGATCAAGTTCTAGAAAACAAAGAAAATCATAAGACAAAGTGTTTTCAGTTTCATTTTGGATTCAAATAATGTTTAATTTTGACAATAGACAAGCACATACTAGGCTATGTAAGATAGTATTTATTGAGTTCTCACTTGGGTTTCCCCAGCTACGCTTATTCAAGGCAGATAATTAGTAGCTTGACCCCTCTAGCTCCCCTCCACAACTCATTAATGTCATTTGGGGCAACCAAGCTACAATACCCATGAACATCCCATGGAATACTTTCATCTCTACACATGAACTGTAAGAATATGAGACGGCTTCACAGGTCTAACCTGCTACACCAATAAATAGAAGGATTTTGGAAAATACAAACAAATGTGTTTAATTCGGTCATTTTGTTCATAAGGCATGATCCATGCAGTGAGAGTCCCCTTTTGAATCCATCTCATTGGAACCATACACGTGATTCTTGGGATTTCCCCAAGAATCCACTTTTATATACCAGTTGGAAGTCCTTCGAGTTCAAGGTACTACCAGTTTGAGTCATCCTGGGGTGAGTACTTTTCCCCACCAGAACAGGCCCAAGTTCTAGAGTTAGTAACCATTTCTCTTACACCTAGGATCACATGGATGTGCTAGGGGAGAGGATACTTTGATATACCAAATCGTAAGGGGTAATAAAAAAATTGTGCTTTCGCACCAAACACAGTAGACACTCATTAATTTTAATCCAAATGAAAGATTTGATACACTACCAAACTATCTATTTCAAAAATTTAACTAAGTTCTTTGACATGCATTCTGCAGAAAGATTCATTAGTATTTTTTATATTGGTCTTCAACTATCAATCTGCAAAAACTTTGTTAACTCAAGACACACACTGAAAGCAGAAGATTAGCGAAAATAAAAACACAAAAGGAAACTACAAATTGAAAGTCTAAACCTAAATATTTACCATTCAAATGCATCATTTTATTTGTCAGATGCATTGTAGTATAATTTCCCTTGTTAGAGTAATAAGTTATTCCACTTAATTAATTATATCATATTGGTTAATTAATTAAGTCACTTATTCCTTTAGTTACTTAGGCTAAAATTAGGCACATTAATAATTGATTAATTATTAAGTGAGCACACTAGGGTTTCATTTAGGGTTTCCCTTTTAGGGTTTATTTATCTCCTTCATAAGGATTGATCTCTTTGTAATATTCGATTTTCAATAATGCATTTTTACTTTGAGGTTTATAGAACATCTTCCTTTGTTCTGCATGTCTTTTGCATGTGATAGGTGATTGCATGCAGGTGATCTTGGTTTTCTAACACGGTATCAAAGCTCTAGACCTGCAGCTGCTTGTTCATGATTTGAAGATATGGCTTTCAGTGAGTTTCTAATGCAAGGGTTTCCACAGGCATCTTTTTTGCAAGATCTGGGGGTAGATAATTTTTTGGGACACTTTGGGATCAAACGAACACTTCCATCGCATTCGTAGTGGCCAAAAACCCTAAGAACGCCTATCATTTCGTCGATTTTGGTGTAATTGATCTGGGAGGAAAAAAACATTATCTGGGGGCCATACGGCCTCCCCAGCACGCCGACCGAGGCACGTTTTTAAAAAAAATTGAAAAAATGATGTATTTTTTAAAAGAGCACCACCGCTACCAGTGTAAAACTTGGTCGCCACCCACCGACCACTGAGCAGCCATCGGAGGGTCGCTCATTCTGACGACACCACCATGCAAACACCGTCGTCCTTCCTTGCTAGCCCATGAGGGCTTCAGTCCTTTCGACTGTGGTCCTATGGAGGACCATGCCCTAAGCACAACCCCCACAGGCTCTCTCCAGCCAGGCCCCAGTCATATTTATGACCAGGAGCCCCGAAACCAGGCGCCCGGCCTCAGGGAATATTCTGACCACCGATGGAGCATATTTTAGATGGCTATCAGAGAATATTCCGACATCAGCGGAATATACCGGCAGGCCAAAAAAAATTCGGCATGGGGGGGCGATTTTTTTGCCCCGATGGGTAGATGGCCGTCAATTTTAAGCTTGCCTTTTTCAAATATCAGCATGACATCATGATGACATCATCCATACGGTCGGCCCCTCTTTGCCTCTCCTAGCCCTAATTTTTCCTAAAGTAGCAATTTTTTTCTTTTGGTCATAACTTGGGCATACGGTATCAAAATCAGGAAAATGAGATATTGTCAGAAAGCTAGTTCTGAGCACTTTCCAGTGGTGCTATTTATTTTCTAGTATTTTAACATATTGCTGCATTTATTTCTGTTTGAAGTCAGATGTTTATTTAATGCTTCTGAGCTCATAACTTTTTGCCACGATCTCCGATTTTTGTTATCTTTGTGGCATTGGAAAGGTATTGAGGAGCTCTATGTTGCTATCCATGCACTTTTTCTATATCTATCCCAAGTTGATCGCTTAGTCCATATTTGGCCTGATGGGTTGTTTGGAGATTACTTGGATGTTTTGGCAGTTGGGAGGGTGCATCTTGCATCTTTGCACTTCATTTTCAGTAATACATTATTCAATAATTGCATTCTGCTTCATAGATTCCAGGGTTGTTCCCGTTTGGAGTTTTTGAGTGTTTCGTGGCATCGGGTCTACTGTTGCATTATCATGATTCCTTGAGTCACTCAGTGACTCTCATCTAGTTTCAGTAGTAAACAAAAGTATCTTTCCTTGCTTGCCAGTTTAAGGTTCCAGTGTTACTCCATAGTGTTCTTCTGGTGCTTCTTTGCAGCAGTCATCTCATTATAGGGGGGTTTTGTCCCATTGGGTTTTCCCTTCTCTACCTCATTCTTGCATTTGTAAATGGGTACCTGATAAGGCCTAGTTGTCAGGACCCATCTTTGCTTTCATGCATCTTATTCTAGTGTTTTAGCTTCTTCCTCAGTTCATCTTAAGGGGGGGTGTTAGAGTAATAAGCTATTCCACTTAATTAATTATATCATATTGGTTTATTAATTAAGTCACTTATTCCTTTAGTTACTTAAGCTAAACTTAGGCACATTAATAATTGATTAATTATTAAGTGAGCACACTAGGGTTTCATTTAGGGTTTCCCTTTTAGGGTTTCTTCATCTCCTTCATAAGGATTGATCTCTTTGTAATATTCAATTATCAATAATGCATTTTTACTTTGAGGTTTACAGAACATCTTCCTTAGTTCTGCATGTCTTTTGCATGTGTTAGGTGATTGCATGTAGGTGATCTTGGTTTTCTAACAACCCTCAGATTTCTCTTGTGCAAGTATAGCCTGTAATAGTGATTTAGAAAAACATTGAAGATTCAAGATGATTGCTCCAAAAGTCATAAGATTTCAGGGAAGAGTTGAATGATGAAGGAAAGATCAATTTATAGAAAATTGATCATTCAAATGACAAGCCAGGATTGAAAGATCAACGGATGGTTGAGATCAAAAGATTATATATGCATTATGATAACTGTTAGTAGTGACATGAGTGATAAAAAATAGAAATAGAAATAAAGATTAAATAAATGATTTAATCTTTGAGTTTGGTATTCAAAAATAGAAGAATAGTCTTTGCATGACCAAGATAAAGATGGATTAAAGAAACTCTCTATTCGAATGCACACACAAGACTTAATTAATTAAATAGGAATATTTAATTAATATGCATGTACACACAATTGAGTTAGAACTAGATGACTGAATGATATGACAAAGAGATTACTCGTGAAATCCATTTAGACACTAAATCCAGAGTTAACTGACCGATTAAAATAGATGTCAAGTAAGAGTGAATACTTAGATAATTTGTACAATTATCTAAATATAGAGGAATGCGTTAAAATATAATTTATGAATTAAATAATTCATTTAATTCAAGATTTTATATTTGAAGAATAATTAAATAAATAAGATTTATTTAACTAAGTGATAAAGGGATTAAATGAATAATTAAATAAATAAAATATTTATTTAATTATAGTTGACATATGATAAAAGGTAAATTAAATAATAATTTATTTAATTTGACAAGAAGGATAAGGTTAATTAGTAACATAATTAAATAAAAAGCATTTATTTAAATAATCAGATAGAATAAAGAAAATGTGAATCAATTGAATAATTAAGATTATTTAATTAATAGAAGAATTAAAATTAAAGTGAATTAATTAAATAATTATATTTATTTAATTAATAAAGAAATGAAGACTTTAGAGAATAATTAAATAATTGACATTATTTAATCATGACCATGAAGAATACAAACTATGAAGAAATTGAAGTCGCGGGCTTAGACCAGATTTCAGTGTCTACAATGATGACTTTGATACGTTAGATGAATCCCTCCAGGGTTTCCTCTCACAAAGTTCATCCACTAAGGTTTTTCATAAAAAAACCCAAACCAACTGAAGAAAACTTACCTTTCAAAACTTTTAGTGTCATGACTTTGATATGTTAGATGAATCCATTTAGGACTTCATCTCACAAAAGCCATCCACTAAGGTTTATTATGAGAAACCTAAAACAAAATATGTCAATGTAATTCAACCTCAACTCATCCTTTACCTACCTTCACATAAGTCATAGCATTCATGGCCCAAACCCAAATTTACCCTTTACCCACCTAAGCATGATGTTGTTGCTCATATGTACAACACTAGAAACAATCCACAACCACAACAACCCACCCCAACACCCCTACCTTTTCCAAATCCCATATTTCCTACTTCTCCTTGGGGTATGTTCAGTATCATCATGGAAAAAAGAGGCCCTTAAGTGGCAAAAAATTTAGAAAAATCAGAGTTAGGCAACTTGACATAAAAATTTGAATAATTTATCTATATTATTTCAAAACTAAGTATGAATAGAATTTGTAGAAAATTGAATGTAGTTTCTAAACTACTAGGTTTCTTTAAAGAAAAAAAAACTATTTGGTGAAAATTTAAAATTTCAATGCAGTAGTACTTAAATTTGAGGGAAAAAATAGGAAGTAGGTGTTTGTCTAACCACCCTAACCACAATAAAATGATAATATTTTTTATAATATTTTAGATATAAGTAGATGACTTATGTCCTGATGTGATGCATATTTTTTTGTAATTTTTTTCCAAGTGAATAATTAATTATGATTTTTTTATTACAACTTTTAAAAAATATAAAAACTCGTATGTCTGACAACCTTAACTTGGTCAAAACTTCATGAAATTCAATTTTTATTTTTTTAATCCTATAGTATGCGAAGCATAGAATGTGATGCATGTTTTGGATTCATAAAATGTGATACCATTTGAAAGCTATAGATGTTTTTCAATCTACCTATCAATCAAGACTTAAGTCATCATTCAAATACAAAATGAATAATAATTATTTATTAAATTCAAAGTAAAGAATCATTTATATTGGTGGAAATTTGAGAATCTTCTTTAAAAACCCTTTTCGTTTCATCAATTTTGGGTAAAAGAAAAATCCTCAACCACATACCCATCATATTGCCACTTTTTGGCCCATCATGATCCTGCACATGTATACCCCTTGATTAAATTCCTAGATTAATGAGTATGATATTTTTTAGCAACTTAAGAATACTCCTATAAAGATATCCCTTTGGAACCTAATTCAAAATTCACCAAATTATCACACTATGCTTCAAACAACATTGCAACAAATAGTGGTTCCTCCTAGTATGAATGCAAATGATGTGGTTGCTATAATACAAGGAATGAATAAAGTAGACGTAGACATTACCTTCCATCGACATGAGCTTCCTCTATTAGAATTAAGGAAGAAAAATGAAGCTTTTATGATAATAGCCTAATTCAATAGAATAGGCATCAAAAGAACCCTTATTGACAATGGCTCTGCCCTTAATGTGTGTAGTGTGAAGCTTCTAGATAGATTACGTGTGGATAAATCACAAATCAAACCTAATTCATTATCTATTAGGGGATTTGACAATATCACAAAGCAACCACTCAGTGTAATTACCTTACCTATTACAATCAGAAAGGCTACCTTGCAAACTCCTATTCATGTCATGCCTTATGATCTCTCATACAATCTTCTTCAAGGAAGACCATGGATTCATGAGATGCATGCAGTACCGACCCTTCATTGTATAATGAAATATATCTAGAAAAACAAATCCTATCAAGTTGAAATAGACCCCAAGCTTGAAAGTTGCTTAAAACTTGAAAAAGGAACAACAAGTCCTCTAAACACATTTATTCCAACATCTAACATAGAACCTCTTGAGAATGACAAACAAGAAGAAGAACCAGTGTCTTAATTACCAGGTGATGATTGGGGATCATTGGAATTCACACCTTCATTTATGGGTGAGTATATCATCACATGAAAAGAGGATGAAAAACAAGAAAAACTCATGATTATGCTCACTTAGAATTTAGAAGAACCTTCCCAAGAATCTACCTCATCCACTTTGGAAGAAAATACAACTTACACAAAAAAAAATTATGAGATGGATTATCAACAATCGTCAAACCTGAAATAAATGGAAAGACTTTATGGAATGGTTTATGAAATTTTGAAACAATTGGGATACAGTGGTAAAGGATGTGGAAAGAATGAACAAGGCATCCAAGTTCCTATAGAACCTAATACACAAGAGAGCAAGATTAGTTTGCAATATTTTTTTTCTAAAAAAACAAAAGCAAGTCAATGACCATTGCTAAACATCAACACTATCACATGCAAACCAAGAACCAATCTCACAATAAAAATCTTGAATTACTTGATATGGATTTATCACCATCATGGGAGTAATTTGAAAATGATGAAGCTTTTAAAAAAATGTTAGGTGCTTATGATAAGACATCTTCTATTCCTTCAAAGAAAAGAGTTACCTTGCTATGATCAGTACCAAGCAAAAAGATATCAAAACCAATGAGAAAGACACAAGCATGGAACAATATGATCCTAAATTTCCTAAGTCAAATGTACTTCCCTTGGGAGGTAAAATTTATATACCAATGGACATAGATGATAAATAAAAATTCATTAAGATAGGGAAGTTCCTTGATGATGATGAACAAGAGGATACTACAACCTTGGTTCACGACTTTCCTGAACTTTTTCCTTGGAAATATTCAGACATGCCAGGAATAGATCCAAAGATAGTAACACACAACATTGTCCTTGCTAAAAATGCTAAGCCTGATCGACAAAAGATATGAAAGATGAATCCTAAAATAGCCTTGCTTGTTAAAGGAGAACTTGAAAATCTCCTTGATGTAGGTTTCATTTGGCCTATTGATTATTCTCCATGGATCTCAAACATTGTCGTAGTTGCAAAACTTGACAATTGTATTAGGATGTGTACGATTTCTTTTACTTGAATAAAGCCTCTTTAAAAGATGATTCTCCCCTTCCTAATATCGACATGATAGTGGATTCAATTATGTGGCATGCTCTTTTCTCATTCATGGATGTATTTTCTGGATATAATAAAATCTTTATCAACCCACAAGATCAATATAAAATAGCATTTACAACTATTTGGATGACATTTTGTTGGGTTATTATGCCTTTTGGATTAAAAAATGCAAGTGCAACCTATCAATGAGCCATGACATTGATATTTCAAGATTACATACATAAAATCTTGGAATATTATGTTTATGACATCTTAGCCAAATCCTTAACATGACAAGACAATGTGAATGTCCTTCCAAAGATCTTTGAACGGAAGCACAAATATATCATGAGACTAAATCTGAAAAAGTATGTCTTTGGAGTAGATAGTGGAAATTTTTTAGGGTTTATCATATCTCACAAATGCATCGAGGTTGAAACAAAGAAAATTGATGCTATAATCAACATTCCACCTCCTAGAAACATTTCTCAATTGCACACATTGCAAGAAATAATTCAAGCCATTCATCGTTTTGTGGCATCCTTAGCTAGTCGAATGTTACCTTTCACACATCTCCTCAAAAAGGATGTGCATTTTGATTGCAATGAGGATTGTAAATAGGCATTTGAGAGTTTGAAGGAATACCTTGCAACTCCACCTGTTTTACAACTTTCTATGCCAAGAAAATTGTTGATCCTTTAAATAGCCACATCAGCCCATGCTCTTGGAGTATTGTTGGCTAAGCAAGACGAAAGCAGTAATGAACATCATGTTTGTTATATTAGCCACACTCTAATAGATTATGAAAAGTGATAAACACCAATCAAAAAAAAAAAAATTGCCTCTTGTATTCACCACCAATAAGTTACGACACTATTTACTAAATGTAGAAATACAAGTAATAAAAAAATTTGATCCTCTCAAACATATTTTTAATAAAAAAAACTTATCAAGATGTCTAGCTAAATGGGTAATGTTGTTGACTAAGTTTGATCTTAAGTTTGTTTCACAAAAATCAATCAAATTTCAAGCCTTGACCGACCACTTGGCTGATGCTCCTTCTCCTTTGGAATTACCAAACAATGAATCTTTTCTCGATGACAATGTGATGACAATAGAAACTCATACATGGGAATTATGTTTTCATGGTTCCAAGTGTAGAACAGGCTCTAGTGCTAGGGTTATATTAATTCCACTCATAAGAAAACCTATTCCCTTGTCATATCGATTAAATTTCCTATGTACAAATAACACAATTGAATATAAGGCATTAATTGTTAGATTGTGTGTTGCTTTAATAATGGGTGTTAAAGATATTAAGATCTTTGGTGATTCACAATTAGTGATCAAATAAATAAATGGAGTCTACCAAGCAAATCATGACAAATTATCAAATAATAAGGATCTTACAATGACCTTTTTAGAAAAGTTTGAATCATTCACCATTGATAACATCCCACAAAAATATAATTTGCATGCAGATGCAATGACAAGTGTGACTTCTCTTATATCACCTCAAGATCCTTCAAAAGACACCACATTTACTATTCACCCATTCATGCAACCTTCAATAAATGATAAATTAGAAGAGGTGTTAACAACAACCAAGGAATACTCGAGTGACAAGTATAATAAAATATATATGTATTTAAAAGAAGGTACCATTCCTAATCCAATAACAGAAAACATCTAAACTCGCTTACAAAAATTAGCAACCAAATACATAATCCTTGCAGATGTGTTATATGGAAAATCCTTCAATGACATTTTACTTAGGTGTCTTAATGACTCTAAAATCACTATAGCACTTGAATAGGCCCATGCGGGCACCTGTGGAGGTCATTTTGGAGGAAGATCCTTAGTGAAATAACTCATTCGTATGGGATACTACTGGAGAAATATGGAAAAATATTTCTTTATGTATGTTAAGCGATGCCACAAATGTCAAGAATATAGCAATTTAATTCATGCTCCTACTTTTGAGCTCCATGCCCAAATCCCTATTTGGTCATTCTTAGTATGGGGATTGGATCTAATTGGGAAAATCTCACCACCTTCTTTTATTGGATAGATGTTTATCATTACAACAATTGATTATTTTAGAAAATGGGTAGAATTTATTCCCCTTCAATCCATGACCGTTGATGTAATTTATTGTTTCATATTGGAACACATTATTGCCCGCTTTGGAATCCCTTCCACATTAATTTTAGAAAATGGGATGCCATTTAAGAAAAATGACATGAAGAAGTTCTTGGACACATTTCATATCCAACATCAATTCTCAACATTGTACTACCCACAATCTAATCATCAAGCTGAAATCACTAATAAGACTCAAACAAATCCTAAAGAAAATTACTAAACATCACAAGGATTGGCATAAGAAACTATAATATGTTCTCTAGGCCTATCAAACAAGCGTCAGATTATCTACAGGAACCACACCCTATAACCTTGTCTATGGTACCAAGGCTATCATGCCCTTGCAGTTAGAAATCCCAACATCAAGTATTTATTTTCAAGGTCTTATTGATAATGACACCTATAAGCAACAAAGATTACACTAGCTTGAGATGCTTGATGAACAACACATTAACGTTCTTAAGCATCTCCAAGCCTACACTAAGAAATTAAAACATAAACATAATAATCATGTCATCGCTTAGACATTTAATAAGGGAAACTTAGTCTTGTATGAAAACCAATGAAATGCTACTGTAGACTATGCTGAAAAAGGAAAATTCAGTCCTAATTGGTTAGGACCCTACATAATCAATGCAAGTTACGAATCTGATGATTACACTTTAATAGAGCTAGATGGTACATCTCTCAAAGACCCTATCAATGCCATGCATTTGTACCAGTATTATGTCTAATCCCTTTGAATAGTATGAATGATAAAGTAGTGCTGTTAGAGCTATCAGATTATATCCTATATGCTTTTGCATTGCTTTGTTATTGACAAACAATGTTGTGTGTGTCTTGAGCACTAAAGTGATTATTTAATTTATTTTTATAATTACTTTAGGTTTCATACTATTCAATTTTATATTGTGTGTTATGTTAAGTTAGATCATTATATAGATTATAGCTACATTTAATTTAACATAACATACTTAATCACAATGTTGTATCTAAGAGAAACTATAATAAGTTTTAATTAGATCACATAAGATACATTAAATCATGAAGACATTAATTAAGTAATTTTACAAAGGTCATTTAATTAATCACATTTCCATTTAACTGCTAGATCACTCAAGATCTGGTACTCGCATTAGTTTTGTAGTAATACATTAGGAGATGGTAGTATGTGATCATGATCATGATCTGCTGCATCTGAGCACAAACTCTAAGCCCCATATCTATCTAAGGGCCTCCTGATGTGCCCCTGCTATTTGATCTCTCTCTGCTTGTAGCCAAGCTATCTCTGACTCTAGTCTCTCAAACTCTGTTGGGGTCCAAGATGATTGTGCCTCTATTGCGACATCACCTTGGTGGACTCACCTCCTCAAACTATCATACACTACTCGTAGTCTCATGAATGGCCAAAGTGACTTTAGGTCCTGATCCATAATGGGTGGGGGCACATAATCTGAGTCCATCACCTCCTTGTTGATAGATGCTAGCACTATCTCTATAGCTTCTTGTTGATAGAAATCTTGCTACTCTCTCATAGCTCTTGCAACTTAGAAACTATACACAATTAGTACACATCATTATATATATATATATATATATATATATATATAACATAAACATAAACATAAAAACAACATACATGCATAAATAAAACATCATCACCTATATCTCTGGTAGAATAGGAAACATCAACCTCATCTTGTGCACATAGCATGGAAGATGTGCTAACTTCTCCATGACCATGGGTACAAATGCCTGCTATGGCCACTGCTCATGATCTAGTCATATGAATGGGTGAGGGCTCTCCCCACTCTTATCAATCCTTAGTTGCTACCTCATCACCCTCACTCATGAGTGGCTCCTCCTCTTTGTCCTCCTAGTCCTCCTCGTCCTCATCCTCCTCCCCTTTGTCCTAGCCATCATAGTCAGGATCTACATCCTCATCATACTCCTCATCTATGACATCTATAAATATGTATGCAGCCCTATACCATGTCTCCTCAGCCCTATCCTCTACCTCATCTCCCTCATCTAGCAATGGTCCTACATCTCCTATAGGCTCATCAATCAGAAATATAGTAGCTAGTTGTGATACTGTCGACCACTCCTCATAATCATCTATGGAACTGACATTATCGACATCAAAAACTGGAGGCTCATTGTGGTCTAAGTACTTAGAGTTGCTCTTGACAACATTTTCAATAGTGAAACATACTATATCACCTGGTCTCCAGGCACTTTGCACTGATCTCATGAAAAAGGGTCATACCCTAGGTGGTGTCTGAATCTTCCCAAACTACTGCATGACTCGATCATAGTAGAAGGGACATACTACATAGTCATGGTGGCCAACTAAAAATATATCTAGCTACAATCTCCTCAACTTCCTCATTGGATCTAGCCACTTAAGTGTAAGTTGATAGGGTCTCCATAGGATCTCGTCCTCCTCCAGTTGGTCAAATTTCAGGCTCCAAAAGTGTAAATCTCTATACTACCACAACTATCATAGAGGATAGCTAAAGGACCAAGGATACTCCATTGTTGTCAAACATGGGAAGTTAGTAGGTCTAGTACATGTGATATGCTCAAGGCACCAAACCTATAGAAGTGTACAGTGTACCATGCTGTCCACCTCCCTAAAAATGAACCATCTAAGATCATAGTATAAGTTTGCTAGGATACATTGCCCCCAAGTGTATATTGTCTTGTACTAAGCCATCCCACATATCAAGTGTACTAGTCCTCTCTCTAGGTGTGTTGCACACCCATCTAGGATGAGTACTTTGTGTATCAAAATATGTGTGAATTATATCAAAACAAACACACTTAGATAGGAAGTATTACAACAAATAAATCTATCTAGATCAAACATAATTCAATAACATAATTCTTTAAAAACTTCTCATCTTCCTCTAATCTCAAATGTCTATGTAATTTATTCTCTCAGATCGTATTCCTGCACAAATCACTAAGATGTAATCTAAGAAACGAGTAGCCTATCTATTTATAATGCAGATTCTAAACCTACATCTACATGATTGAATGATTGTTGGATGGAATGATAAAAATGATATGGTGAAATGGACTGTTGCATACAAAATTATATGAAAGTAAGACAATGCATAACTAAACTATTGATAATGAAATGAAAATGATCCTACATACTGAATTAAGCTAGGAAATGTCTAAGGGAGCCATGATTCAAAGGAAATTGATAAACTATTCCAAATGCTAAGCTGAAAATGCAAAACTAAGCTTCTTAAAACATGGATGAATTTCTACAAAGTAATATTATGCAAATGCTCCTTATGAAAGAGTTTTAAATGGGCCTCAATTTATAGATTTTTCCAAGGAATTGGGTGAGTTGGCAGCCATGAACGATTGATATTTGATCTAGAGAAATTGACGATGAAGAATGAAGAGGATGGAGAAAAAAAGGCAATGGTTCCTTTTAGTAAAACCATCTTTCCAAGTGTGAGAAGGAATCATTTGAATGAAGGAGCCATGTGTCTTGAAGGTGGTTAAAATTTTGACAGTAAATATCCAATTTAGAAAATAAAAATAATCATTTTCATGTGACACATGAGGAGTTGGAGGGTGAGGTGGAAGGTAGTTAGAGAAATATGTAGAAATGTGACAAATTTGAATTTAAAAAATTCAAATTTAATGAGAGGGAATCAATTAAAATAAAACAAGTTATTTATATTTGGTTATTTTAATTAAATTGTGAAGAGGGTGAATTAGAATATAAGAATTAAGAGAAAATAGGAACTAAGTAAATAAATTTGATTTTTTTAATTAATATTCTCTAGAAAATTTTTGAGTGTATACATTTTTCCCCTCTTTGAAGTGATGTGTTTATGCATTACTTCAAAGAAAAATTTACCAGCGCTACCAAAAATTTTCAACGATGCCCAAGATAGTATTTTTTAGAAGATTACAACTATATGCCCCCTTAGGAGATAAATCGAGAAATTTGTGATGATAAAATATTTTTGATGAATTTTGAAAATTTCAATTGATTTGTGATGATGATGATAAAATCTTGATTTGATTAGATTCCAGTGATTTATCTCTCGATATGAAAGATTTTAAGTTGCCCCAATTAATTGCCTCTCAAAAGAAATTAAAATAATGCCATCAAAATTACCCCCTTTAATTACCTTTATTAAGAGGTAAAAAGTAAAAAGGAGTTCATTTGTGAAAATTGTGTTTTGAAAATTGTTTGAAGTGAGAGAGCATTTTGGAGCTTCTAAGCAAGATGGTGATCCCTTTGTAGACACATCAATTTGAGAGAGTGTGATGGCATAATCGGCCAATGGGATACGAACCTCTGATAAGAATTTTGAAACTTGCATTTGTGATTTGAAAATGAATTTTTCCACATTTTTAAATTGGAGTTTTAAATTTCAAAAATATTTAGGCCCTTGCGAAGATTTCTACAACACGTAGACTAGGTGTTCTGGAGGTTTGTTATGGCACTTTAGTTTTGGCACCTAAGAGGTCTGAAATGGCGCCTCCAAGCTGTCATAGGTCATATTTAGTGTTTTGGCACTTTCACCCTCTCTTCTAGTGCTTAAGAGGGATTCTCCGGTGCTTCCAATGAAATGGCACTTTGTGCTTGTTTCTCTGACATTTTTGTGGATTTCTCCAATGCTTCTACTTGAAATGGTGCCTCCACATGATTTTTTGGCACATCTACCTAAGATGGCACCTACGAGGCATAAAATGGCACTTTGATAGTCTATTTTAGCGCTTCCAAGACAAAATGAAGATTTTGTGATTTTCTCCTTGAATTTGTGATGTTCAATTGTGTTCAACTGATGATTAGGTATTGATGATAGGATAAATGATGTAGTGACCTCATGATAGGTGAGGTACACTAATCATGATGTCATTTTGACCTCATGATAGGTGAGAGTCAAAAAAAAATGTTGAAAATATTTGATGAAAATCTCATTAGGACTGATAGGTTGATTGATTTTGATGATTGATTGATTTACTAATTTTGGTTCGAGTTGTATGCTAATTTGTGATGTTTTCAAAATGATAGGAGATGGATTTAGATAATCTTTAGTCTCGAGAGTGATTCCCGCTAACATGGAAGATTATTCCACAACTATCTTGTGCTGATAGAGATATTATTGAGAGATGTGGTTTGTCTTCATTGATTGATATGCTCCGAGTTAGAATTAACCAGGGATTATTGACGGCACTAGTAGAGAGGTGGCACAACAACCACAACACTTTCCATTTTCCCATCGAAGAGATGATTGTCACACCAGAGGATGTGTATAGGATTTTATGGATTCTTGTGGTTGGTGAGATTGATACTTATGATTCTACTGAGTAGGGAGGAATAGATGCATTACGCCGGCTTTTCCATGATGATCAAATTGCTAGATGTTGGATGTCATGGTTGGAGATAATTTCCAGTGATGTCCCTTTGTCTTCCGTTCTTGTGATATTTCTTGGTGCTTCTTATGTCCTGACAAGAGGGAAAAGGGATTATCTATTGGTTGGGGATGCACATTGGAGCAGATGGTTTAGTTCGGGACCCATTTTGCTTGGGGTTCATGCATGCTCGTTCATCTGTATCATGATATGCATCAAGTTGTGTATTTGAGAGGATCCAGATTGTTTGTTGGGGTAAAATTGCTCTAGGTCTGGGCCTAGGAGTATATTGTAGTTGCATGGCTAGAGATGGAAAAATTTCAGCCATTTGGGAGGCCCTATATCTATTGTTATGTAGGTGCAATTGTCTAGCATAAGCTAGGAAAACTGGAGTATTAGCTGCGGGTGTTAGATGACCTAGATGTTGTTACCTGGTGACCCTATGTGGATTGCGAGCAGTGGGCAGAGGATCACTTAGAGGTTCCTTACTTCATGACCACTAGATACCTCATTGGACGAACTCAGTATATCATCAAGAGATTCCTATTGTTGAGAGTCTTGAGGCAGTATGGTCGAGTTCAGGGGATGCCACAGGGATCAACTCTATATTCCTGCAGATAGTAGGATATGACTGAGTGGGGACCTACATTGTCCTATGATGCTGTGTGTGATGAGTAACTACATTTACAGTAGGTGATCTAGGATTATCATCCAAAGATTGTAGAGGGATATATGAGTAAGGAGTATATAGATTATTTTTTTCATCATCCATTTTTGAGGATTTTGAGACTTGATGAGCCCATGCCACCATTTCAGGATGATGAGGATAGGCCACCTAGGCAGAGATGAGGAAAATATGGTGGAGATGAGGAGGAGGGAGAGGGTGGAGATGAGGGTGATGATGATGATGGAGGGGATGATGGATTGATGACGGTGGTGGAGGAGATGGAGGAGGTGGTGTACATATTAGTTTCGATGCTAGAGTGCCTCACAAGAGGTGATCCTTGGTGGTAGTAGCACAAAAGTGTGTACATATACACCTTCCTTCTCAGCAGCAGCAGTCATAGATTAGTGCTTTGTAGACACAGGTTCAAACTGTTCAGGGGCAGTTGACATAGCTACAGGGGTAGTTATAGACATAGACACATCTATTGACTCAGGTACATGCACAACTCCTATAGGCCCAAGGTTAGATTCAAAATTTGACAGCTAAGAGGGATGTTGCCCGACAATAGTTGGAATAGATATAGGGTCAAGGACAGGTATAGGGGTAGGCACATGGATAGGTTGCAGTATTGACCACAAAGAGAGACACCTTGAGACGGTGGGTTGAGCAGGTGGAGGCTATTGTAGAGAGGTTGTAGTAGGCTACGACGTTTACAGGAGCTACTAATTATCTCAAGGATGTACGTCACACCTCTCAGGAGGCTCAGTTTTATAGAGATAGGTATCATGAGTTGGTTCATCCTGAGTGAAGAGAGAGCTTTAGCTGATCCTAGACTAGCAGATCTCAATCTCAGACAATGAGCATAGGTGTGAGAAAGCTATTACCAAGGGATCGAAGGGATCCAGGTACAAGTCCCTCAAGTGTAGTAGGGGGTTTAGGTCCAACAATGTTAGCAGCTTTGGGGGGTAGTACCACAGTTTATTAATACTTGATGTTGTATTGTTGATGTATACTCTGACACTCGATTATGTTACCACCATTTTTTATGATGATACATTCTGATTATTCTGATATCCTTGTACATTTGATATATTTTAAGATATATATGTAGTGATGATGTTAATGATCTTATGCTCCTATGTGTTGATTTATGATGGGTGCATTTAATTTCTCTGTCATGTATGTTGTGCAATGTTTTACGATGATGATACTATATGTCATGGATGGAATATGTGTTATGATCCTATGATTTCATGAAAATGTCTACATGCTATTATTTTTTTATTTTTCTAATGCAATGATGTATGATGTGATGGATTTAAGATGATGTTAATGCAAAGATGAATGATTCTAATAATGAATAACTCTATTATGGTCCCATGGATGTATGATATGCATGGTAACTTATATTTTTGTAGTTTTTTGATGCAAATATTATGATCTAATGCATATATGAGAGGAATGGATGATACTTTACATATGTTGATGCCTATGATGTATTATTAAATGGCTATGAATGAAAATGATATGATCAATGCATTTATTTTTCCTCAGTTTTTAATAATGCAAATATATGATTGATAATCTAATGGATGCCTAGATGATATGATAATGCTATGATTGATGTCCTAATGCTCATGCTTGTAAATGATGTTTTTGGTAATGTCAAATGCACTCAATCTATTAATGATAGAAATAACATCAGCCCTAGAAAAATCTATAAATTCCATTACAACAATCAAATATGAATGTAACCTAGACATGCTATACTAATAATGCAATAGTGACATCCCAGTGATTTATTGTGCTTATTGTCAACATTGAGCCTTTGAAATATTGAAAGTGAGTACAAACATCGATGGTATAATTGAACCATGATGACTTGAGTACTACTTCCATGATGTTTGATAGTGCAAGTTAACATAAGCATCTAGGTATAATTAAACCAAGATGACTTGAGCATTCATTGCGTAAACAAACAAGAGTTAACCATTTTCCTACGTGAATCCAAAATGTCATTAGTGATACTTTGTAGAGCATGTCTCACAATGATTCTCATAGTAATAATGACTAACTCACAAGCAGCAGACAAAGAAAATATTATTCTCAATCATAGCTTTTTGAGTTCCTTGACATCCTTGAATTGCTTTTGAGAAATGATAACATAAATCATAATGCAAATAGTTTGAACATTTGTGTAGAAGTGGTAAAACCATTATTCATAATAGCATCATACTTGTAACCTTGATTTTCTATTGTTTTTGGGATTTTTGATTTTTCTACTTTTTAGGTGTTTTCTGAAATTTCGACCTTGGACCTAACCTAAAGACCTATCCTAGGGGTCTCGGGGGTTGATCAAAGATAATACCTTCCTATGTTATACACACAAATACCACATAGTTCGACTGAATCAACTAATTTATAGGACCAAGATATGAACAAACACTTAATTACAATGAATTGTGACAACACAATCTGTAAAGGTGACTCTATTTTTGGATTTTAAGATTTTTGACCTTTTTATGGATTTTTCGATGTGACAAGGATGTTCGATGCATTTTCGATGATAATTGATTGTTCCATTTTGGATGCATTGTGATCATTATTTCCATTGTGTTTTGTTCTAATGTTGTTTGTCGATTGGTTCAACCTCAAAGTTCATTGCCCCTGGTGAAATCAAGATTTTTCCCCTAGAGGATACAAACTAGTTTATTATGGATATGTACAATGGTCGAGAAGCCAAGGTGAGACATAACTGGCATCATAGTATTTGTGTATGCATCTCAAATGAAGGGTGTGGATGTTAACGGTATAAATCTAGTGATCAACACACATTCTTATAGAGGAAGAAGCCATCCTATCACAAATAGCACATGTTGCCAGGTTTTCACTAATTTATTTTATTGCACTTTTTTATATTTTATAATTTTTTTGTATTTTTCTCTTTTTCAAATTTTTTGTATTTTTGCACTATTTTTTTTTTGTATATTTTTTTTCTTTTTCAATTTTTTTGTTGTTACCAAGATGCCTATTTGCCAGGTTTTCACTAGGGTAACCATTTTTTTAGGATATTTTCTAATTTTTTTGGATTTCTTCAGGACTTTTATGAATATAATAGCCTAATTAAGCATAAAATTTCTTGAGATGAAGACTATTTATGGGTTCCTCAAACTAATCCCCTTCTGGTGTGGACAACTGATATGCTCCTAAACCATAAAATGATACAACGAAAAAGGGCCCCAACCAATTTGGTTCAAATTTTCCTTTCTTCCTCTATCTTGCTAATTACATGGATTCTCTTTCAACACTACGTCACCAACTTGGAATGTTCTGGGTTTGACCTTGTGATTGTAACTTTTGGACATCTATTTTTGGTAGGATTTTAGGTGATTTACTACATGTTGATGTTGCTCATGTAATAGTTCCAATTCATACAATCTTGAGACCTAGTAGTCTTCATCAATAATGATACCTTTCAAGGAAACCCAAAGTGATAGTATTTCAATTTCAATTGGTACAATGGCCTCTAACCCATATACCAAAGAATATGGTGTAGCTCATGTCGGTATGAATACTAGTGCGATATGCCCACAAAGCAGGGTTTAATTAGATGTGCCAATCACGTCTTGCATCATTGATAGTTTTCATGAAAATCTTTAGAATAGCCTTATTTGAAGCCTCAGCTTGACAATTCTTTTGGGGATAATATGGTGTAGAGAAGCGATGTTAAATATTGAACTTCTCAAAAAATTCTTGCATGTCTCAATTTTTGAATGGTCTTCCATTGTCAGTGATTATGGATTGGGGAATGCCATACCAACAGATAATGTAGTTGAGAATGAATGATGAAATCTGCTTTCCTGTGATGTTGGTTAGAGGAACAACTTCAATCCACTTCATGAAGTATTTTGCAGCTATGATGATAAACTTGTGCCCATTTGATGAAGACTGATGAATTTTACCAGCAATATCTAGTCCCCATTGACAAAATGGCAATATGGATGCAAAAGGTTGGAGTTCTTGAGCCAGTACGTGGATGAGGTTGTCATAAATCAAATATTTCTAAAATTTCTTCACAAACTGAAAAGATTCCTTTTGCATAGTTCGCAGTAATATCCTGAATGAAGAAGTTTCTTAGCTAAGGTTAGGCCACTTGAATGTGTTCCGCAAACACCCTCATGGATTTCTTGTAAAGTTATTTCAGACTCATCACATTCTAGACATCGTAAGAGAGTTTCATCAAGACCTCATCGGTATAGTACATCTGCTATAAGTGTATGTCAGGTGGATCAACGATGAAATTGTGTTTTTGGTTTCATGACAAGTTAGGTGGAAGAATGTTATCTTTCAGATAGGTATAATTTTCACTGTAGATTGAGGTATGGGTATCAGATAGGTGACATATAACATGGGATTCAGTATCATCATAGGAAGGGGAAAATAATTGTTCCACCAAGAACTCATAACAGTTTCTTTTCTCTGGGATTTGCAACAAGGAAGCAATAGTAGCCATGGCATCATTGGATTTATTGTCCATACTTGAAATCTGTTCAAATTTGATATCCACAAAGTGGGTATGTGCAGGATCATCATGGAAAAAATAGGCCCTTCAGTGGCAAAAAATTTGGAAAAATCAGAGTTAGGAAACTTCACGTAAAAATTTGAATAAGTTATCTATATTATTTCAAAAATATGTAAGCTTAGAATTTGTAGAAAATTGAATTTACTTTCTAAACTACTAGGTTTGTTTAAAAACAAATCTATTTGGTGAAAATTTGAAATTTCAATGCAGAGTACTTAAATTTTAGGGAAAAATAAGAAGTAGGTGTGGAGCACCCTAACCACAATAAAATGATAATAATTTTTTATAAGATTTTAGATATAAGTAGAGGACTCATGTCCCAATGTGATGCATATTTTTTGTAATTCTTTTCCAAGTAAATAATTAATTATGAATTTTTATTACAACTTTTAAAAAATATAAAAACTCGTATGTCTGGCCACCTTAACTTGGTCAAAAATTCATGAAATTCTATTTTTTATTATTTTAATCCTATAGTATGTGAAGCATAGAATGTGATGCATGTTTTGGATTCAAAAAATGTGATACTATTTGAAAGCTATAGATGTGTTTCAATCATCCTATCAATCAAGACTTTAGTAATAATTTAAATAGAAAATGAATAATAATTAGTTTTTAAATTCAAAGTAAAGTGTAATTTATATTTGTGGAAAGTTGAGAATCTCCTTTAAAAACCCTTTTTGTTTCATCAATTTTGGGTCAAGAAAAAGCCGCCAGCCACATACCCATCATATTGCCACTTTTTGGCCCATCATGATCCTGCACATAGCCAAGTATTTCTTGAAATAATCTAGCATTCTCTTGTAAGGCATAAATTTTTCATCCCTTGTTTGATAATCATCATTGACTTGGTTAATGACCAACAAAGAATCTGCATATAGTTGGAATTATAGGACCTTCCATTCTACAACTATTTTGATGCCAATGATTAATCCTTCACACTTTGCCATATTGTTGGTACAAGGGAACATTGGTTTGTATGATTTTGGTATGGTATGTCCTTGTGGAGTGAAATATAGGATTCCAGCTCCTGATCCATGTTGGGTGTGTGATCCATCAAAGTACATTGTCCATTGTTTCATAGCTAAGGTGAGAACATCAACATCTAGAAATTCAATATGAAAAGGATGATTATCTGGTAGTGGTGCATCCACTAACTGATCAACAATTTCTTGTCCTTTTATTTACTTCATATCTACATATTGGATGTCAAATTCACTGACTATCATGAACCATTTCGCCAATGTCCCTGTTAGGTTTTCTTTACTGAGGAGATATTTGAGAGGATCAATTTTAGCTATCAACTTGATTGTGTGAGTTAGCATGTAGTGTCGTAGTTGTTGGGTAGCAAAGACTACTAATAGACAAGCCTTTTCAATAGAGGTATAGTTGATCTCATAGCCATTTAGCATCCTACTGATGTAGTATATTGCTTGTTCTTTTCCTGCTTTATCTTCTTATGCTAATAAGGCTCCCAATTATGTCTCTGTTGTGGAAATATATAATAGTAGCGGCTTCCCTTCTGTTGGTGGTACTAGGATAGGTGAATTCATTAAATATTGTTTCAAATGATTGAAGGCTCCTTCACATTTGTCATCCCATTGGAAGGAAACATTTTTATGTAACAAATGAGTGAAGGGATGGGTCTTGTCTGCCAGCTATGAAATGAATATGTGGATGGAATGAAACCTCCCTTGTAAGGAACGAAGTTGACTAATGTTCTTTGGAGGTGGAATTTCCATAATAGCTTTGAATTTGGTTGGATCTACTTCAATTCCCTTTTCCAAGACTATGTACCCCAAAATTTTAGTTGATGTCACCCCAAATGCACATTTCTTGGGATTTAGCCATACATTTGAATTTTTCCAGTCTGGTGAAGATTTTATCTAGGATCTCCAAATTTCCTTCTCTAGTATATGATTTAGCTAATAAATCATCCACATAATCTTCCATAAAAGTATGCATCATATCATGGAAAATTGTTGTCATGGTGCGTTGGTAAGTAGCTCCAACATTCTTCAAGCCAAATGTCATTACGTTCCAACAAAAGGTTCCCCATGGACAAGTAAAGGCCATTTTATCTTGATCTTCTAGGGCTATTTTGATTTGGTTGTATCTAGAAAATCGATCCATCAGTGATAGCATGACATGTCCTACCATCAAGTCTACTATGATATCTATATTGGGTAGAGGAAAATCATCCTTAGGACAAGCCTTGTTAAGGTCTTAGAAATCTGTGCAAATACGAATGTTGTTGTTAGGTTTTGAAAATGGTACTATATTAGAGATCCACTTGGCATAGTCAATGGGTCTGATGAATCCTGCATCTAACAATGTTTTTAACTCTTCCTTTACCAATAGGTTGATATGGGGGTGCATTTTTCTCAACTTTTTCTTGACTAGTTTCACTCTTTGAGGTAATGATAGATGGTGCATGATGAGTTCTGGATCAATTCCTAGCATGTCAACATATGACCAAGCAAATTTGATCTATTTTTTTGTGAAAATTTTGAGAAAGCTCAACTTTTCCTGGTCTATTAAAGATGTAGCTAGATAAATAGTCTTCATTGTTTCTTCATTGCCGATGTTGAAAAACTATGTGGGTTCAATCAAGACCTTCGATCTTTCCTGAAAATGATCTAGGAGAGTATCAAATCTTCCATCCTCTGATGGCTCAAAGAGGTTTTCGGCATTGGATGCACTCTTTATTTTTACTTTTTTCAGATTTGACACTGCCATTGAATGGTTTTCAATATCATATCTAGTTCTAGTATTATTCATTTTGTAGCTAGAAGATTTGATACTCCCCTGTGTGGAAGCCTTGTTATGATGTTCATTGGTGGAATCTATTTTTGGATCATTGGTATAGAGGAAATTGATGATGGAATCATCATTCAAAAATGTGGGGATGTCAAATGGCTTGGTTGAGTCCCAATCTATAAGCTCGGGATGCACTAAGGATAAGTAGTCACTAGACGGGTTAAGGTCAAAAATGGTAAGAGTTTGGATAGCAATGTCTTCAATTTTTCCAATAGAAAAATCAAGGTTTAGAAGGTAACTCTCCTCTGAATTATCTATTTCACTTTGAGTTGAATCATTTTCATTAGAATCCTCAAGGTGTTGCGATCTAGATTCAAATGGTCTATAACTTGACCCTTGTCCTTCTTTGAATAGGGGTCCATATTTTTGTATTACATCAATTTCCTTGTCATAACAAGACTCTTCTAATAGTGAATCCCACTCATACTCATTGGAATCAGTTTCATGATCATTGCTAGCTTGTAACTGAAGGATTCTTTCAACCACCTTTTCTTTTGTGTCATCTTTATAGCCCAGACTAGTCTTATCTCTTGGATTAATTAAAATGGGTTGGATTGGCTCTACAATTCCTTCCTTCCTTTTACCCATGTGACCTTTTCCCTCATATTCTATCTTTTCCAAGATAGTGAAACCTTTTCCATATTGAGTTTTATGTACATTTGTAGTTGTTGCTTGGGATTCTTCTTCATCTTTATAAAGCCAGTTTAGAACATCATTTTCTTCTGCTTCATCAAACCTGGTGCTTTCTTTAATGAATCGGCCATCAAATTTGGTAACTGGTAGAGATATTTGTTGTGTTGAGGTTGATGGTTGTCTATAGGATTTTGGAGAAGAAAAGTGTGAAAGACATAGAGATCGTTCAAAGAAATATTCACCAACACCTTTGTCTTTCATTTGGACTTTTTCATGAAATTGTTTTCACAAGGAATTCAGTTGGGCTTCATGATTTAAGGAGGTGGATGAATCAACTTCTTCTTTCTTCTCAAAGTATTTGGATATGGAACTGTATTGACCTTCATGATTTGTGGAAATGACCAATGGTTTGGATGAGGAACTTGACTGGTTCTGCTTATTGGAAACAGTGGGAGTTAAAGCTTCTCTATTATGAGGCACAAAGATATCTTAGATAGATTTCAGTGTATTGCAATGCTAAGGGTTATTTGAATCAATATAAATGGTAATTTACTAGCCACCACAAGGAAATTTTAGACATTGATGGTAGGTTGATGTGATATCTTGTATTTGATTGATCCACGGGTGACCCAATAGTATGTTATAAGTCAAATCCTTGTCTAAGACTTGGAAAATCACATCTTTCTGGATTGGTCCTGCTTGAATAGGTAGGATGATTAACCCCTATGAAGCTCTTTCCTCATCATCATATGCTTTTATTGTAATATTTTTCTTTAAATCAATTGCAATTTTAGAGAATCCTAAGGTACAAACAAGCTTTACAGTGCATATATTCAGGCCAGTTCCTCCATCTATTAGGACACGATTGACACAATGTTTCTGAATCAAGACTTCAATATGGAGAGAAGCATTATGGGGATGGGAAATGGAAGCGTCATCATTTTTGGAAAAGGATAAGGAATGTGGCATGGTTAAATTTCCCACCATGGCTTCAAATTTACAAACTTCTAGATTCATCGACACTGTTGTGTCTACTAGGGAATTTTTCAAAATCTCTTTATGGGAAGGAGAAATCTTGAGCAATTCCAATATTGATATTTGTGCAGGGATTTTTTTAATTGGTCCACTATGTTGTATTGATTACTTGAGATGGTGGGATTCTTGGATTAACCTCCTTTTGAAACATATTTAGCTTGAGCCCTCATGGTCGCATTTACTGGTATACTGTCTTGTTTCCCATTGATTTAAATGGAATTGATTTCGGTATCCATTGTGGTCATGTTTGGTTGTGTATCATTGATCTAATTTTCAATGGTGATGATGTCATGTTCTCATTTGATTGACGTGTTGTAAATTGGATCATTGTTTGAGGTAATGCCTTAGTGGTTATTGGTTTCAATGGTATCCATTTGGTCTTTTTCTATGGAAATATGATTTATGATAGTATCATGAACATAGTTTATATTCTTTCCCTAGCTATTTGTTGTAGATGATTCCCTCTTTTCATAGTTCGGCAATGGATTCTTAAATGCCCCATGATCTGCGTTTGTTTGGAGTCCCTCGATTCGTATGATTTTGTTGTCTACCAAGTCTTGTATTTTATGTTTCAATTGTATACAGCTATTTGTTTGGTGACCTTTGCATCGATGAAATTCATAGTAATAGGCATCATTCCACCATGATGATTTTACTTTTGGTTCAAAACCTTGAGTGTCAGGTAACATTATGAGGTTATTTTCAAGAAGTTCCTTCAATGCAGATTCATATGATTGACCCAAAGGTGTGAATTTTTTGTAGTTTGATTGTTTTTGATATGGTAAAGGTTTTTCTTTGGGGTTACTTTGATTGTGACCATTTTTATTGGTGCCCTAATTGTTGTTTTGATTAGTTTTGGTTTTGGCTCCTGACAAATTGAAGATTGGTTTCACATTATGTGTTTCATTAGCATCATTGGTGGCATTCTTTTTCCTTGTTCAAAATTTGGGTTTCTCATTGTGGTGATGATTAGAAGAACTCATATTGTTTGATCCCTCATTATGAATTTTTAATATTCCTCTTTTGATTAGAGCTTCTTCAATTTTGACACCGTTTTCTATCATTTTTTCGAAGCTAGGGGGACATTGCAATTGTAATCGATAGCTCATTTCACTATTAAGATTCTCAATAAAAATCTCCATCTTTTCTTGTTCGGGTATAGGACAAGTGTAACGAGAAAATAATCTTCTCTACCTTTGGAGGAATACGAGAAAATATTCTCCTTGTTTTTGTTTGGTATTACAAAGATCCTTCATGGTTATCTCATGTGCGATGTTGTAGGAATATTGTGTGATGAATTTGTTAACCAGTTCTTCCAAGGATTTTATGCCTGGTTGTAACTTCAAGAACCATTCCATGCAATGGCCCCCTAGACTATGAGGAAAGAGTCCCATTAAGTATGTGTCCTCATGAGTGAACTCAAGACTCATGGTTTGAAACTCTCGCACATGATCTGTTGGATTGGACTTCCCATTGTATTTTTTGTATTTCGGTAAGTCACAATTTGCGGAAATGGCATCATGTTTAACCTTCTATCAAAGGGATATGGACAAATAACTCGCAAGATGTATCATTTCGGATTTCCTCCTTGCATATCTTGGAGTTGTTGTTGAAGGTTTTGCATCTGATTTGTCAATGTGGTCATTTGATTTGTAGTAGGCATTTCAATTTCAGTTTTCTTTGGGATACTCTTCAATTTATTAACATCAAATTCACTTGGTAATTTGGGTCCTTGATTTTCCAACATTAAGAGGTATTTTTCCCCATCTTTCTCAAAGATTCATTCTAGGAATTTATGGAATTTGGGATCTTGATTGGCTTGTTCTACTTCCTCTTTTGTTATCTCTTCATCTTCATTTTTAGAAACCTTGTTAAAGGGATTTTCCTCTAGTTTTGTCATGGTATTTTGAGATTATGGTTCTATTTTGAGATTCTAGTTCTTTGTCCTTAAGCTTTTGTTTTTGGGACCTTGTTAAAATGGGCATACAGGTGACTAAGGTTTGCTAAATTTTGATTGTTGTTTGAGAGTGCCAAGGAAATACCTAGGTCAACTAGAATGATTATTTCTATTGATGTAACCAAGGTGATGAAATTTGATACAAAGTGTATTATTTCAAGATGAAGGATGAAAACCTTGATGGGGAAACTCAACTTGATGATAAAATTTGGGTGTTGATGAGGATGGGAAATTTTAGATGTTTGATCAAAATTTAGGTAAAGTGTTTCACTTGTGGAAGTCAATTTTAACAAAGTTTTGGACTATAAGGGATAATTTCGAACTTGAGGAAATTTTGCAATTTTGGGTTCCAATTGTGAAATGGTGAGGAATTTCCTTTTTAGACAAGATGTTCAAATCTTTGGAAAATTATTGGATTTTAAAAATAATAAAATGAATACAAACCAGGGTTGTTCTTTGAAGCTTTTCTATAAAAATTGAAGAGCAACCTGTCCCTAAAGTCATAAAGTGTTGCAAGAAATTTTTGGCAATCTTTTGGACTAAGAGGTATGGGTTTTGGTTTTCGAACTTTAATCTTTCATAAAGTCATTGGATAAAAACCATGTTTAGACTCTGTCAATGACCATTATTGTACCAAGAGAATAGATAAAGGATTTGGCCAAACTACTACAAGGGTTTTAGTAAGGACTTTCCATTCATGGGGGATAACCCATGCGTCGAGAGACCATTGTTACCCTTCTCGTCGAGACTATCCTCATGATATTGGCCTTTGTTCCAATACCCACATTTATATCTCAGCTAGAAATATGCTTGACTTTAGCATGTTGCCAGTTGAGTCATTCCCTTGGGTGAATACTTTTTCCCCAAGGCATGCCCTCTAGGATAAACTAAAGTGAGAGAATATACACATAGTTCAATGAATCTTTATTCTAGATGAATAAAGAGAGAACCCACATTGTATACCCTACTCACACTCACAGATTAACAAGAATGGATTTGGCTTTTTGGTCACCCAGTTAAGGGGAGAGCATATTCCTACCATTCAAAACACACCACAGACAATGAAAAGGAATGGGTCTATCTATTTTATCACCCAGTTAAGGGGAGAGCATATGCTTATCATTCCAAACATGTAGCAAACATGGTGTTCTTTCCTTCTTAATTAATCTATGTTCCTAATTTAAAGCAAGAAGGAAAGATATAAAATCCAACCACTGCATCAAATTCATTAGTAGTTTCTCATCAATTTTCTTTGACAAGCATTCTTAAGTGTGAGCAAGGTCTTTGACAACTTTTTATGCAATCTACAAAATAGAAGAACAAACATTAGTTTTCATTCTCGAGAATATTTACAGAAATAACTAAAAGTGCCATAACAGAAAGCAAAGGCATGAAAAAGGAAAAAGCACAACAAAATCAATTAAAAGTGCCATAGAAATTGGAAAGAGTGCCACAGAATAGGGTCAAAGTGCCACATAAACTCCCTGAAGCGCCATAGAATGGTTGGGACATGCTAGAGAAAACCTTCAAAGTGCTAAAACAATGGGTGAAAGTTCTAGAGAATCTTTCTTAAGTGCCAGAGAATTCAGTGGTTGCGCTAGCAAAATTCTCGTCTAAGCCTACAAAACACAATTTATAGAAAGTAGCAAAATAATAAGGGCCATGCCCCACGGTGGGCACCAATATATGTGTGTATCAAAATATGCATGAATTATATTAAAAAAACACACTTAGATAGGAAGTATTACACTAAAGAAATCTATCTAGATCAAACATAATTCAGTAACAAAATTCTTTAAAAACTTCTCTTCCTCTAATCTCAAATGTCTTGGTAATTTATGCTCTCAGATCTTATTCCTACAAAAATCACTAAGATGTCATCTAAGAAATGAGTAACCTATCTATTTATAATGCAGATTCTAAACCTACATCTACATGATTGAATGATTGTTGGATGGAATGATAAAAATGATATGGTGAAATGGATTGTTGCATACAAAATGATATGAAAGTAAGTCAATGTAGAGCTAAACTAAAGATAATGAAATGAAAATGATCTTACATACTGAATTAAGCTAGAAAACTTCTAGGGGAGCCATGATTCAAAGAAAATTGACAAACTATTCTAAATGCTAAGCTGAAAATGCAAACTAAACTTCTTAAAACATGGATGAATTTTTGCAGAGTAATATTATGCAAATGCTCCTTATGAAAAAGTTGTAAATGGGTCTCAATTTATAGATTTTTCCAAGGCATTGGGTGAGTTGGAAGCCATGATCAATTGATATTTGATCTGGAGAAATCAATGGTGAAGAATGAAGAGGATGGAGAAAACAAGGCAACGGTTCCCTTTAGTAATTTAACCATCTTTCCAAGTGTGAGAAGGAATCTTTTGAATGAAGGAGCCATGTGTCTTGAAGGTCGTTAAATTTTTGAGTAAATATCCAATTTGGAAAATAATAATAATCATTTTCATGTGACACATGATGAGTTGGAAGGTGAGGTGGAAGGTAGTTAGAGAAATATGTAGAAATGTGACAAATTTGAATTTAAAAAATTCAAATTTAATGAGAGCGAATCAATTAAAATTAAAAAAAAAACATTTAGATTTGTTCATTTTAATTAAATTGTTAAGAGGGTGACTTAGAATAGAATAATTAAGAGAAAATAGAAACTATGTAAATAAATTTGATTTATTTATATAGTAGAAGAATAAATTTTTTTTAATTAAATAATCAATATTTAATTAATATTCTCTAGAACAATTTTGAGTGTATACAAGTACTAGTGAAACTTTGTGCATGATAATCCCTCTCACCATTGGGGCTCATGAATATAGCAGCATCAAAAGATCAATCTATGCCCTCACTCACTTGTCTCACATTGGCCCATTTAGGCAATACTACATGTTGTCCTTCTGCTCATTAAATGTACAATCTCTCTAGAAGCCTACCCACTTTCCCCAAATGGGAACTCGAAGAATGAAATGGACATCCTCTATAGTTATTTTCATCTCACCAATAGGAAGGTGGAATGTATAGGTGTTTGAATCCTAGCACTCAGCTAGAGCCATCAACATCGCATCATGGTACCTCATGGTGGTCATGAGGTATGCCCAATATATCCCAATAGCCTACAAGTGCTTTGTGTCCTCTATTGAAAGTGTGGGGGCTAGTTCTCTAAGAAAGCTAAGCTAGTTACCACCTAGATGGGTATGTGCAGGATCATGATGCGCCAAAAAGTGGCGATATGATGGGTATTTGTAGGGTATGTGGCTGACAACTTTTTTTTACTCAAAATTAATGAAACGAAAAGGGTTTTTAAAGGAGATTCTTAGCTTTCCACCAATATAAATTATGCTTTACTTTGAATTTAATAAATAATTATTATTTATTTTCTATTTGAATTACGACTGAAGTTCTGATGGATAGGCTAATTGAAAAAAATCTATAGCTTTCAAACGATATCACATTCTATGCTTTGTATACTATAGGATTTTTAAAAAAAATGAATTTCATGAAGTTTTGGCCAAGTTAAGGTGGTTAGAAGTACAAGTTCTTATATTTTTAAAAAGTTGTATTAAAAAAATCAAAATTAATTATTTACTTGGAAAAAAATTACAAAAAAAATATGCATGACATTGGGACATGAGTCCTCTACTTATATCTATTATCATTTTATTGTGGTTAGGGTGGTTAGACAGACACGTACTTCTTATTTTTCCTTGAAATTTAAGTACTACTGCATTGAAATTTCAAATTTTCACCAAATAGATTTTGTTTAAAGAAAAATAAACCTAGTAGTTTAGAAACTACATTCAGTTTTCTACAAATTCTATTGTTACATATTTTTGAAATAATATAGATAACTTATTCAAATTTTTATTTCAAGTTGCCTAACTCTGATTTTTCTATATTTTTTGCAACTTAAGGGCCTACTTTTTACATGATGATCATGCACATACCCAGATGCTGACACAAACTTGTGGGTACCTATCAATAAAGAAAAAATATGCCTTATAAGCAATCTAAAATCTTTAGTTTCTACATTATTCATCATACAAGTATACTAAAGTCCCTCTAGTGTGCTTTCCTAAAGGCCCTAGATAATTTAGACTCCTTTTGGGAAACTTCACAAAGCAACAAGACACTTAGTGAAAAAGTTGGACACTTTGCGAAAAAATGGGACACTTCATGAAAAAAGGGGACACTTTGCAATTTTTTTTTTCCAGGATCCTAAATTAACCTAGAAATGCATAAAAATCACCAACTAACTACATAGAAACTAAGTGGAGGTAGCAAAAATTGACTCACCCTATTCTGATGCTCACTGTGCGCCACCTGGTCTCATACCACGTCCAGTCTCGCCAGCTTGTACTCCCATCTACTTGACATATTTCACTATTATCTGATCACTATCAAGCTACAAGTAGGTGAAATGACAAATTAAGTTATAATTTACTTCACTTTTAGCTCTTATGTATGAAACTAGGGTTTTT
Organism: Sequoia sempervirens; assembly: GCA_007258455.2. Classification (NCBI taxonomy): domain Eukaryota; kingdom Viridiplantae; phylum Streptophyta; class Pinopsida; order Cupressales; family Cupressaceae; genus Sequoia; species Sequoia sempervirens. The sequence continues at coordinate 113,756,148 of VDFB02047230.1, forward strand.
ACTATATTAGGGTTAAAAAGTCCTTTTTATTTAAATCAATATAATGAGTGCTAGAGAGCTTATTTTTTGATGTCATTTGTTGCATTGGAATCGTGATTCCAATCATGAAATCCTCAATCATCTATCACTCTGTGGCATGGTACTTGGAAATTCCCTACGATATGATTTTCCCTATTTGATGTGGCTAGGTTGCTACCTTGATTCCACCTCTATATAGCAATGGTGCAGGGCACCTAGTTTTCATTATGTAAAAGGTAGGTTAGATGTTAGGTTTTCTATGATTGAGTCATTTTTATTTGTAATATGGTCTATTTATACCATTTTTTCATGTTTTAAGTTTATTTGAGTGATGTGGGTCAGTTTTGGGTTAAGATGTCAAGTTTTGCAAAAAGTTGCAAAGTTGCATAGGCAACTTTTGCATTTTTGGCTTTTTAGGGAAGTTGAACAGTTAGGATTTAAAAAGTTAGTTGGAAATGGTTGGATATGGTTTTGTAAATGTTAAATATTCCTTGTGAAGGTTGGTATGAGGTTTTGGTGATGCTTTTGGGGACCAAACAATAAAATAGACTTTGTTTTCTACATTTTCCATTGTGTTTGTATTGCTACAGAAGATAGTATGGCCCCATATGGCCTGAAAATTATATAAATTGCATTGTAATTGATGTAGGGTGGAATCTACTATCATTTTTGTTTTATTTAATCTATTTTCATTGATATTGGAGTGAGTTAGAGTTAATTTAATGTAAAATGCTAGGAAACCCTAGGTTAAGAGGGTTTGATAAAATGAGTTTTTGACCCATTCCACTGGGGGGAAAGTCTAATAGTCATTGGAATGGGGATAGATAGGATTTTTTTAATTTTTGGTGTTTTTAGGAGCAAGGGAAGGAATTAGGGGTAAGTTTGATGTTTCCCTAATCTAAATAACACCATGTATTAGGCTTAGGTGATTGGGTAGACATAAGGTTTTGTGGAAAGGAGATTTGGAGTTTGTTCCAATTGTTGTAAAATGTATTGACAAACCCCATGTGACATGTCGATAGCTCTAGAATGAAGAATTGAGGTTTGGAGATTGTTAAACCAATAGTTGCCATGTTGAACTAGGCTAATTAGGCCTAGTTGGGAGCATAGTAGTCTTATTTTGAGGGTTATATTCCAAGAAAACCATATCTAAGAATTTCATATGTTTTTTAAGTGGCATAAAGGGTATATTAAATTGTGATTAGATTCATGGTTTAAAGTCATTTCTAAAATTTATGTGCAAAAGCCCTTGCTTGAAGTACTTCTAAGGAAATAGAAGGATTTGTGAGAAACCACCAAGTTAGGGTTTTAGAGTTACAAAGTTGTTTTAGTTGAGTTGTGTTGATATAATCCACCCTTCTTTGCATCAAATTGGTATTAGAGCATAGGTAGGTCTGTAAAAGGAGAAGTGTGAAGTGAGAAAGTGAACAAGATGCCTCCAAAAGGTAACACAATGGCTAGGGAAATGAATGAGATGAAAGAAAAGACTACAAGGGAGATTAGAAGGTTGAAGGAACTGCAAGATATGGTGGTAGCAAGGCTTGAGACTATTGAAACTAGTCAGAGGAGAGGTATGGTCATGGGTGATGAGAGTGACCCCGAAGAAGAAGGGGTAGAGGAGAATGATGACGAAGAGAAAGAGGAATTAGATCCTGATGACCAGAGGATGGCTAAGCTACTGAGAGAAGTCAAGGAAGATAAATAAAAGGTAAAAATGGATGTACCTATGTATGGAGGTAATTTTAATGATGAAGAGCTTTTGGATTGGATTGTAGCACTTGATAACTATTTTGAATGTAAAGATGTATCTAAGGAATAAAGGGTCAAGATAGCAAAAAACAATTGAAGGGTCATGCCCTATTATGGTGGGACTATGAGGAAACTTAAAGGAGGAAGAAAGGTAAGTAAAAATAAAATTCTTGGGACAAAATGGTGGCTATGATTAAGGGTAAGTTCTTACTGGTTGGTCATGCAATTCAAGTGTACATGAAACTTCAAAGTATGAAACAAAGAGAAATATATGTCAAAGCTTACATTGATGAGTTTTATAAACTAAGTATAAGGTTAGGTCACATGGAGGATGATGTGGAGAAGGTGGCTAGATACCTTAGTGGATTAATATTTAACATTCAAGATGAGTTAACTTTGGAAAATCCAAGAACAGTTGAGGAATTCTATCAAATGGTAATTAGGGCTGAAGAAAAGCTAAAAAGAAGGAAGAGGTTTATTTTCAAATGCAAGTCAGTCCTATGAGAGCCAAGAAGATGCAAGAAAAGTCCAAGACCAAGTTGCAAATCATAGAGGTGCATTTAGAGGAGGAAGATCAAGCTGTAGAGGCAGATTTGGATGTCAAGGGAGAGGTTCATAAGGATTCATAGGAAAGTGTTACCAATGCAATGAGTTTGGACACTAAGCATGGAAGTAAAATGAAGGTCAAGCCTCTACTTCACATGGAGGAGAAAGGAAAGCTCAATTGGTGTAAGAAGAGGACAATGCAAGTGTAAACTCTCCATCAAAACATGATACTCTAGAAGTGGGTGAATTACTCATTGTAAGAAGTCTCATCAAGGCATCAGTAGAAAAGGATCCACCACAAAGGAAGAATCTCTTCAAGACAAATTTTAAATACTTGGGTAAGGTTTGTAAAGTTGTAATAGATTCAGGAAGTACAAATAATATGGTTATAGTTGAGATGGTTGAAAAACTTAAGTTGCCTAGAATACAACATACTACCCCTTACAAAGTCTCTTGGTTGAATGAGGGTCAATATGTTTTGGTAAATGAAAAAATTTGGGTGGAGTTCAATATAGGAGGGTACAAAGATTTTTTTTATGTGACATATTACCTATTGACGTATACCATTTGCTGCTAGGGAGGCCTTGGAAATTTGATAAGCATGCTATGTATGATTGAAGGAGGAATACCTATGAGATAGGAAAAGATGCGGTATCCTATACTTTGACACGATTGAAAGAGGAAGATAAAGGTCAAACTAAGGGAGCTAATGCGATGATAGTAGGTAGGAATGAGTTCATAAAAGTAAAAGAAGAGGAGAACATGAATCTTGCAGCCACTCCTAAACCTGAAGACATTATGAAAAAAAACATGAAGAATGACTTGATTTTGGATGGAAATGATATTGATTTAGTGTCAAGATCTGTTACGTTGAAGGTCAAGGATGGATTCATTTTGTAGATTCAAGATTGGTTTCAAGAGCATGTTGCTATGAGGATAGAAAAGGTGTTCCACTTGTTTCTTTCAAAAGGGGATGTTGGTCATTCTAATTCTTCCATACCAAAGGTTAATATATCTGATCAAGGAGCACCTACAGGGATACAACAACACATAGAAGAGATGGGAAACAAAGGTGAAGAGGTCAAGGATAAATTGTAAAGGATTGTCGACAAGACTAAGAATACACCTAAAGTGAAGAAGAAGATCCTTACAAGGATGGAGGAGGTATGGTTATAGACACTGATGTAGATTCTACATCATTTTCAAGTGAAGAATAGGTCCAAGATCATATATCAAGTAAGCCTCTAAAGTTGAAGCATATCCTTGTTGTCAAAGAATTCAAAAACATAAAGGACAATGCCTATTTCTAGTATTTGGTTCATTGGAAGGGATTTCCAAATGAAGATGTCACTTGGAGGCTAGAGAATGACTTGATCAATCCCAAATCTATTATAGCACTATCCTCAATGGGACTTGAGTCCACTTTTCCCGGGGAGTATGGTGTAGGGCACATAGTTTTCATGATATAAAATGGGGGTTAGATATTAGGTTTTGTGTGATTGAGTCATTTTTATTTGTAATAAGGTCTAATTGGACCATTATTTAATGTTTTAAGTTTATTTGAGTCATGTGGGGTCAATTTTGGGTTAAGATGTCATGTTTTGCAAAAAATTGCAAAGCTATTAGGCAACTTTTGCATTTTTTGCTTTTTAGGGAATTTGAATAGTTAGGATTTAAAAAGTTAGTTGGAAATTGTTGGATATGGTTTTGTAAATATTAAATATTCCTTGTGAAGGTTGGTATGAGGATCTTGTGATGCTTTTGGAGAAAAAACTATAAATTAGGCTCTATTTTCTACGTTTTCCATTATGTTTTTGGTGCTACATGAGATAGTACAACCTCGTATGACCTATAAATGATATAAATTTCATTGGAACTAATGTAGGGTAGAAAATACTATAATTTTCTTTGATTTCATCTATTTGAATCATTGATATTGGAGTGAGTTGGAGTTAATGTACTGTAAACTTCTAGGAAACCTTAGGTTAAGAGGGTTTGATTGAAAAAATGAGTTTTTGACCCATTCCACTAGGGCTGAAAGTCTGAAAATTAGTGGAATGGGGGTAGATAGGATGTTTTTAAGGTTTTTGGTTTTTTAGGAGTAGTGAAAGGAGTTAGGGGCAAGTTTGATGATTCCCTAGTCTAAATAACACCATGTATTAGACTTAGGTGATTGGGTAGAGATAGGGTTTTGTGGAATGGACATTTGGAGTTTGTTCCAATTGTTGTAAAAGGTATTGATAGACCCCATGTGACATTTTGATAGCTCTAGAATGAAGAATTTAGGTTTGGAGAATGTAAAACCAACAGTTGCCTTGTTGACCTAGCCAAATTAGGCCTAGTTGGGAGCGTAGTAGTCTAATTTTGAGGATTATGTTCCAAAACAACCCTATCTAACAATTTTATATGTTTTTTAAGTGGAATAAAGGGTATATGAAATGGTGATCAGATTCTAGGTTTGAAGTCTTCTGAAAGTTATGTGCAAAAACCCTCGTTTGAAGTACTACTAGGGAAATAAAAGGATTTGGGAGAAAACCACCAAGTTAGGGTTTCATAATTGCAAAGTTTGTTTAGTTGAGTTTGTGTTGATATAATTCCCCCTTCTTTTCATAAAGCAAGTAGAATCAATGGGGGGCATACATCTACCCTCTAATTATATTTCTAGAAGTTGCATAAGAGCATTTTTGGACAACTAATGAATTCGTCTTGAAGGATGTAGTTCCTAATGTTGTGGTTTTGTAGATAAATACATTGGGCGCTTCATTCTACCATCTTTTGATTGAGTATTATTTTATGAAATAAAGAATACTATTTAGAGTCCTTTAGCTTATATATGCATGTAGGATCATATGGGCACTAAAGTGGGGGCTAAATCTAGCGTAGAAAAATTTTACAATCTTGAAGAAAGAGGCAATTTCATGCTTAATTTGGACCTATTTTAGAACCGTTGCATTAATTGATCTTTAAACTTACCATTTATAGGCCCATAAAATTCATTATTTTGGACCTTGAGGCTTATTCCACTTAAAAATTATATAAATCCCCACAAATAGCACTTAAATCATTCAAGCCTCGAAAACCCACCTTAAAAACCTTGGGTGGGACCCATTTTCTGCCATGGGTGAATGAGTCCCCTCTGGTGAGATCCATTTGTGAAGGGTGGCAAATGAGTCCCTTTTGGGGAATTTTTCAATTTTGAGTAGGAAATTCACCAACCTAATTCAAATTTTTCATGGATGTCGGCCTTTTAGATCTAAATAATGATCAATTAGGTATTGATGCCTATAAATATAAGTTTTTGGTTCATTTCTCATAACATATAGCCATTTTTAACAAAATTTTCTAGAGTCAAGTATTGAATATTTTTCACAAGAAGATTCACAAATCTATCTACAACAAAGTTGAAGCTTTGGAGCAACATTTAGGGATTTTTTCAAGTCTTCAAGCTCACTTTTATTCTAGATCAAGAATTTCCAAGGGTTCATCATGGATTCCTATGGAGAATCATGAAGAATTATAGGTTGGGGAGATGCAACTAGCCATCAAGCCAAGCCTAAGGACTAGTTTTCTAAGTGATTTCATCTTCCATTTTCTCTTTATCTTCAGCCTGAGAAAGGTTTGCATGTCAATGAGATTCATTTATAATGTGATTTAGGATCTCTTAGAGTGAGTCTTACATTTTTCAAGTTTCATTTATTCATCTTATTCTTGCATAATAGAATGAGGTTGCATCTTGCTTCATATTTTCTAGTCTTAGACACGCTTAGGGTTAGGGTTTTGCTGCATATTTCATTATTTCTTTCAAGGTTTAAATACCAAAATAGGGGCTTGACCAGGGAAAACCCACCATTAGAAATCAAATTATATTATGTTTTGTAGGTGTTTTCACATAATCAGATTCAAGATTCAATCTAAGAATGAAGTGTAGGTGTTGGAGTATAGATCTATGATTTTGATTTTCAGAAAAGCAGAAAAGGACTGATGCACCATCAATGGTGTATGAGTCCCACTAGAGGTGTTTGTGAGAACATATTATAGATTCCAGTACCCATTTCCCTAAAACAACTTTTTGGGAAGAAACCTTGATCTAGGACTGATTTTCCTAGGTTGGTGAATGAGTCCCAGTTGATCAAAAGGTCAGCATTTTTAGATTTTTAGAGCTTCCTTCAATTATCTTGAGATTTGTAGGTGGACATCATTTACTATTACACTTTCCTCTTTTTTTAATATTACATTTTCAAGGCATTTTATAGGTCATTTAGGTCTTTTTGCATATCATAGCATGTTTTCAAACATTTTGCATTTTCTTACTTTTGCATTAGTAGTTAATCTCTTATATTAGTTTTTAGCATCTAGAACATTCTCCTTTGAAATAATTCAATCTCAAGGGCTTATTCTTGAGTGATCCATTAATTTTTTTGGTACCTCTCTCCTTTTAGGTGAAAAACAGTAGAAGTGTAAGAGAGCCATATAACCAAAAATCTTTGGTTCAGTGCCGACCTAATTTGAATTTGAAGTTGAATGGCTGAATTTGCATCTGTTTCAAGGTTGGAGATAGTATAAATATAGGATGATCTATTAATGAAAAATATACAAGAGAAAAGAAGGAAGATAAGTGAAAGAGTAGACACAATATTGATGTTATTCAAAAAGTGTGTAAGTTGTGTGTGGAAGATTAGTGCGAAGCTTAATGTGAAGTTTCTAGATTTAGTGAGCATAAGGAAAACTCTATCATTCATACAATTTGATCAAGTGACTATGGAGGAATCCTTTGTTAGATTGGGATTTTTGTCTCACTGTAACAAGTCTTCTTTGTCTTCTTTGTATCTCTATGGTAGTGAGGCCTCTGGGTTGTAGTTTTTTTGGATAGTGAGTCCTTGTTCCAGACAGTGAGTCCTTGTTTTAGGCAGTGATATTTATCTGAGGTAGTGAGCCTTGTTTCAAGCAGTGAGCCATTTTGTAATCAGTTTTGATATTCTCTATAGTGTGAGTTAATCCTCACCATGGTTTTTCCCTCATTTGGTTTTCTACATAATTCTAGTGTTATTGGATTTGAGTTTCTGCTTTGGCATCTAATGATTAGTCATTTAAGCTATTTTATGTATTAGTTCTGGTGATTGATTTGAAGGTTAAATTATGTGACAACAGATTCAACCCCCCCTCTTAGTTATCCTATTCAATAATCTCCACACGTTTTGAAGTTGTCACCTAAAAATTGTGGACATACATGTCTCTAGTAGAAAAAACATCTATTTACGTAAATAAGTGTGATATATATTTCTTGTACTAATGTCTTCCATCAATCTAGAAGTACTTTTTAACTTCTTGTCTTTTGGAGATCTTCCAAGTAACTAGAAAAAAACATCCTTATTAGGTAGATTGAATTGAACTATTTTCCTCTTTTTAAAGGGGGTCTACTCTAACTAGGAAGAGAAAGTAGGATTTGTCATAGATTTGGTACTAGGGAATGTAAATTGAAAAGCACTCCTAAGAAGAGTATTAGAGATTTGTGTTTCGGGGGAAGAAGGTGGAGTAGGGCCTACCCTAGGCAATGAATTTTGATGTTCATTTGATGGAAAATAATTAGGAAATACATGAGAAGAAGAACAACCACTTGCTTGAGACAAAGATAAAGACACATTTACATCCTCTTCTTTTGTTACTTGTTTGTCCTTCTTTCTAAGTTTTTCTTTGAGTAGTGTCTTCACAAGTCTTCTCAGGGATTCCTTTCTCTAGAGGATCTTTATCACCATCCACTTACCTCCTTGAAATTCTCTTCTATACATCTAAAAATGGTCACACTTGATCAAACTTGTTAATTAACTAAATATGAATTATTTAATTAATCTTCTAAAGTCATCTACATTTAAATAAATTTAATTATTTATTTATATCATTCACTTTTATAATTATTCTACCTTAATTAAATAAATAAATTTATTTAATTATTACCACCTTCCATATTCCTTGTAATTAAATTAAATAAATTTTATAATTTTTTTAAACTCATTATCATATTATTCATAATTTGAATGTTTAAATTCAAATAATGGAATATTCCTCCAAACACCTTCTTCATCTCATAGTTAAATTAAATATTACAAATATTTATTTTAACACCTTTTCTCAGTCCACACATAATTAAATATTTTAATATTTAATTACCTTCCATTTTCATCTCTCACACATAATTAAATATTAATTATTTAATTATGAAAACTTCTAAATTCATTGTCACATGTAATTAAAAAAAATTATTTATTTAATTATGGGAATTATCTTCAACTACAAAACCAACTCATAACTAAAGATGACAAATGGCAAGTTGCCGCTATTTTTGAGTGAAAGGTTTTTTGGGAAGGCAACATCTTCCATTATTATCTCAACCTTCCATCTTTCTCTCAACTTACAAAATCTCTCACTGTTCATCTTGACAAGCTTGATTTCAACTGTTGATCACAATAGCCAATAAGAATCTTTTGAAAACTCTATAAATACCCCTATGAATCCAAGCATTGGTTACACACACATGCTTTAGAGATAGGCGATTAGCATTTTAGCATTATCATTATCAGCTTTAGCATTCATAATCGCTTAATTTTACATTCTAGCAATCATGTTTAGTTTAAGCATGTTAATCATATCTTAGCATAGTATGCATTCATCTTTAATCTCATTCTCTAGGAAGACTGTTTATTGAGCCTAGCACATGATTTGAAAGCAAGATGGAATTGAAAAAAAGACTGGAGATAGAGGACAATGGGACGTCATTGAAGAAACTATTGTTATTAAGATTTTGATTTAGTTTTTAATTAATTTTCTTCAATATAATGTCTTATTGTTGTGTTTGATTTGTTTTTAATCTACATTTGATACACTTAATTTCAACCACACATTTCTGGCACCCACAATAGGAAAGACAAAGAGCAGCTGATCATTTGAAAGCATATCAACAGATGATGTCTCACAGCTATAATCATAGAGTCAAGCCATGTATCTTTCAGGTTGGTGATCTTGTTTTGAAGGAAAACCCACGAAATAAGCAAGATAGAGAGAAGAAATAAATGTTTGAACCAAATTGGTTGGGTCCTTACATGGTTATTGCAGTCTATGGTTTAGGAGCCTACAAGATGTTAACACCATAAGGGGACCTATTTGATGAACCCATTGACAACATCCACCTGAAGAAGTATTATGTCTAAATCAGTTATCATCATCCATAAAAAGTCCTAAAAAAATTCATGAAAATAAAAAAAAAGTCCTAAAAATAAAAATAAAAAAAACCATCATAGGGTGAAAACCTGGCAATAGGTAGTCTATTGACAAGAAAAATACAAAAAAATAAAAAAGAAATCAAAAAAATGCAATACAGATAGATAGTGAAAATCTGGCAAATAGATGTTGTTTGTAGCTCTCCATCTATTAGTTCATGTTCTGCACTTAGTTTCTTATCCTTCATTTCATGCATCTTTTCACCATCATCTTAGGGCCATAACAACATCTTACAGTCATCATTTTCCTAGAGCGATAACGTCTTACCATTGCTTGATTATTGTACATATTCATTTTAGCAAGTTGTGCCAATACTGGGGGCGAACGTTGACAATACTTGGGGAAACCAACTTTTAGGTTCTACCGAAACAACTAGAAAATGACATAAAATCCAATCAAATGAACAAACAACCAAATCCTATGAACAACTATCCAATCCTTGATCCATATCATAGTTTTCTACAAGTACCATATCATAACACATATTTGGATGATCAAAAATCTGAATAATGTTTGGAATTGCAGTATTATATTTTGAACAATGGTTGTTTGATTTTTGATATCATCCCTTTGGAGCACACTCGATGATGTATTGAACTAGAGTGGTGAGGAAAGAGAATGATTTTTCTTTGTCTACTGTCTTGATATTAACTATCAATTTGGTGAAAATATGTCGTGAGACATGATTTACAAAGAATATCATTGATGACAGTTCCAAATTTGCATAAGAAAGTGATTAATCTTTGTCTATTTATGCAAGAAATACTCAGGTTATCTCAGTTTAATTATACCTCAATGCTTGTGTTCACTTGTTATATCACAAATCATGAAAGTTGTACTCAGGTCATCATTGGTGCTAATTTCCCCTCTAATGCTTGTACATACTTCCAAAATTTTATAATTCTCTATGATGATTCAAAAAAGCTAACAAAGGGCTCAAAAAACGGTTGGTTTCATTTAGTTTCATTTCATTTAGATCATTGTACATATCTGCATAGTGGATTTGCATCAGAGTTTTGAAAGGCTAAACAAAAACATCAACAGTTGTCATGTCTCTTTGAACTATTTGTGGAGGAAATTCAGACATTTTTTTCATTATCATCTTTCATCCTCATCATCATTTCATTAATCATTATCATTTCATCTAGGTTTATCATGTCATTTATGATTTTTTTTCATATCATATAATTTCATTGCATACCATTGATCATTCTCATTTTATATCATCTTAGTTTTATTGCACATCATTTAGATCCTTTATCATTTCATATCATTCATTTATCCATTAGGTATTTCATATCACTTTCATTTTCATATTATCTATCGTCTTCATATCATTAACATCTTACTTATCATTTTTATATCCATTTCATTTGTTGCACACCATTTATCATCTTCATTACCATTTCATTTTCATATTTTATCTTTGTGTCATCATTTCATAGTCTATTTCATTTCACTTATCATCTCATCTCATTATAATTTATCATTATCATTTCATCCATTTCATATCATTTCATCAACATTTCATTACATATCATTTATAATCTTACCATACATATCATTATTATTTATCGTTATCATTTCATATCATTTCATCAACATTTTGTTACATATCATTTATAATCTTATCATACATCTCATCATTATTTATCATTATCATTTCATCATCATTTCATTACATTTCATTACGTGTCATTTATCATCTTATCCTACATCTCATTATTATTAATCATGTTCATTTCATTCCATTGTTTATCATTTGTCACATTGCATTCATATCATATCTTTAATCATCTATCATTTTCATATCATTTATATATCATGTCATTTTTTGCATAAAATTTGATCCATTTCACATATCATTTCAAATCTTTTCCTAATTCATATACATACTACACATTCATGATGCATTTCATAAACACAACATCCATTTTCTATCACATCATCATTATTAATTGCATTTGAAAAATGCAAAAACAAACATTCCATGCATACATTACCTTTTCACATCATTTTTAATAAACATATCATATATCCCATTGCATACTTTCATAATCAACATCCTAGGTCATCCACCTACATGACATCATTAGTACACATCACAAATCATCATCATATCAAATCATCATGTGTATCATGTTAGTCATCAAATCATTAAAATGCATATCAAAATACATACTACATCATGTAGAAATACATGCATATCACATCATCACATAAAAAATCATACAAATGTCCAATGTCCAATGAAACTGAAAATTATAGAGAGATACATGAGATATGATCAAAAGCAATGTACATGCTCCAAAAATGATATACATGCGTGAAGTACATCAATAATACTACATCAATACAAATCACATTTCAAGATTGGCTAGTAGAGCCCCTTGATGGGGCTGGTCTAGAGGATGGTGGCCTATCACTACCCCCTATGACTCTTCTATTGTGTGTCGTAGTCCATGATCTACTCTTAGATTTTTTGTAGGATCGAGGGTAAGGCTCTTTGCAGTTGGGAGGGAACAACTCCTTGTATCTAATTAGATAATGCTTAGCCTCACTAGCAATCTTGAATCCCTCTGCAATGGACTCTTGCAAAGATGCACTCTCAACAATGCCCATGAGTCTCTGAGCAACACCCTCTGCCTCTACTTCCTTTCTTCTGAAGGATTCTCTCTCTGCTATCAATTGGGCCACTTGTTGGTCCAGAGCAGAAGGAGGTGCCTATTCCTATGCCTATCTCTACGCATGTGCCTATAACTGCACTACCAAACTCTAAGCCTGTGCCAGCTGGCTCTGCAACTATGCTTGTTGCCCCTGAAGCATTTGTACCTAGGCCTACAGAGTAGCTATTTGTGCCTACTGCACTGTAGAAGAGACCTTGATCATTATCCATCATCCAGTACTAGTCCTCAACCTCCACATGATCTGAGCACTACCCAAGGTGTATGTACTCTACCTCACTAGCCTCTTCTCATCCCCTTTTTCGTCTCCACCATCATCCTCACCACCATCGTCTGAGGTCTCCCCATCTCCACTCTCCTCATCTCCACTATCCTCCTCCTCTCCTCCACCTACTGCTTGCTCACCCCTTGCCACATCCTCATGTCTCATTCCTCCTAGCTGAGGTTCCATCATAATGGGTGTTGACTCATCTGGACATGTAAAATGAGGGAATGGATGTATGTGAAAATGAGCCGAGTACTCATCCAACATCCCTGCATCAGTAATATCTAGCCTATAATCCCATGCATCAGGTTGTAAATTGGTATACTCTGCATACATCACCTGATATGAAATGCATGGCCCCCATCCAAGATCATCCTTGCACCACCCATAGTCTAGAATGGCCTAAGGTATCCCCTATGTATAGCCATATTGTCTATGCACTCGCAATGCCAAAAATCTCTCCATAATGAAGGAGGTTTGGCCTATCAGATATCCGGGCATACATACAAATGACATCTCTAGATGATCTGTATCCCATGCCTCACAATCAATGTATGGCCTCCATATCACTAAATCTATATCATCAAGAATCTGTCGCCACTACTCCAACTTGCCCAACTTGGATTGGACAAGTGCACTAGAATATATATATATATATATATATATATATATATATATATATATATATATATATATATATATACTCATTACTCCAACTTGCCCAACTTGGATTGGACAAGTGCACTAGAATATATATATATATATATATATATATATATATATATATATATATATATATATATATATATATATATATATATATATATATATATATATATGGTATATAACTATATATATATATACATATGGCCTACTTGGTGGCCTAGCTCTAGGAAAAAGTGGTCTAGCAATAGCAATATGCTCCCATGCCCAAATCTAGAGTAGGGTAACACCACATGACAAACTTCCCCCTCCACTATATACTACCTGATGCAAGTCTTGATATCATGAGCTAACATGTAGCTTCCCTAGGCATATCTTTGTTGCTGACCTATCATCAGCTCAAAGATCCTCCCCCACCCAACTGATAATCCCTTTGACTGGTGGTCCGGACAAAGGAAACCTCTAATGAATGCACCCAAAACTATGGGTAAGGTCGGATATCCCCTCAAATCTGCCCATGGAACCCAATACCCTTCTATATGTGCATCCCTAAACACCCTCCTGAGTGCATCTATAGCACCTAGCTCCTTATGTTCATAAACCACAAGAGCACCTACCACTGGAATCCCCAAAATCCTATATATGTCCTCAGGGGTCATGGTCATCTCACCCATGGGAAAATGAAAGGTTTTTTAGGGTTAGAAAGGCATATATCTAACAATTAAATGCAGATTTAAGTAATAAACATAGAAACCAAAAACACACAGAATAAATTATAACATATAGAATTTAACGTGGTTCACCCAATCTGGGTTACATCCACCAAACCGCAACCATCCAATGATTTTATTATCCAGTGCCAAAACCTATTACAATCTTGTGAATAATTGCATTTTTCATTATCCTGTAGTACCCATCCAAACCCCCTTTTATCAAGCTTAGAAGCTTCCAAATTTTGGGTTCTACAAAATCAATTTTTTGTTTTTTCGTTGATTTTTCTTTTTTTCAGTTTATACCATGGGCTATACAGTATAGCATGATTAGTTGTGACATACCAATAATCTACCACTTCAAGACTAATCAAGCTCCACACCAACACAATCTCCCACTTGGATATTGATCCTGGATGACACTGCTACAATTACAGCTCCCACTAGAAATAAGTACCTTGGACCCTGCTGCTCTGTTATACTTGAATTCAACCTTGAAGGCCAACTGAAGTTGAAGAGGATCTCAACTTATCCCTTGTCACCACCTTTGTAAACATATCTGTTGGATTGACATCTGTATGTATCTTGTCTAGCTTTACTTGTCCATCCTCCAACATTGACCGAGTGAAATGATATCTCAACTATATGTGTTTTGTTTTAGAATGCAAGGAAGAATTTTTTGCAAAATGTATAGCACTCTGGCTATCTATAAACAAGTAATTTCCAACTTGTTGTTTTCCCAACTCATCTATGAAAAGTTGCAGCCATATGATCTCCTTTGTCACCTCTATCGCAGCAACATACTTTTCCTCTGTGGTGGATAAAGCAACCACCTTTTGCAATCGAGAAATCCAACTCACTGTTGTCCCACCAACTGTAAATACATAACCTATGGTACTCCACCTGGTATCTATATCCCCTTCCAAATATGAGTCAACTTAGCCTTTTAAATCAATATTAGAGCCTCCAAAACATAAACATTTATTGGATGTACCTCTCAAGTACCTAAGAATCCATTTTACCACATTTCAATGCTCAACTCGAGGATGACTCAAATACCTGCTGACAACTCCTATGATAGGTACAATATCCGGTCTTGTGCATACTATGGTGTACATTAAACTGCCTATAGCTGAAGCATATGGTACCTTGGAAATTTTTTCTTCCTCCTCTTGTGTCTTTGGACACATATCCTTAGTCAATTTAACATGACTAGGCAAAGGTGTGCTGACAGCTTTTGCATTCTCCATATGAAATCTTTGCAACACCTTTTCAACATAATTAGCTTGAGATAAAAACAATTTTCTATTTTTCCTATCTCTACAAATTTTCATACCAAGGATTTGTTTTGCTGCCCCCAAATCCTTCATAGAAAAATATTTTGCTAACTGTTGTTTTAGCTCACTTATGTGATCCATATTAGACCCTGCTACAAGTATGTCATCAACATATAAACATAAAATAATGTAGTTGTCATTATCCAACCTCTTAAAATAAACACAATGGTCAGAATTACACCGGTTGTAGCCTTGCTCAACCATAAAACTATCAAATTTCAAGTACCATTGTCGAGGTGCTTGCTTTAAGCCATATAAATTTTTCTTCAATCTGCACACTAGTTTCTCCTTACCTTTGACCTCAAATCCTTGTAGCTGTTCCATATATATTTCCTCTTCCAAATAACCATGGAGAAAGGTTGTTTTATCATCAAGCTGTTCTAAATGCAAATCTTCAGCATCCACAATACTTAAAACAATACAAATAGAAGTAATTTTAACAACTAGAGAAAAAATATTATCAAAATCATTACCCTTTTTCTATGCAAATCCCTTTACAACTAATTTGGCTTTAAATCTCTTCTTACCTCCATCCTCCTCTTTCAGCCTATAAACCCATTTGTTTGGTAAAGCCTTTTTACCTGCAGGCAACTTGCATAATTCCCAAGTCTAATTTTTCAGCAAGGAGTCCATTTCTTCTTCCATTCCATGCTCCCACTAAACCTTGGTATCCACCTGCATAGTTTCATCATAATATTCTGGTTCACCAGCATCAGTTAACAAAATAGTATACAAAGAGGGAGAGAATATTTCTAAAGGTCTACTTATCCTTGAAGATCGTCTAATAGGAGTTTGTGGTATTTGTTGTTGTTGTTGCGCAGCATGAGGAACCACTGAAACATCATTGTTTGGAATATCATCCAACACTGCATAATCATTTTCTTTCTTCTCATGTTGCAGCAATAAATCTTTGTACAACACTTTCTCATTGAATATGACATCCCTGATTCTCACAATTTTTTTATTTTCAAAATCCCAAAGCCTATAACCAAATTCATCAATACCATATCCAACAAATATACATTTCTTTGATTTTGCATCAAACTTGGTTCTATTTTCAGAATCTACATGTGCAAATGCTTCACAACCAAAGGTTTTGAGAAAAGAATAACTCACCTTCTTATCTTTCCATGCTTCCTCTGGAATACCACAACCCAAAGGATTAGAGGGACCTCTATTAATTAAATAAACAACAGTGTTTACAGTCTCTGCCCACATTTTTAAAGGCAGCCCAACATGCAATCTCACAGTCTGTGCACGCTCCATTATTGTTCTATTCATGCGTTCAGCCACTCCATTTTCCTATGGAGTCCTTGGAACCATTTTCTACTTACGAATACCATTAGGGGAAAAATAATCTTCAAACTCTTTGCTGCAATACTCACCACCATTATTAGATCTAAGACATTTTAGCTTTTAACCCGTCTCATTCTCAACCAAGCTTATCCATTTTTTAAAAGTTCCAAATACATCAGATTTCTGCCTAAGGAAATAAATCCATACCTTCCTAGTTGCATCATCAATGAATGTAACATAATACAGAGAGCCACCGAGAGAAGATACCTGATTTGGTCCCCATGCATCCATAAGCACAAGCTCCAATTTCTCATCCTTTTTCTGCTTCCCATCCTTAAGAAAACTTATTCTCTTTTGTTTTCCATACACAAAAGTTTCACAAAAATCCATATTAACACATTTTAGACCTGGTAAAACATTATTTGAATGAAGTACTTTCATACCTTTTGCACTCATATGCCCAAGTCTATTATGCCACAGTGTCGATTCAGAGTCCACAACAACTGTAAGATCTTCTACCTGCTGAACTACAACAACTGTTCCTAAACATTGACCTTTTTCCATAACAATTAAAGTAGAAGGAATAGTATGACCTATACAAAGATATAAGGTTCCCACTTTCACACCTTTTGCTACTATTAAGGCACCCTTTGTGACCTTCCAATTTTTATCACTAAATGTAACAACACAACCTTCATCATCTAGTTTCCCTGCTGAAATTAAATTTTTACTTAACTTTGGAACATGCCTTACCTCATGTAGTAGCCAATGATTCCCATTCTGCAACTTAATCCCGATTCTTCCCTTTCCAACAATCTGCCAGGGTTCGTTATCTCCTAAATAAACCAGCCCAAAATCCCCTTGGACATAATAAAAAAAATAACTTCTATGGGAGTAGCATGAAATGAAGCCCTTGAATCTAACACCCAAGAATCATCAGCATTATCAAGGGAAAGAATCAAAGCATCCTCATCAGATTTATTACTTAGAACATTTTCCTCTTTACTTATTTCCTTTTTGTTTCCTTCTTTATTTTTCTGAGACCAACAATCTTTCTTTAAATGACCCAGCTTACCACAGTACCAACAATCCCTCTTGTCTCTAGATTGGGACCTTTTGTCCTTTGATTTTTCTCATAACTTCCCATGATTTCCAAAATCATTTACTCTCTCCTTTGTTCTTCCCCTAGTTTCAACAATTCAAAACACTACCCGATGTGGATGTTCCACCTGAGCTTTTCCTACAAATTTCCTCACTCAAAAGAACACCAACAACATCATCAAATTTCAATGTATTTGAACTAGAAACATAATTGCTAATAGCCATTACCAAGCTATTCCAGCTTTCAAGCAAAAAACATAGAATCAAAAGAGCCCTAACTTCTTCATCAAATTTTACTTTTATAGAAGTTAATTGACTGGTGACCATATTAAACTCATTTAAATGATAAGTATCTGACCCACCTTATACCATTTTCATATTAAATAAACCCTTCATAAGAAATACCTTATTCAAAGCGGAAGGTTTTTCATATAACTTCGCCAGGGTTTCCATCAACTCTTGAGTTGCCTTTTCTTTTTTAATATTGAATGCCATTGATTGTGCCAGGCATAAAGAAATACTGCCGAGAGCCTTTCTATCCAAAATCTCCCAGTCCTCATCAAACATTGCTTGGGGTTTCTTGGTTTTCCCTTCCAATGGCCGCCATAAATCCTTCTGATAGAGGTAGTCCTCCATCTGGATCTTCCATAACTTATATTTTTTCCCATTAAACTTCTCAACCTTCTTACCCTCATCTGTCATTACTCCCACTCAATCGTGAGACCTTCCTACAGACGATAATCGAAACACAACCCGCTCTGATACCACTTGTTAGGGTTAGATAGGAAAATATCTAACAATTAAATATAGATGTAAGTAATAAACAGAGAAACCAAAAAAACACAGAATAAATTATAACACATAGAATTTAACGTGGTTCACCCAATCCAAGCTACATCCACCAAACCATAGCCATCCAATTATTTTATTATCCAGTGCAAAAACCTATTACAATCTTGCGAATAATCGCATTTTCCATTATCCTGTAACACACATCTGAACCCCTTTTTATCAAGCTTAGAAGCTTCCAAATACATGTTGGGGTGTATAGTATACCATGGGCTATACAGTATAGCATGATTAGTCACCACATACCAACAAGGTGTTATGCTCTGAATGCCACCTCTCTGCTAGTGTGGTCAATAGTCCCTTGTTGGCCTGAATCGATGGCATAGACAATAAAGGTCCCAACCCACATTGCACTATAAAATATACATTTGTCGGTGTCAGATATCATATCTGATCCCAACCTATAGGGAATTGCTCTCTAATCTGGAGGTTTTTGAAACCCTCCTATATTTCGTCATCACAAGGATAATCAATCAGACTCATATCATTGACTCATATCATTGACTCATATCAATGTGATCTATCTACTTCAGATTATAAAAATTAATAAGACTCATATTTATCTATCAGTGACCCATATCAGTGACCCATAATAGTGAACCATATCAAGTGACCCATATCAATGAACCATATCAAGTGACCCATATCAGTGAACCATATCAAGTGACCATATTAGTGAACCATATCAGTGAACCATATCAAGTGACCCATATTAGTGAACCATATCAAGTGACCCATATCAATGAACCATATCAAGTGACCCATATTAGTGAACCATTTCAGTTAACTCATACCAAGTGACCCATATCAGTGACTCACATCAAATGAACAATATCAAGTGTTCTATCTAAGTGACTCATATCATGAAATCAATGCTAAATCAATCTATCTGAATATCAAATCAATCTACTCTATCACCATTTACTATTTGTTTTCTTTTTTAAGAGAGCAAATTTATCAAAAATCAAATCATTTTCATATTTGTACTTCAGTCACGAATACAAATATGTTTAAATCATGTCATCTACTATTTTTTTCTATCATAGAAAGAAAATTTATCAGAAGTCATATCAAGCATCTACTCTTTATTTTCTAAAATCAAAGTTATTAGACAATCCATCAATCATTCTACTCTTTGTTTTTCATCCAATGGAAACAAAGTTATCAACTATCTACTCTTTGTTTTCTTATTTTTGGGAAGCAAAGTTATCAATTCATCATCAGATTTTTTTATCATTTTTTCCATATCAACATGATGACAAGAAAATTTATCTATCTATTGACCAAAGAAGCAATATACATCATCATTTTCATCAAACAGTGTATTTTGCCTAAATTTCCTAGATGTGCTAATATGTGGCTTCTATGGACTGAAACCCCAAATGCGCTAAAGTTCCCCCCAAATGTGCTAAATCCCCCTATGCACCATTATGCTCCTTAAAAGCACTAAATTTTTTCCCCTATGTGCTACTTCCCTGTATGTGCTAAAGCCCTACGCATATGTGCTATTTCATCCACCTAATGCCCTGAAACCCTAAATGCACTCTTCTATTTCCTATATGTGCTACAATACCAATTTCCTATAGGAATCCTAAATGTGCTATTCTATGTATCGCATGCACTAAACTGTCTATTGCCTAAAAGCGCTAAATTATACCTTATATATGCTAAAAGAAACATTGAAAGCACTGGTCGGGCCCACAAAAGGATATGAATATCACAGTAAAACCTTTCCTGGGAATTGGACATTCCAGCAGGTGACTGATATCTCTTATGGACGTTCATTTACTTGTCAAACTAGGGAACACATACTTTGAATGGCGCAGCACAATATATGCACTAAGAACTAGTTTCGGTCACAACTTAACATAAATAAATACTTGGAAGAAATTCTATCTACGCTACAGGAAGGTAATGCAAAGTTCTTTTAACTCAACCATGATTTAATTAAAACAGAAACCATAATAGCTACGACTGAAGCACAAACTATGAACTGGCCTTATGCTGGAGGAATAGGCATAGGGATGGATTCCTGATGTTGTAGTAGCAATACAAGACCTATTTTGTATGGAAACTTCAGAGATGAAAGCTAACTGATGATCAACAGAAAAGAACAACTAACTAACTAGCTACAGATACTTACTAAGTGGGCCCCCTTAGAAAGCATCTACTAATTACACAAGTGTTGAACTCAGAACTTCATCAAAATTTATTCATGAAAACAGAATGGTATACATTGCTTTGTTGATATGGAAACTAACAACAAACTCTGTCTCTTTTCATACAGATTCTGCTTTTCATTATTATCATACTGACTCTTACATGATATCTATTATTTCTCTATCACTATGCTTCTATCTTACTTCTAACTAACATCTCCCTTCCTCCTCACACAGGAAGAGTACCTTATTTAAAATCAGGAGAACAACTAACTAACTAACCCTATCAAAGAAAGACGTGGAAGTAAAGTGTATCCCAGAATCAAGGAACAAACTTCATAAATGAATTTATCCATTCAACCCAATCCAGAGAGAATCTAGCGCTCCACTCTTTCCAGATTAAAAATCCTTCCCAACGGTTTTGGTCAAAGATTCTTCGCCAGAGCTTCCTTGAAGTCATGTAGGAAATAGACTTTACTGCAAGGCCGAGATCGGCTGCGCTTGACTAGATCATACTTTCTTTAACAACCTACGAAACACAACGTAACATATGCGAAAGGAAAGGCGCATGGCACATACACAATATCTATTCATTAATCACATATTTAAATCTATTTCATCATTCAAAAACTATATGTGATATACCAGTCATTTATGGAGTTAACGGGGTAATAAATGTAGTCAAGACAACACAATAGGCTGTAGGAATATGAAAATATTTTTCTATAGGATATCCCAATAAAGGGTTTCAAAAGAGTTTAAACAACCATAAATAACAAAAGTAAAGGTATTAAAAGTTCATCATAATATCCAAACTATGAGCACATTTTGGGCTCATCATCTGCCCCCTACTTAGCCCAATGCTGGTCCTTCAGCATTAACTTTCCTGGTAGTTTCTCTGAAATCAGTGGTTGTGGCATGACTCTAAAATGGAGTTCCAAACCTGTAATAAAATCCTCTAAAAGTCTGCCACCTCTCATACCTAAGAGCTTCTGAGTCATCATTAAGATTTGTAGCCTGGTAAGGATGAAGGGGCCACATAAGCACAAGAGGTCTGAATGTCAATGGCAACCATAGTTCAAATCTCTTTTGAAGTCCCAACTGTATATATCTACTTGATCGCTTAAGAGTTGCTGTGAAATTTAAGGGACTGTGAGGTTCGGACCTTCTCAGCCCAAGAGATAATCTTTCCCACCTTTTCTCACTTTTGGTGTATGACAGTTTCCAAAATGAATATGGTTGTTCCTAAAATTCATCATATACCTATTTCCTGAGATCAAATATTTTTGTCCTGGCTGTATTATTATGAATGCCATATGTCAGAGTAAACCAGGTTTTCAACATTGCATGGGGGTCTAAACTTTGAGAGCGTAATGGAACAGGCTCATTCCTTTTGGCTTCCTCATATGTTTCCCATTGCCTGCCATAATTTGCTTCATTTGCTGCCCATGACATAAATGATCTCAAATGGATATCACCAATATACAGAAGAGGATTCTATTCTGTTTCAAATGGAATTAAAAATCCATGTAAACAAAATTCACACAAAGAATTTCTTAACCAATTAGGGGCTACCTGGTATGCGTCGTAAAATTCTGTGGCAGTGTGAAGTATAGAATCTTGATTTCTAGAAATTCTCATTAGTTGGAACCATAAGAATTGTTCCTTAAGGCACAGAGCATAAAATTTGGGTGGTGGTCTGCATTCCATAATTTGACCAGTTACTTTTAACATTTCATCCATTTTTGCTTTTAACTCAAAAATTTCCTATTTCTGACTTTCAATTTCCTTTTTTAGTTTCTTCCTTTCTACCTCCCATAGACTTTGTTGCATGTCAGTCTGGGCTATGTGCCAGAAAGTCAAGGTTTGCAATGTAACTAGTTCCTAGTTAGCTTTGAAATATTCCAGAAACTCAATCAAAAACATCTTTTTATAAACAAAAATGGCTTTACAAGTTGTAGGGGGAAACGTAGTTTCACTAGCCATATCTAATTGTTCAGTCTGTTCCTACTCTTACTGCAGGATGAATTCTTGTTGCTGTAGTGGAGAAGACTATGCCTCCTCCGAAAACTGCATAGCAACGGTAGCCAAGTCATCAAGACTTGGTAACCCTTTTTCATTATGCCCCATTTCCTTTGTCTCAACTTGTTCCTCTTCAGGAACGAATGAACTCTGTGTAGCATTCTCGGACACATTCTGAGAAACATCAAATTCAGACTCTACGGACTCTTCTGGAATTACAATAACCTCTAGTTGAGGTGAAGTAGGGGAGGTCCTACATTGTTTCCTTGTGAAAACTGTTCTTGGCACTGGTGCGGCTACAGGAGGTGTTCTGGTAGCCTTCCTCTTTTTGGTTTGCCTAGAGGGTTCTGCCCTACTAGAGGATGATGGTGAACTGACGATAGCAACAGGTGTTGTTGTAGGAGAGACGACTGCAAGGGAAGGTGTTGCAGGAGAAGAGAATTTCCTTTTCTAAGAACGAGGGTAAAACTCTGGGGTTTGTTCCACCCCAGATGACTCTTCTGCCTTTGTTTTTCCCTTCTCTCTCCTAGTGGCAGACCTAGTTTGTACCTGAGCAGAGGATTCTGGTGGGGGAGCTGTAGGACCAGGTGCTACAGGAGCAGATGACCCTTGCCCTGCTCTTCTACTGGTATACGCAATTTCTTCTTTCTTCTTCTGAGGCTGTGGGGTAAGTACCCTAGGGGGTTGTGGAATTTGCAAGCTCTTTTGGGCAACAAATTGTTGCCAGGAAAGAGGTGAGACATCTCTCAAAGAGCGTTCAATCAATAATTTGATAAGGCCATGGTGAGCAATAGAATTATCTTTCCCTTGTTAGGTTCCGCGGGCACTTTGTTCTAGAAATTTTAACAGGAAATTCAAAATATTTACAACTAACCCATGCCTCATATGACTTAATAATTTGAAATGATAAGAATGCAGGTAGGAGAAACAACCTTCACAAGTTAAATACTTGATTATGTAAACATCGTATTCTGAATAAGGAGGAGGCAATGATACCCGCTTGCATCCCTGCTTGGAGACTTCCAAAGGTCCATCAGTGGGAATTAAAAATTCAGCCATTGCAGAGGCAGCATCTGAAGAAAAATTTTCTCCAATGGCTGGAAACTCGGTTACTTCAGTAATTCTATCTTTAGTTGGAACAACCGTCAGACCCCATATAGTAGCCTCCCCTTCAGAAAGGGTTCTCAAAAATTCCCCATCAGCCTCCTCATCAAAAGCATTTAAACTCAAGAAGTAGTTTAACCATCCACAGAGGCTGAATGCCTGGACTGTTTGAGGATTTTGCAATAATAATTCATGAGCTATAGGCTCATGTTGCACTAGTTGACCACCCATGTTCACAGTTTTCCCCAAGCTGAACTCAACTCCCTTGCTGAAAATTCCAAAAATTTCCTCTCTATTTCCCTTTCTATTCTGGTTTTTTTTTCTGTCGTGCCATCACATTTCTCTCTTTTCCAAAAATAAACTTTTCGAACAAGAAATTTTGATTGTAATTTACAAGAAAAACATGCAATAAAAAGGACATGTGATCATATTTAGAAAGTACCAGAAAAATAATAAAGAAAGGTTATCTGCGTAGTTGTGGTAGCGGCGAAAAGACAGGTTTTAAAAGGTGGATTACCCCACCCGCTACTTAGAGTATGACATGTGTCCTCACATGTACTAAAGAATAGGCGAAGATCGGGTAATAATGAGTGTACATGCATAGCAGTAAATGAATAGAATAAAATAAATTAAATATGCGATAATAAAAGATATGGTGTACCTTTGATAATTGTGTGTACGTGTGAAGAAAGATGATGGCATCTTCATGAGTTGACAACTGGGAACAATATCATAATTAAGGGTGATGAGGCTGGATAAGGTGGATGGGTGACGTGGGCAGATGAGATGAATGGATAGAATGGATGGATGGGATGGAAGATAAAGAAGTGAGATGTGGCGACAAGTGAGAATGGAGAAAAAGGGGTTTCCTTAAAAAGAAAACCTTTATTATGAGCATGCTTTTTAAAATTACGGTGAAGCTGCAGGAGAAAGGCTAAAGCCTTCAGCTATAGGAAGAGTAGCGGCAGGATCCTGAATGAACTGTTGCATGAATTCTTCTTTTGATGTTGGTTTATGGTACAACCGGAGTCAGTGGCCATTAACTAGCAATTTGAAATTGACTGGATCAATTGTCGCCAGCTGTACAGCTCCATTGTCGAACACATTCTCAACTCCATAGGGACCAAGCCAGTGTGTTGTGATCTTATCTCGGTTTTCTTGATATCTAGAATCATATAACAAAGCCCAATCACCAGTAGAAAATTGCTTGGTTTTGATGTGTTGATCATGCCATTTCTTCCTTTGCTGTTGAACCACTTCTGTATGCTGCAGGGCAACTTTTCTCATTTCATCCAAAGCATTTAGCTACAGGAGACATTTCTTCTGTGCTTCAGATATTTCTATATTGAGTTCAAGAGCTGTCATCAAAGTTTTATGCTCAAATTCTATGGGGAACATGGTTGTTTTTCCATAAAGTAGCTCAAAAGGTGTAAACCCAGTTGTTGTCTTCCATGTAGTTCTGTAGGCCCAGACTGCTTCAGGAAGTCTACTGCTCCAATCTTTTCTATGGAGTTGCACTATATTTGTTAGGATCACCTCAATTTCCCTATTTGTAACCTCAGCCAGACCATTGGCTTGAGGGTGATAGGGGGTGGACTTCCTATGTTTGATTTTATAGTCATTCATTAGTGCAGTGATCAGATTGGATGTGAACTGAGCTCCCTGATCAGTTACAAGCTCTCTTAGAGCTCCAAATCTAGTGAAAAAATTTTCATACAGAAAATTAGCAACCTTGTTATTTCGAGCATGAGTCATAGCTTTTACCTCAACCCATTTTGTTACATAATCCGTGCAAACTAGAATGTATGACTTGCCATTTGATGGTGGACCAATTGGTCCCACAAAATCCATTCCCCACTTATCAAAAGGGGTGACTATTACCTATGGATAAAGTGGCATTTCATCTGACTTGGTTGGTCTTCTCATACGTTGGCATCTGTCACATTTCCTTGTATAGGCCACAACATCCTTATGTAACATTGGCCAGTAGTACCCTGTTGTAAGAACCTTCATTGATGTTCTCTTTGCTACAAAATGTCCCCCACATGGTTCATCATGGAAAGCATGCAAGATATCATAAGTATCATCTTCTCTTATAGATCTTCGCATCACTTGATTAGGTCCAGTATAAAACAGAAAATTTATAATCCATGAAAAGTTAAAAATCTTCTCTATTAACAATTTCTTTTCTTTTGGAGAAAAGTGAGATGGTATTATGCTTGCTGCTAGATAATTGGCAATGTCTGCATACCATGGAGTATGTGCAGCAATGGAAAGCAAGTGTTCATCTGGGAACCTATCATCAATGACCTCGTGTTCAGCAGGTGCAGCTATTTGAAGTCTTGATAAAAAATCAGCCACAACATTAGCTCTTCTTGGTTTATCAATGATCATAATGTCAAATTCTTGTAACAATAGGATCCATCTTGCCAATCTACCAGAGATGGCAGGTTTGTTCATTAGATACCTAATTTCTGCATGGTCAATGTGGATGAATATCTGATAACCTGTGACATAATGCATAAACTTATTCAAAGCATACACTACTGCAAGCAATTCCTTTTCTGTAACAGTATAGTTTAGCTCAGGACCTTGAAGGTTCTTGCTGATAAAATAGATAGCATGCTCAATTGAATTTTATTTTTGACTTAAGATTGCCCCTATACCAAAATCAGAGGCATCAGTATGTATGTGAAAAGAAAAATTCCATTTTGGACCTTGAAGAATAGGGGCTTTAGTAAGCAAGTCCTTTAGTTGCAGGAAGGATTTTTCACATGCCTCTGTATACTCGAATTGAGAATCCTTAGTTAATAAGGCATAAAGTGGACTGGCAATTTTACTGAAATCTTTTATAAACCTTCTGTAATACCCTACATGGCCAAGGAAGCTTTTGACATCCTTTTGTTTTGCAGGTGTTTGTAAATTCAGAATAACTTCAATTTTAGCAGGGTCAACCTAAATTCCATTCTTGGAAATATGATGGCCTAGAACAATACCTCCTTCCATCATTAGAAAACACTTTTCACTGTTTAGAAACAAATTTTTCTCTCTGCACCTTTTCAATACTTTTTCTAAATTTGCCAGTGCTTCTTCAAATGTGACTTCATAGGTAGTGAAATCATCCATATAAATCTCCATACAGTCATGAGATATATCAGCAAAGATACTAATTACTGCTCTCTGAAATGTTGCTGGTGCATTGCATAGACCAAAAGGGAAGACCGAGTAAGCAAATGTTCCCCATGGAAAGGTAAAAGTGGTCTTGTCTTGATCTTTAGGGAAAATTTTTATTTGATTGTACCCACTGCAACCATCCAAAAAGGAAAAATATCTTTTGCTAGACAGTGAGTCTAGTACTTGGTCTACAAACGGTAGTGGAAAGTGATCTTTTTTAGTGGCAGTGTTCAACTCTCTATAATCTACACACACTCTCCATTTTCCACCTTTCTTAGGGACAATAACTAATGGAGAAACCCACTAACTATTAGAGATTGGGTAAATAAAACCAACATCAAGCAACTTTTGAAGCTCATTTTTAACTATTTCTCTTAGTGTTGAGTTTACTCTTCTTTGATATAGATCCTGTGAGTACAAATTCAAGGATCTATTCCTTGCATGTCTCCATATTCCGATGCAAAAGCTTTATGCTAATCTTGTAGCATTTTTAATAAGACAACCTGTTGGGATTGTGATAGCTTGCTATTGATATTCAAACAGTGACCTGGAGACAATTCTATCTGCTTAGTGAGATTACTCATAGAATCTACAGGTGATGTTTGTACCTCTTGTGGAAGCAAGTTATGAAAAATTGTAGGAAGTTTAGGCAGTGAACTCTCAGAATTTAGTGGCTGTAGGAAACATTGTAGATGACTACTATTTGGATCAGATAAACTACCCATATCAGAGTTAAACTGCAAAAGTTGAAAAAGCAAGGCATCCTCATTCTGAAGTTGTGAGAATGGATCATTTTGAAGCATCATTAATAGAACCAACAAATTTACTTCTTTAATTTCTTCCCCCACATCTAGCCAAACAGGTTGGGACAAATCTGGTTGAGGTCTAGCAGGTGGATACAAAGCCAATTTTTTTGTGGACTGTCCATCAGAAATAGTCATATCTCTAGAACGACATCCTATAAAAGCATCAGCAGTGGCTAACCATGGTCTACCAAGGATAACTGGATACCCTCCTAAAGTTTCCTTAACTGATAATATTGTGAAATCAGCTAGATACTCTCAAGATTCGAGAGTGACAATTACATCTTCCACCATTCCATCAGGTTTAACTGTGGAGCTATCTGCAAGCTGCAGAACTGTAGGTGTAGACCTAATGTTTAGAATGTTCAAGGAGTCCATAGTATGCTTTTTCATGACATTAATGGCAGCACCTAAGTCAATCAAAACATTTTTTACAATTTGGCCATTTATATGTATTTGCACTATAGGACTTCCAAGTTCAATATACTTTGGAATGACTACATTCCCCAACATTATATCAGCTAATTTCTGTAAGACATGAATTGTTTGGGGATCCTTTTTCTTCCATCCAGGCTTCTTCAAATAGGCCTCTTTAATAGCTTTTCCAAAAATGGGAACATCTTTAATAGCTTGAAATAAAGGGATTTGAATTTGTACATTCTTGAGCTAATCCAAAATGTCAAAAGTGGGTTCTTCCATGGATTTAAATGTAGTACTATGCAACCTCTGAGGAAAAGGTGGTTTGTCTTGACTTTGCAAAATAGGCTCCTTAGAAATCGTATCAGTTATAGGCATATGTATGCTCAGTAGGAATAGCAGGTGCAGTAGATTTTTCAAGGGGAGAATCTAGTATTTCAGTAATTAGAGGCAGTTGTGGAGCAAGTAGAGTGGTTCTATACCTCAAATGGATATCATTAATGTTTAAGGAATAAGCTTGATATTGGTTGGCTTCAGCAAGATACATAGGCTGCTGTGGCTGCTACTGTTGTTTATTATTGGGATTTGGTAATGGCTGGACAGACATAGGCATTTGTTTTAGAGGGCCAGTATTTGTGGCAATTGTTGCAGGAGGTAGCATGAGGGCCTGTGGTTGTGGTTGTGGAAGCTGCAGGAACCCAGGGGACTAGTTTTGCCATTGCTAAGGACCTCTCCATTGAGGATTCTGTTGCTAATTACCTGGGGTTGGGGTCCATTGTCCTTGTGGCTGCTGCCAACCTCCTTGAGGAGATTGCCATTATGGGGTTAGGCCAACTTGGTTGAGATGTATTCCAAGGTGGTGGTGGTCCATATGTAGGTTGCCATTGGTTATTATAGCCAGAATAAGGATTACTAAAAGTCAAAGGATCTTGAGGCATACCTTGTCTTTGAGCCCACGGTCTCCTTTGTGCAACAAAAAATACTTGATCATCATCACCTTCCACTGGCTTAAAGTCAGTAGGTAATTGCTTAGCTTCCATATTAGCCACCATCTTACATCTGCAGTCACGTTTCTTCTGTCTATAGTATGGACAGAACTCAGCTAAAACTGCCTCGACTTCCTCATGTTTCTTCCGAGTTTGCATAGTGTCCAGTTGTGTAGCCATATTATTAATGATATCCTTCTTGAAATCAGACAGCAAATTTGTTATCTCCATCCGGGAAACTCCACCAGAAGAAGTCTTCCCCACTGTAGCATGATGTCCTCGACCTTTCTTAACTATTGCACGAGAGTAGTTAAGACATATTTTCTTTATATCATCCCAAGGCAGTTGAGTTATATCACCTCCTCCCATCAGGTCCAGGGCATCTATACAGACATCACTGATTCTCGTTAGAAAGAGTAGTTTTTGAGAGTCTTCATTGAGAGTATGGTTTGAGTTCCTTTTCAGGAAAACAAGAATCTTGAGATATAATCTTCCAGACTTTCATCCTCCTTCTGCTGAATTCTGAATATGTCATCACCTTTACTAGCACTCTTACAATATTCCTTATATTTCTCAAGGAATTTTGTTTGCATGGCTGCCCAACTATCAACAACACCTCTTCCCAAACTCATGAACCATCTGAGAGCTCCCTCCTTCAAGGTGGAAGGAAACAATTTCAGTTTGTGAGCATCTGAAGTGTAGTCATAACTGCGATAGAGGACATCAAACTCAAACAGAAAAGTTTCTTGGTCCTCCATAACTAGGCCATAGAACTTGGGAAGCAATGAAGAAGGAATATTTTAAGATTGTCAGTATCTCGCTAGGGAACAATGGGAAACTCAAAAGCAGGAGGTGGATTAGGTGGATTATTTGCCATATTTGCTTGCTGGAATATCAGAGCAAATCGATTTTCCTCAGGTTCTTCATCAGCTGGGTTAAATGGTAGTTCAACAAATAGGTTTTTAGGGAGGAACCTTCCTAGTGCATCTCTTCTTCTTCTATGCATGAAATAGAATAGATGGTATTTAAAAAGAACTTGAAAATACTTATCAACTTACTAAACTATTGCTAACAATGACTATAGCAAGTTCTTAGATTGACACCATCCCCAACAACGGCACTAAAAATGGTCGCACCCACAAAATGATATGAAAATCATAGTAAAACCTTTCCTGGGAATTGGACATTCCAGCAAGTGACTAATATCTCTTTATGGACATTCATTTACTTGTCAAACTAGGGAATGTATACTTTGAATGGTGCAGCACAATATATGCACTAAGAACTAGTTTCGGTCACAACTTAATAGAAATAAATACTTGGAAGAAATTATATGTACGGTACAGGAAGGTAATGCAAAGTTCTTTTAACTCAACCATGATTTAACTAAAACAGAAACCATAACAGCTATGACTGAAACACAAACTATGAACTGGCCTTATGCTACAGGAACAGGCACAGGGATGGATTTTTGATGCTACAGGAGCAATACAAGACTGAGTTTGCATGGAAACTTCAAATATGAAAGCTAACTGATGATAAATAGAAAAGAACGGCTAACTAACTAGCTACAGATACTTACTAAGTGGGTCCCCTTAGCAAGCATCTGCTGATTACACAAGTGTTGAACTCAAAACTTCATCAAACTTTATTCATGAAAACAGAATGGTATACATTGCTTTGTTGATATAGAAACTAACAACAAACTCTGTCTCTTATCATACAGATTCTTCTTTTCATTATTATCATACTGACTCTTACATGATATCTTCTATTTCTCTATCACTATGCTTCTATCTTACTTCTAACTAACATCTCCCTTCCTCCTCGTACGGGAGGAGTACCTTATTTAAAATCAGGAGAACAACTAACTAACTAACCCTATCAAAGAAAGATGTGGAAGTAAAGTGTATCCCAGAATCAAGAAACAAACTTCATAAATGAATTTATCCATTTAGCCCAATCCAGAGAGAATCTAGCGCTCCACTCTTTCCAAATTAAAAATCCTTCCCAACGGTTTCGGTCAAAGAGTCTTCGCCAGAGCTTCCTTGAAGTCGTGCAGGAAATAGACTTTACTGTAAGGCCGAGATCGGCTGCGCTTGACTCGATCATACTTTCTTCAACAACCTGCAAAACACAATGTAACATATGTGAAAGAAAAGGCATGGCACATACACAATATTCGTTCATTAATCACATATTTAAATTTATTTCATCATTCAAAAACTATATGCGATATACCAGTCATTTAGGGAGTCAACAGGGTAATAAATGTAGTCAAGACAACACAATAGGCTGCAGGAATATGAAAATATTTTGCTACAGGATATCCCAATAAAGGGTTTCAAAAGAGTTTAAACAACCACGAATAACAAAAGTAAAGGTATTAAAAGTTCATCATAATATCCAAACTATGAGCACATTTTGGGCTCATCAAGCACTAATCTATTTTCTATATGTGCTAAAATGGAATGTTCAAACCTAAGTCCATGTTAAAATGCATAAAAATTTAGTTAAAATCACAAATTTTCAAATCAAAGAGGGTTGAATCGAGTCACCAATGGTCCATATGTGGCTAGTCTCTGGTACCAATGGCCTGCTCGAATCTATGTTTGTGATACAAAATCTCCATCTCACCAAGTCAGCATCAGAGCAACAAAATCACTAAAGTGAAAAGGTGAAAATGACTTGCCCTTTTTACTGATTTGACCTTTTAAAGGTCAACCAAGGTGGGTTTTTGTGGCATTCTATTTTTATTTTTATCTTTTTCTCAAACTCGGACCTTATTTTTTAAACTGGGGCATCTTTTAATCAATTATCAGGAGCTAAATCACTGGATCCCTCTTATCATCCAAATTTCATCATCAACTCAACCCTTTTCTCATCATTAGTGATTTACCTCCCGAGGGAGCATCATCAATATCAACTGCATTTCTCAATCAAACACATATCATGTTCAAATTAGGGGCATATCAGTTAAGATTTTTCCAACTAGGGGAAAAATTAAACACAACAAAGGTAGGAATATTTTCTTTCAAGAAATGTGTTTCACACATCACTTCAAAGAGGGGAAAAATGTATACATCTAAAAATTGTCACAGTCGATCAAGCTTCTTAACTAATTAAATATGAATTATTTAATTAATCTTCTAAAGTCATCTACATATAAATAAATTTAATTATTTATTTATATCGTTCACTTTTATAATTCTTCTACCTTATATAAATAAATAACTTTATTTAATTATTACCACCTTCCATATTCCTCTTAATCAAATTAAATAAATTTTATAATTTGTTTAAATTAATTATCATATTATTCATAATTTGAATAGTTAAATTCAAATAATAGAATATTCCTCCAAACACCTTCTTCATCTCACAGTTAAATTAAATATTACAAATATTTAATTTAACACCTTTTCTCACTTGACACATAATTAAATATTTTAATATTTAATTACCTTCCATTTTCATCTCTCACACATAATTATCTTCAACTACAAAACCAACTCATAACTAAAAATGACAAATGGCAAGTTGCTTGTATTTTTGAGTGAAAGGTTTTGTGGGAAGGAAACATCTTCCATTATTCTCTCAACCTTCCATTTTTCTCTCAACTTCCAAAATCTCTCACCATTCATCTTGACAAGCTTGATTTTAACCGTTGATCACAAGAGCCAATCATAATCTTTTGAAAACTTTATAAATACCCCTACGAATCTAAGCATTGGTTACACACACGAGCATTAGAGATAGACGATTAGCATTTTAGCATTGTCATTATCAGCTTTAGCATTCATAATTGTGTAATTTTGCATTCTAGAAATCATGTTTAGTTTAAGCATGTTAATCATATCTTAGCATAGCATGCATTCATCTTTAATCTCATTCTCTAGGAAGACTGTTTGTTGAGCCTAACACACAATCTGATAGCAAGCTAGAATCAACCAAAACACTGGAGATAGAGGATAGTGGGGTGTCATTGAAGAAACTATTGTTATTGAGAGTTTTCTTTAGTTTTTAATTAGTTTTCTTCAATATAATGTCTTATTGGTGTGTTTAATTTGTTTTTAATCTACATTTGATACACTTAATTTTAGCCACACATGTCCATTAAAAAAAAAATGAACTCGTGAAGTAGAAGATGATTGTTCTTGAATTCTTTTTGGTTAGCTCTAAGTATGTTGAGACCTTGGATGCACTGTGGCTTTTCCATCACTGGGTTTTCCACGTAAATCTAGTGCTATTATTTTTATGTGTGGGATTTGAGTTTCTTCTTTGGCATCTGGTGATTAATCATTTAAGTAGTTTTATGTATTAGTTTCAATGATTTATTTGAAGGTTAAAATCTATGATAAATAATTCCCCCTGGCCCTCTTAGTTGTCCTATTCAATAATTGGTATCAAGTATTGGTTCTTTGGTGAAGAGCTTAACTACTTGAGTAAGGTCTAGGATGGTTAGCAAAATGATCTTTGATTATCCGAGGTTTAATGGAACTAATTATGGTATCTGGAAAGTATCAAGATGGAAAAATATCTGGAGTATTGCGGATATTATGTTGAGAAAGCTTACAAGAATCCTTACACTCCTCCTGCTAATGGTCTGAGCACACCTAAATAGATGAGAGAACATGAAGCAAATAATAAGGTGATGTTAATTTTGAAGAATAGTCTAGTACATTATGAGTTGATTAAGGTTCATAATTTTAAGATAGCTAAGGAAGTTTGGGATGCTTTAGAAAGAGCACATGATGGTGATGAAAGAGTTAAAGAGGTGAAATTGTAGAATTTGGAAACACGGTTTGATCTTATACATATGTATCAACATGAAAATGTTAAATATTATGTATAGAGATTGGACGAGTTAGTGGTTGGAATGCGATCACTTTGCACTACTCTATATGAAACTAGGATTGTAAAGAAGATTCTTAGAACTCTTCCTAATGCTTATAGTGAGAAGGTGAGTCCTATTGCACAAACAATAGATTATAAGACTTGTACTAAGGATCTTCTGCTAGGATTTTTGACATCTTATGAGTTGAGTAAGATGAGTCTAAGAAATGGAGGAAAAATAGAGACTACTTTTAAAGCTACAAAAGATGAAGATCCGGATGAAGAAGAC
Source organism: Sequoia sempervirens (assembly GCA_007258455.2). Lineage (NCBI taxonomy): Eukaryota > Viridiplantae > Streptophyta > Pinopsida > Cupressales > Cupressaceae > Sequoia > Sequoia sempervirens. The sequence goes on from VDFB02047230.1 coordinate 113,790,428, forward strand.
ATTGATGAAATAGAAGCTAACTTTGTAAGAATAATGAGAAAAGGTTTCAGTAAGCGTGAAGATAAGTTGACCTTTAAACATGCTTTAGTTGTGGAGAAATAGGCCATTATGTTGCAATGTATCAGGAAAGAGCTAAGAAGAATAAACAAAGAGCTAGTATCTCAGATGAAGATTCAAAATATGAAGATCCAAATGACAATGAATGCTCATTCTTAGCGATTAAGGATGAACCTACTTCTACTAATTCAAAAAAATAGGTAAAGGAAATCCCTTCAAAGAAGGAGAAGGAGAAAAATGAATGTACATCTATCTCCACCCTACATGCTAAACAAGAAAAGAATTTTTGGGTAGTTGATAGTGGTTATTCACATCACATGACTAGTGATAAGAGTAATTTTGTGAAGTTTGAGAAATATGATGGAGGCCTAGTTATGTTTGGAGATGATACTGATGCTAAAATCTATGGAATAGGCTTAGTAAGCTTTGATGGAAAGCATCATACTGACGATTTTTACTATGTTAAGCATTGAAGACATAATTTATTGAGCATTGGTTAGATGTGCAAAAAAGGATATGATATTACATTTAAAGAAGAGAAATGTGAGATCTGAAAGGGATTTGAAACATTGATTGCTATGGGAAAGAAATCTAAAGGAAATATTTATCAACTCAAGGGTGTTGATGGACGATGTTCTATGACTCAAATAAATGACAGTTGGTTATGGCGTGAAAAAATTTCTATAGTTAAATATTTTAAGGTATTCGGAAGCAAATGCTATATCAGAAGAGATGAGGAAACTTTGGGAAAGTTTGATGCAAGAACTGATGAAGGCATATTTCTTGGATACTCTACTAAAAGCAAGGCATATAGATGTTTCAATAAAAGACTGAGAAAGATTGTAGAGATCTCAAATGTGAAGGTTGATGAGACAATAAAGAATTCTATTGATGGATGTGTCAGATGAACATGATTGTGAAAGAATAGAAGAAATTATGGAATAGAATGAAAGAGAAGAAGATGCTTCGATGATGTTCCCTAAGACATCAAAATATGTACAAAGTAATCATTCATAAAGTCATATTATTGGAGACAAGACAAAAGTTGTGCTAACCAAAAGAAAAGTTGGTGCTAAAGTAAATTTGTGTTTATTCTCTAAGATTGAGTCAAATATAGTAAGTGAAACCTATAAAGATGAACATTGGAAGGAAGCAATAAAAGAACTTTTGCAGATTGAGACAAATTGGACTTGGGAATTGGTCCCAAGGCCGGTTGAAAAAATATCATTGGATCAAATTGGGTGTTAAGAAATAAGTTGAATGAGAATGGAGAATTTGTTAGAAATAAAGCGAGGCTTGTGTGTACAGGCTACTCACAAGTAGAAGGTATAGATTTTTAGGAGACTTTTTCTCTGGTAGCAAGAATGGAATCTATAAGGATGTTCTTGGCATTGGTTTCTAATAAAGATTTCAAAGTCTATCAAATGGATATCAAGTCAGAATTTCTAAATGGAGAGCTAGAAGAACAAGTTTACATGTAACAAATGGAAGGATTCAAGTTAACAGATTGACCAGATATGGTGTACAAATTGAAGAAAGCTTTATATGGATCGAAGCAAGCTACTAGAGCTTGGTATGCAAGGTTAGATAGGTATTTGATTCACCAAGGATTTAACAAAGGTGTGGTAGACAATAATTTGTACTTTAAGATTGAAAATGACAAAATCTTGATTGTAGTTGTATATGTTGATGACATTATCTTTTGAGGAAATGAAAAGATGTGCAAGATGTTTGCGGAAGTGATGTAGAAATAATTTGAAGTTCCTATGTTTGGGGAGATGAATTTCTTTCTTGGTTTGTAGATTAATCAAAAAAAGAAAGAAATTTTCATTTCATAGTCTAAGTATGTGAGAGAGATGTTGAAGAAGTTCGGGATGCATGTTTCCAAATTAGTAAGTACCCCGATGGTGGCTAGTTGCAAATTGGGTAAAGATTATGTTTCACGTAAGGTTGATCAGAGTAAGTATAGATGTATGATTGGTGGATTACTATATTTGACTGGTACCAGACCATATATTATACATGTGGTCTATCTTGTGGCTAGATTTCTAGAAAATCTGAACGAAACACATGTTGCTATTGTTAGAAGAAAATTTAGATATTTGAATGGCACTCCAGATTATGAATTGTGCTATCCTAAAGATACTAACTTTACACTTAGTGCCTATACAGATGCAAATTGGGATGGATGTGTAGATGATAGAAAGAGTACAAGTGGTCGTGTCTATTGGATTCATGGTTTAATCTTTTTTGACTGATGTTTTGGTGGCTACCTCTCAAGGGGACCAGGTAGTTTCAAGTGTTGTCATTGTGAGTATTCTATTTTCATGTCAAAGGAAGAGTCAATGAACATATATTTTTCCTTTTCCATTGATGTCAAAGGTGGAGAGAAAGCATGTGAAAATGAGAGAAAGATAATGAGAGAAAGTAGGAAATGAGGAAGATGGTCTTCTGAGGGGGAGAAGAAAAAATAAAAAAATATTGAGAAGTATATTCAGAACTAGTATGGTGTCTTTGATGGTTTTTCACATCATGTGTTACCATCAATGAAAAAGGGGGAGATTTTTGCAAGAATGGAGAAATGAATGAAGGTGTTGTCATTGATGTCAACTGGTCAACTGGTTAGGGGGATATTGTTGCAAGAATGGAGAAACAAATGAAGGTGTTGTCATTGATGTCAACTGGTCAACTGGTTATATACTAGTTGTTATTGGCTATATATGTTGAGGATATTGAGAAAATTGTATTCAAGGAATATTATAGGTATTCAATTGTTGATCTGGTATTTTCCCCTATGATCATTTAGTTTAGATATGTTGGTCATGGTTGTTGAAGGTTGCTATATCTAGATGTTTTGGCTCTTTGTTCATTGTGAAGTTTGAGTTGTGTTCACCAGTTGTGAATTTTACCATAGAAAAAAAGGACCTCTTGCTTGACATGGGAATAATTCATGATAAATTAGACTTAATGAGGCTTTTATTTAGTGTTGTGAAGTCTTTTACATGTCCACACTAGGTCTTGGACCCTTGCAAATTGAATAAAATGCATTTATTAATTTCTTGTGAAGGTGTTGTGAAGTGTTGTAACATATTTCTATACTTTTCTAGACTATTCTCATTATAATTAATCTAAATATTCCCTTTTATTGCTTATCAAGTCCTATTTTAAAGTTTTGTAATGAATTGTAACAAGATTTCACACTTTTCTAGGCTTGATTTAACTATCAACACCTTTCTTATGCTTTATTTGACCCCTTTATGCCCTTATAAGGCTTAATTAAGTGTACTTTTGAATGTAAACCTAAAAAATAACATTAAATGTGACTTAATTCCTGATACCCACATTCAAGTCCAAGGTGGAACCCATTCACCATGGGTGGCGAATGAGTCCCTCTTCGCTCAAAATTCAAAATATTTCAAATTTTCTTTCAGGTTTTTTATTTTAAATCACCTTATGTCATCCTGTGATGAGGTGTATTTGGGTTACTAAGGCACAAGTGTGTATAAATAAGCATTTTTCCATCCATTTCAACATCGAACTCATTCACATCATTCATTCATCATCTATCTTCTCTATCAAGTCAAGCAAGCTAGGGCTTCATCATTGCAAGTCATCAAGTTAGCTTCCTAAGACATTCAAGGGAAAATTATTCATGTTTTGTTGTTGAAATTCAAGATCAAACATCATGGAAAGGTAATCAACTCCATTTTTTCATGTTTCATTACATTCTTTCTCCATTTTGGTTTAATTACCTAAAATGGGTTTGACTAAGGGAAACCCCCATGCCCTAACAATCAACATTTTCTCTCTTTTCCTTTGTGTGTTTTTAAATCTAGGTACTTTGAAGACTTGGAAATCATTGAAGATTAGGTTGCAAAATTTTTTAAGTCATCTCCACTTTTGCAAGGTCAAAAACTACACAAAAATTCACCAACAATAACAAAAATCAAGGTTTCAGATTTGAACACCTAGAGGTGCAGATTAAGCAGACCAAGAGCTCTAGATTCCATTTTTGAGTTTTTAGATAAACCAAAGTGGAATAATTCACCTAAAGTGGTGAATGAGTCACAATGTACCTATTTCCTAAATATTTTTGTAGATTTAATAACCCATTTGGCTAAAATGGGCCCTAATATAATTTTCTAGAACTGGGACTGATTCACCTAGAATGGAAAATGAGTCCCACTAGGCCTAAAAATTAGGATTATCAGCATTCCAAAAGATATTTCCAGTTTCCATCTATATTCCAGGTGTACACTTTCAATTTCATAAAGTTCTGTTACAAATTACATTCGTTTCTAGGTGTTTTCTGCATATCACAATGTGTTTTCAAACAATCTGCATTTCATTGGTTTTGCATTAATAATCAATCCATTTTATCAATTAGCTACATTTATATAATTTCATTTAGAAATAATTTCATCATACATATCTTATATTAAGTGAATTAGCTAGATTTTGTGGTGTGGGATCTATCTCTTTCCTTAAGGTGAAAGCCCCTAATTAAGAAAGAGACATAGCATTTCACACCCCTAAAATCTATGGTTCATGAACTATATTTTTTTGTGTTCTGTTTGAGGTCTAGGAGAAAAGTTGTTGGTCTATATTTCTCTTTGATGAAGTCATTTGACTTGCGATTCTAGACTTAAGATGTTCTAATTTTATTGAAGATATTTTTGGTTTTTGGAAGTTACGAGCTTAATTGTTTTATGTGTTTTACACTAGTTTGGTTGGCCATGTGTTAAGCAGTATCTTCAGAATTAATGAAGAATGTTGGATTTATTCTGGGTCCTAGTGAAGCTTGTGTTTGGGTTCCCCTCATTCTAATTCCACACTAGGATGTTTTAGAATTGACCTAATTTGAATTTAAATTTGGATGGTCAACTTTGTATCTTTTTCAAGGTTGGAGATAGTATAAATATAGGCTGAGCTAGTAATGAAAAATATATAAGAGAGAAGAAGGAATATAAGTGTGTAATGCCCTAATTATACCATAGGTTAAAACCAGAACTATTTTTTTTTTTTTCTAAACTGTCACTTATCACTCGATAAAGATTAACTATGCTTCACTTGAAGAATAATTAAACTCATCAAATGATAATGTTTGTGGAGTGTCGTCAGTGACATGTCGTCTGAGAGTGAGGGTGGAAGGGTACTAAGACAAGTGTGTGGATTCCATCGTGTGCTCCCAAAATTGATGGAAGACAATTCTATTGATTAAGTTGTATATCATTGCACATTTACCAAAAGGAGCATCTATACTAGGATTAAGATTGTCTTTGGAATTTCACATAAGTGCTATCCAAATAGGTTCACGTTACAATAGGCTTTTCGTAGTGTAAGAAGCTATTAACCATCCTAATGATATCGTATTAACCCTTGTTCAAATAAGTAGTGAGAAAATAATCTATTAGGTAAAAATGATACTAATGTTATTAGCACCTAATTTTTTTGTATTTGTATATATATATATATATATATATATATATATATATATATATATATATATATATATATATATATATATATTTTCTCTTTTGATCATTAATATCAAAACTAATGCCAACATTGATATTCAATGATAATGTTAATATATTGTTACTTCCTTTAATATTAATAAATGAATATTTCCATAATGAAATATCTCTTATCTATATATATGATATTTATTTATTTGATTATCTATTAATCTCTTCTTTATTTTATTATTATTATTATTATGTATGAATAGTTATGTGAATATTTAGTATTATACATGAATATATATTTACCTATACCTATATATAATTTATTTACTTAAAAAAAAATTAAAAGAATAAAAATCAATAATTAAGGAAGCCCCTCTCTTACTTTCTAAAGAGTACTATTAATATATAAAAAAAATTGATTTCTTTTCATTTTAAATTAAATATATTTATTCTCCCCTCTTTAGCCTATAAGCCACGTAACCCTCCTTTTAGCTTTTACTTTTCATTCCTTTTAGATTTACTCAAATGTTTTCTTTTGAAGCCATACATGCCTAATTTTATTTAAAGATATTTTATTTTGTCTTTTTCCTTTATATGTTATCTTAGAGGCATGACTTTGTTATCTTGTATATTTTTATGGCAGGAGTTTAGATAGTCATATTATTACTTCCACTATTACCTTACTTCCACATAGAGGGCCTCTTAATCAAGGTAGAGTATGCACGTGATTCCTAAACCAAAACCATCTCCAAATTCTCAATGACATGGGGCATCAAATATGGATAGGCAAAATATATATGTATAGCAAAATTTATATGTATACTCATTTTTGTTTACACCCCATTTAGCAACCACGCCTATAGAGTCTTATCATAGGGCGCCATATATACTTCACTTTAGTTCTAATTTATTGAAGCTTAGTCATCTTAACTTAAGCATAGCCGCAATTTGGCTTGGGCGATAACGGTGAATCGGCAATGAGAAAAAAACAAACTTCATTAACCAATCTTTCTATCCTTATTCAACTATTCAAACTATTATATTTCCTTATAAACCAGCACTCGTATGGCTTCTAATTTTAGTGGCATGTGAACGTAGGAGGAAAGACCATTTCTTGTTTTTAATTTCGTCTATTATACATGTAGGAGGCGTCATACACACAGCCATAGTTTTGTCCAACATAGAAAGAGAAATTAAGTGGCGGGGAGAATTCTACCCGAGTTAAATAAATTTGGCGTCCATTTTGAAAATAATATTGGGCGCCAAACCAACAATGCTGTCAGCACTTAACCGAACTTATCTTACCTTTCTTCGTTGAAGCATAGCAAGGGGTGGAAAAGTGATTTCAACGAAATGAAGAGATTTATGGCATCCATTTGAGTGAAGGAAAAAAAAATAAAAAATAAAAATAAAAAATCATGAAGCCCTAACATCCTATGCGATACGCCCTATTTCATCTCGGTCATTGTGAGTCTGAGTAGCAACATACAAACATGGCAGTAGCTAGGAAAAGAACAGAGTTATAATGCGACTATGGGAGGTGACAGTCAGTAGGTGAAATCATGTTGTGGCACCAAACAACTAGCAACACAGGGGATACAGGTTTAGATGTCAATGTTTTGCATTCTTTTTTTTTTCATTTTATACAGGCTACACGTAGGGTTTTTGTGCCCCCCTTCACAACCAGGTGTGGATGCTTGATGAGTCTGCGACCACTTCATAGGGCTTCTCCCTTGAGAGATCGTGAGCCCTTCTAACGGTGGTGCCATGAACCAAACCACCCTATGCTGCATCCCAACTTATTATTTTATCTTTCTATAAGAGAATAAAACTCTTTAAAGACACAAAAATATCCTATACACTCCTTTTAAACATCTCAGCTATAATATTTGGTTTAGACTATAAGGCAACAGTGGTGGTTTAAAGGTTACAGTATTTATTTTATTTAAAGCAGATACTTAGTTTATTATAGAGCCATCCTATTTCACCTCTATTGAAGTTATTCATAAGATTATTGCAACAAGAATATAGGTAAGTATGTTCACCCTCAACTATCTATGAACACCTTCCGAAATCTAACCTACATCTTATAATTTGAAAACTGCACTATTTATTTTTTTCTCTCTTCTAGAAATTGAGTGAAATATTTCTCATGTAAGGTTTCACTTATCACATGAGACATCTTCCTTTTTTCAAAATAAAAGTTGCTATATTTTCTTTATCTTCAAGATAAATATAAATAGATAGCTTGAAATCATTTTGAAACAGTAGTGCTCTACATGACAAATAGAATGCACCTATTCATACATGCAACTACTCGTTGAACAGTAAGAGAATACAAAGGCTTTAAAATTTCCTTTAGATGTTTCTTGTAATAGGAAAGCTTATTTAAGGTTCTATGAATGTGAACATAAGAATATATGCTTTCTTTCATTTTCTAAATGCATAAAGCCACAATAAAAGAAGGTAAAGCTTTCCAATTCTGTCTACATAATTTTTTTCTTTCACATGCCACTACTCATTTATATACAGACATAAAAGTATCGTGCAAAGATTTTAAACTGGAATAACTCTTTTCTTTTGACAAAGCTTAGAATAATCATTTATATTTATGGAGAATAAACTGAATACAGTTGTCATGCACATTTAAATAAATTTATAAAGGTAAAATGAATGCTTTTCTTAGTTTCTCTTTAAGGAAATTTTACATAACTCTCTACAAAACAATTTACCATTTGATTGACACAACGTCAAGAAAAAAAAATATATCCACTCATTTTCTTTTCACCAACAGAAAACAAAACAAATGGAAAACAAACATAGACTTAAATTTTCTGGGTAAGGACATAAATATGACCCCATACATCATAGATCTTTTTGTAAACATAGCTACATACATAATTGGCAGGTAATATTTTCACTTACACTGTACAGTTACATCATTTCTAACTCATTTGCAATAGTATTTACAAGGGTCTATCCAATCCCACAAAAAGGGGATTCCGCTTGAAATTTCAACAAAGATACCATTTCTCCAAGACGCACGAGTTCTGTAAAAATTCTACAACTTCTCAAACCTGCAACTTAACAAGACTCAAAACTTCTTGTATGGGCCAATGGTGAGCTCACCTCCCAACCGTAGGTTTGCTCACAAACCACCCCCGAGCTAGGAGGCAACTATGGGAATCGGGTACAAAAAAAACCAAGCAAAACATTATTTACACACACATGATACACACAAGATTATTTCACACCCACCCAAGGCATTTTCACATAACTTTAAGATTCCCTCAAGAATCCAAAGTGGGGAATGGGGTTGGACTACGCACTCCATATGGGGGCTTATAATAATAGCAACAAGAACAAGTCAATATCATACTCCCATCATTTCACATGCAACCCTTCTTTAATATCTTCTCTTTCTCCAAAATCCATACCACCAAAACAATTTCTACCATTTCACAATTACTTATGGGTACTCATACCCTTTTGAGACTCTCCTCTCAAGGAGAAATTAAACTACCCCATGGAGGTTCCTACTCCATACCATCCCCAACAAGGGATGCTCTTCCCAACTTGGGTGAGCCTATCCCTACACAACCCCTTTTCCCATAACACATAATACATCAAAAACACAAGAAGATATGCTCCAAGGGCAATTTGAAATAAACATACAAATCAAACACAATAGATAAAATTTCAAGCACATCTTTTCACCTACACATATAATCTTTCAAATACAAACATGAAGAAGTAGAAAAGAAAAGTGGTGAATCTACCTTAAAACCAAGCTCAAGGAAAGATGGGTTGAGGATCCACACAACTCCTCTTCTTCCAAGCTTTTTCTTCAAACTCCTCACTCCCCCAAAATTCAACCAAAATCAAGAATGCAAAAGAATCCCCTAACCCTTGTTTTGAGTTTGCTTTATAGAAACTCAAGTTTTAATTCCTTTGAATAGGGAGCTGACATTTGTCAACCTTCCATTCACCCTCCTAGGCACACTCACCCATGTGTTCTCACACATGTGTGAGGACTTGGGAGACTTCCAAGACAACATGGAGAAGTGGGATTGGAAAGGGACTAGTCCCCATCGCACTTCCCAAACCTTATTTTCGTCAAACCTCTTTAAGGCCTCAAAAAGAGTGCCCTACCTTGAGATTGACCCATGATTTTGAGCTAAAAAGGTACCTAACCCATAGGTACCTGCCCTAGGAACCTTAAACCCATAAAAACACTTAAAAATATCACTTTTCAACCCCGAAAAAGTGCCTAAAAGTTCAAATCCGAGTTTGTCCACTTGGATAGACAACTCACCTCTTGGATGGACTGACGTGGCAATAAAAACCAAATTATAAAAATTCACAAATAACATCAATAATTACATGATGGAACTATAGTCCCTTCATATGGACTTTAGCTCGGTTTCATTGGTTAATTTACGTAGGGTTCCCAAGAGTTGCCTCCAATTTCCATTGGCCATGGAAAATGTACCTGCACACTCAATACACACGTTAATCCATCCAAGTAAATCATATTCATATAATAATCAAATCATTTGAATCACAATTGCATTAACACAAGTTTCATAATTTGTATAGCATAAAGATCCTATAAAATTATTGAAAAATCATTAGCCACCTATCTTATCTCATTTTCATTATCATTAATTTTGATACTCATCTAATTGCAACATGATTGGTTCACACCACTTGTTTCATTCCTTCATCATTAGGTTTCCAAATTCAAATTGAACAAACTCAATAACCAACATAAAATTAGATCAATAATCATAGTTAGCTAGCATGTCGCATAATCAAAATCAAATAATCATATTAAATTAAATGTTCAAATATCCTGTCATCAATGATATCAATAGGGATAGACAATAACCAAACTCAAAATAATCCAAGTACTAGATGTAGCATAGTCATAATCAAACCATCACATGAACACAAATGTCTAAATCTCCTATCATCAATAGTATCATCGGGCATAATCAATAATTAAACTTAAAATAGTTCACTTACTAGATGTAGCATAGAGGTGGGCTCACAAAGTGAAAGAGTAGACACGATATTGATTCTTTTCAGAAAGTGTGCATAGTTTGTGTGTGGCAGATCATTGTGAAGCTTAATGCTATGTTTTTGGATGTAGTGAGTAGAAGGAAAACTCTATCATTCATGCAAGTTGATCAAGTGATTGTGGAAGAATCCTTTGTTTCATTGGGATTGTTGTCTCTCTAGAACAAGTATTTTTTGTCTTCTTTGTATCTCTGTGGTAGTGAGCCCTCTGAGTTGTAGGCCTATTGGACAATGAGTTCTTATTTCAGGGAATTGGCCTTATCTTAGGAAAAGAGCCTTGTTTCAGATAGTGAGCATTTTTGTATTCGGTTTTGATATTCTCTATAATGTGATTTAATCATCACCCTGGTTTTTCCCTCATTAGATTTTCCACATAAATATGGTGTTATTGTGTTTATGTGTTGGATTTTACTTTCTACTTTGGTATTTAATGATTAATCATTTATGCAATTTCATGTATTAGTTCTAGTGATTGATTTGAAGGTTAAAATCTATAACAATTGGTTCACCCCCCCTCTTAGTTGTCCTATTCAACAATCTCCACATGTTTGGAAGTTGTAACCTAAAAACTGTGGACGTCCATGTCTCTAGCACAAGGTCTCAAGTTAATTTTAGTGATGTTCAAATCACTTATAGTTCCTTGCCCTGCATCTTTTTGTGCAAATGAATGTGATAGATATTTCTTGTACTAGTGTGTTCCATCAATCTGGAAGTACTTTTTAACTTGTCTTTTGAATATCTTTGAAGTAACTATCCAAAAACATCCTTATTAGGTAGAATGAATTGAATTGTTTTCCTCTTTTTAAATAGGGTCTACTCTAACTAGGAAGTGGATGTAGGATTTTTCATAGATTTTGTACTAGCGTATGCAAGGTGAAAAGCTCTCCTAAGAGGAGGATTATTAGAGATCTATGTTTCAAGGGAAGAAGGTGGAGGAGGGCTTACCCTAGGAAATGAATTTTGAGGTTCATTTGATGGAAGATAATTAGGAGAGATATGAGAAGAAGAAGAACCGGTTGCTTGAGACAGAGATGAAAAGACATTTACATCTTTTTTTTTTGTTACTTGTTTGTCCTTTTCTTTATGAATTTTTCTCTAAGTAGTGTCTTCACAAGTCATCCTAGGGATTCCTATCTCTAGAGTATCTTTATCACCATCCCCTTACCTCCTTGAAATTATCTATTGAAAAAATGAATATGAACTCAGGAAGTAGAAGATGATTGTTCTTGAATTCTTTTCGCTTAGCTCTAAGTACATTGAGCCCTTGGATGCACTATGGCTATTTTTCATAGTCTTCTTGGCTACCCAATATTGAGTTCTTTTAATTATCATTGTAGTTTTGACATCAATACTTTTAACCTCTTTTAAACTCCAATCAATTGACACAATTGGTTGTGTCAGAACATGATTAATAAAAATTGGATCCACCAAATTTGATTCATAATCTTCAATATTTGAGACATTTCAATTTAATATAAAAGTCATATTTTATCTCAGAGACAACCTCATCAAACTTCTTTTGAATTCATATTCATCTAGACAATCTACCCAATAGTCTTCTAAATGTGAAATGTGGTAGAAAATTGGTCCTTGTTGTAAATTGCTCTTAATGAAATTTTTACTACATTATGAAAGGGAAATCTACTTTCATAAAATTACATGGATAAATTTATGAAATATAGAAAAAAGAGGTTGATGTATCATATGTCCTAAATGAAAATAACCTAGGATTGCAAGGGGCCCTTTTCCAAAATCATTAAAGAGGGAGATCAATAAAATGGATAGATTGAATATCAACCATGAAGGTGAGCCAATCAGACCTGGTTCTCCTTCATTAGGGGGACTAGAAATAGATTGGAATTGATTTTCCATGTTTAGCCTAATTAGACTATGTAACCTAATACATAAATTGCAAGATCTAAAAAAATAGCAAATTGAAGCAATAATTTACAGGTAGATCTGGAAAGTGTAGGAGATTGTGTACGTGTCCTTAAAATTTAGTTCTAAGTTGAATAGGAGGACTAGGAAACCTAGGAGGATATGGGTCTTTTATAGGGTATCCTTATCTACTTTTTGGGTCCTCTGGTGATAGATTTGTGCTTTTTATTTTTTTTTGTAAAGTTATCAAAAAAAAAAAAGATAATTATGTAGTTGATTTTAAATGGATTGACAATATTTAGGGTTTTGAATGCAATAATGAACAACTTATCTTCAATATTTCTTCAATATTCTTCAAACCTATAATTTTCACATTTAAAGAGATAAAATTTTGGGGCATTTAGGGGCTTGAATCAATTAAAACTCATGTAAGTGTTTCCACTTTCTCAATGGAAAATGTTAATTAAAAATGGATAATTGAAAGGAAGAAATGATGAAACCATAAAGTTCTATAACTAACCACCCTTTAATGGCTTCCTTAAAGGACTAAAGTCATGCACATCATGCCAAGGTCTTGATCTTGATTTGCTTGATTTTAATGAATGCTTTAGAGACCTACAAAAATTTTCACCTTCACTAAACAACAATAACATGAACACACATAGACTCACATAATATTTGGCATCATGTTGGATCTTGAATTTCTACAACAAATCTCTAAAAATATTCTCTTGACTTGCTCTTGATAATAGTATTTTCTCATGAATGCTTGTTAGTTAAATTGTTAGATTTAAAATGATGTAATAACTAGATATTTATATGAAATTGTGCTAATTTATAGAAAATTAAATACCAAAGCTAACATTTCAAATTTGAAATTAGAATGCAAAAATATCGACGACATACTAAAAATTGGTCCCTAGAAAATAGGGGAACCCATATGTCCATGGGCATATGGGTTCTAACCCTATTTTCCAGGACACAATGCATCAAAGGAAAAAAATTAATTGTAAATTTGTATTTGTTTAATGCTTGAAATCTCTCATAAAATGGTAAAAATAGTCCTTAGAATGCATAACTTAGGAAACTAGGTGTTCAATTAGGTCTCATAAATTAATGGGGACAAAAAATTGGTGAAATTGTTAAGGGAGATAATTTTTGACACTACATTTAGTCCCCACTTTAGTAAGAGTATGAAATTATGCTCAGACTCGCACCAAAGTAGAAAAATAAATGTCAAGGGGCCTAATTGTCCAAATGTTGAAGAGATAGGATGATAAAGGATCAAGGGAGGTGATCAAGCCCCCAAGATCCAAGATCCCATGGAAAACCAACATAGGCACAAAGGAGCACACATATGTATGAAATGTAACAAAAAAACATACATAAACATACATGGTGGAAAACATGAAGTATAAATGATGAAACCATATGACATGATGGAACATGAAGATAAAATTAAATGAAAAAAACATGATGTATATACGATGTAAATAGGAAGAAGACACACAAAAGGAAACAAAACATAGGATTGGTACTAGAAATTCAAGTCAGTAAGAAAAAGAGACATCAGCCTTAAATTTTCTCAACTACGAAACATCATCCATCGAACAAATATTAGCTCACACGAGGACTAGAAAGTTGTGTTATGCCACATCACTCATGAAATGCATGGATCCATTGGAAAGCGAGGTTTTTTATGCTAGGTGGCCATGTTAAAAGATGTTCATGAATCACACCATAAAAAGTTTGATATTTTCTAGGTGAATCACAAACTAGAACGCCAACAGGCTAGTCAAGACCGCTTTTCACTAGGTGAGCCCCCAAGAAAAGGTAAAATTTGAGAAACACACTAGGCCTAGTGAAGACTACTTTTTAGTAGGTGTGTACCCATGACAACCATAAAAATAGTTATACTCCATGATAAATGTGATAAGGTGCTAAAAATGGTCAAAATACTACTCCAACACTAGACTAAGTTCAACACCTATGAATAAAGTAACGAAAAAATGACAATTTCAATGTCAATTCATCACTAAGTCCAACACAGGATGAAAAAAGTGATGGAAAAATGCTAATATATGCCCCAAATTTAATGGGATTGTAAAACACCATGCTGCAAGTAATTAATTTAAAGTAGAAAATGATAAGTGATATGCTTTAAGAGATCAGAAGATCTTATTTGGAAAGTCTTGTGCCAATGATATGTTTCCAAATAAATCTACATCATGAGAAGGGGTTTCGCCAAAATACTATACGACAAAAAAAGTAGAAATGAACACTAGAGGGATCCATAAATACAAGGTTAGTATACATGTAATAGAGATTAGAACTAACATCATTCCCAAAATTATTGTGGAACAAAAAACATAGTGGAGGAATGACATATAGAGAGAGAAGAAAAAGCATGCCTTTGTGTCAACATGGAAGAGACCTAAATATCTCAATGCCTTGCATCGTCCCCAAAAGGAAAACACAAGACAAAAAATAAAACAAAAATATTTTCAACATATTGAAGAATGAAGATAAAAAAAGAAGAATGTCATGACATGTTTGTTTCCTTTGTATCCTTGTATCAATGGAGAAACAAGGTTCATCCAAAGAAAAATCAGAAACATAAAGACAAACCAATAAGAAAAATATAGATCACATCATGTCCAAGCACACACAAAGAGCACATGAAAAAAACAAATGTAAAGGTGTACCACACATGACAACTAATCTTAAGTAGGTTGTTTACATCCCAATCTTTCTCATCATATAAGGGAGGTGAACAACTAGCTAAAGGGACTATAACAAGTGTCATAATAGGAGCATCTTTATTTCAAAAAATGGTGGGTCACTCTTATGAGGACGATAATCAAAATTTCCCCCATATAAATTCATTTTCTTTGAGAATAAAACATTAAATTTATTATGTACCTCTTCATCAATTTTAGTGATTTCATCCTCATCATCCAAATTGATCACAATGGGAGGTTTTATGACAAGAGTAGTTGAAATTTCTGGTTTCACTTCTTGTTTTGGTTCCATGTCTTATAATATTGGTGAGAGTTATATTTATTCTGATTTGTTTCCATAGGTGTTGGATTATCACTCACTATTTTATTTTCTTCTTCCAATTGACAAGCAATAGCATGACGTCTACGCCTATTCTCTTTAGAATTTCATTTTCTTCTTGCATGGTTTTCAATTTGTGATGGGGTAGGAGTTGGATTCTTGACCATTGGTTTCGTTTCATACCTTAAGGGAGGACCTGGACGAACCATTGGGGGTTTTAAAACCACTCTATTTAGGCTTATACACTTGTTTTATCTTTGGAGGCAAAAAAGGAATTATCTTATTGTCTCTTCATTTTTATAGGAGATAGGTGGAGGAAGTACAACATACCTTGGTTACATGGAAGCATCTTAGCTTGGGGAATATGTTCATCCATAACAAGAAAGGGAGGTGAAACAACCATGAACCTATAATTTTTGGTAATATTGATAAGCGATAACTCTATTATGTGCTTTTCCTTAAATTTTTAGTATGATAAGAAAATGAAATATTCACAAGGATTTATAGGTGAAATGAAGGAAAATATGTTTTGTTTCAAGTGGGGTTATCCAAATAGGATGAGAGAAATATTTTCCTTTATTTTATTAGGAAATGAGATCCACACAATGAATTGATTATGAACCATTAGGTGAATCAAGTCAAAGTTGGAATCTTCATATTTTCCTATGCTTGAAGGAGGGGGTCAAGGTCAAACAACACTTTGGGGAGAAAACCAAAAAATAGAAAATAAACACCAAAATGAAATCTAACACTTGAAACAACAATATTAAACTCAAAATAAGAAGAAACAAAAATTAAATTGCAGATCTAAGAAGGGTAGAATGATGTTTAACAATCACCAAAAGTGCTTTTCTTTAGCAGATCTAGGACTCATTCTCCCATGGCTAAATGGGTCCAAGTGGAGGGATTTTTTGTAGCTTTTAGGAGACTCTAATATAGATCTAAATTTTTCAATTTTCCAAAGATTCATAGTTAGAATTTCAGAAATGGCTTTGGGATCTTAGTTTTCATGAGATGACAATAATTTTGACAACTTTTGCAACTTTGAAAGCTTTGTAAATCTTGCACTTTAGAAGTTCTTTAGTTCTTCTTCCACCTAGATCTTCAATCACACATACAAGAGAGAAAAATGTTTGTTTTGGGTGAATAGGGGTTTTCCTTGGTCAAACATCATTTTGGTAATGAAACCTTGAATTGAAATGAAACATGAAAGAGGGAATGGAGAATGAATAATACTATGTTACCACTCAACAAAACCTTCAATGAAACCTTTATAATGGATATCTCAAGAGGTTTTAAACTTGTATTATATGGCTTATTTGGATCTGGATCTTGACACTTTAATGTTGCTTGAAATGATACTTTAAAGGCTTGACTTGATCATGAAACCTACATCACAATGTTAGCTCCAAAATCATGCATGATGCAAGAAGACTTTGACATGATGAATGGATCTTTAATGCTACAATTAAACTCTAATATATCTTCTCTTGAATTCCCTTGATCATAAGCTTAGCTCATGTAACTGAACACTTGAAAATCTAGGTGAATCATAGAAAATATCCTTAATTTATCAAAATTAGAATATCACAAGCCGACATTAAATTATGGATTTAAAACATTAAAATACCACCAAAAAAATAATTTAAATTTAGGTCCTAAGGTTTAGGGATGACCCATTGTCCCATGGGGGAATGGGTCATAGGTCCATAAACCTAGGACACACATTTCTCAATGTGAAGTGTTATGTTTAGGCATTAATTATTGTAGGGTTTCCCCTTTGGAAAATATAATTAAATATGATTGAAAATGAATTAAAGGGAAAATTAAGGCATACTTAAGCTCAATTTAATTAAGATGGACCAAATAATTGTGCAAATTTAATAAGGTACATTTAATAACACTAGATTAAGGCATTATTAAGTGTGGACACAGAAAAGTATCCCTTTTGGCTTACTTGATTTGGGAATAATTGATGACAAATTGGACATAATGAGGCCTTGATTTAGTTTTGTGAGGTGTTTTACATGTCCACATTAGGTCTTAGAACCTTGCAAACTAAATAAAATGCATTTAACAATGTCTTGTAAAGGTGTTCTAAAGTGTTGTGAAATACTTTCACTCCTCTCTAGACTTAATGGACCTATTTTCCTAATTAAATGTTATAAAATGTATTTAATGGAATTATCACATTAATATAGAAGGCTTATGAATTAAAATTAATCTTAATCTAGTGTTCTAATGTGTTTTACACATTCACATTAGATGTTACATTCCTTTCTAGGCTATGTGGACATCATTTTAGTGTTGTAAAGTGTATTTAATCACACTTTTACATTGAAATTTGTGTCTTTGGACCTAATTACCCTTTATATCATCATTAATAGGCTCCTATGGCCCCATATTGTGCACCTTAAGGCATAATTTGATGAAATAACTGACAAAGTCACCATATATACCTAATTTCCTTACTTCCTGACATTCCAACTAGCAGAATGGCCCCTATGGGACCCATTCACCATTAGGGGTGAATGAGTCCCATCCAGGTGGGATCCATTCACCCTTGATGGCGAATGAGTCCCATTTGAGCCATTTTTAGGGTTTGAGTGGAAAAAATTAGGTTTTAAGTTTAATTTTTCTTGATGTCAGCCTTGGGGATCAAATTAATGGGAAAAATAGGTGGATTTCCTATAAATACAACCATCTAAACCCTAATTTACAACATAATAATTTCATTCATCATTTATCTTCTCTCTCAAGTCAAGCAAGGTAGGGTTTTAGCATTCTAAGTCATCAAGATAGCTTTCAGAAGCATTCAAGAGCAGATTCTCCATTCATTGTGGTAGAAAATAAAGATCAATCATAATGTAAAGTCTCTAACTCCATTATTTCATGCTTCATTACATTTTTTCTTCATTTTGGTTTAATTATCTAAAAAGGGTTTGACCAAGTCAAACCCCCATGCCCTAACATCCAATATTTCTCCTTCTTTTCTTGTGTGTTTGTAGATTTAGGTATCTTGAAGGCTTGGAAATCATTAAAGAATAGGTTGAAGACTTATTGGAGACATATAATTTCTTGCAAAGCCAAAATATCCAGTGAAAGGTCACCTAAAGTGCCATAAATCAGACTTTTAGATGCAGACACCTGTCAGGAACTGAAGTGCAGACCAAGGGATTTTGTTTCCACTTTTGGATTTTTAGAAATTCAAAAGTGGTCTAATTCACTATTAGTGGAAAATGAGTCCCACTTCTAGGCTTGAAAAGGGTTTTCTATAGTTTTGGATACCCATTTATGCCAAACGGGCTCTATAACAGTTTCTTAGATTTGGGTCTAATTCACCCAAAATGGAAAATGAGTCCTAGCAGGCCAAATTTTTAGCATTAGTAGCATTTCAAAAGTCATTTCAGTCTCCAACACATTCTCAGCTACACACATCCAATTTCATTCATTTTTTTTGCAATTTACTTTCATTCCTAAGTCCTTTTGCAATTCACAATGTTTTTTCAAACAAATTGCATTTCAATAGTTTTTCTTTAATAATAAATCTCTTTAATCCATTCTTTTCATTTAGGGCATTCTATTTAGACATAATTCATTCATATTTGCATTTATCTTGAGTGTAGACATTGCACATTTTAGCCCATATTTCTCCTTTTAGGTGAAAAACCTTAGAAGAGCTAGCAAGACCCTAGGGTGCCAAAAATATTTGTTTACATTAAGTCCAATTTAATTAGGAGGGCCCAAAAAAATGAGAAAATGTAAAGGGTTACATTTTTGTAACTAAATTTAGCCCCTAATTTAGTGAGAGGATGACCCTGCATCAAACTCATCCTAAAGTAGAAAATCAAGAGAGGTCTAATTATAAAATTGTTGGAAGGATAATATGAAGACCAAGGAGGGTTATCAAGCCCCCAAGTTCTAAGATCCCATGGAAAAAAAAAAACAAATAAAAAAGTAGACACGTTCCTATATTAAACATATATATGTATGCAACAATCAAAAGATACTCAATCATACAATGCTAAAGACTCAAAGAAAGAAAAAAATGAAAGGAAAAAGAAAAAAGGGAAAATCAAGCCTTGACTGTCTAATGCTATGTGGAACATTCCTCAATTTCTTGTATAAAAATATTTACAAGTGAAGCCTATTGTCCACTATGAAAACAACAACATGCTCACATGGGCTAGTGAAGCTCCATTGTCCACTAGGTGAGCCCCCAATGGTGGAAAATGAGAGAATATTATTAGGCTCCCATACCATACCAAAGTTATACATTTGATAACTTTAATAAGCCACCACAATACACAATTTGAGCTCCATAAGGCTTAGCATGCTATGTTATGATAAAATATTATGAACAAAAAAGGAACCATAGGAAAGCAAAGTGTGTTATGCTTGGTGGCCATGAAACAGGGTTGTAACTTCAAGCTTCACAAGGCTTAGAAAGTTGCATCATGCAAAACACTTATGAACAAAATGGAAATAGCATAAGACATGTTCAAAGTATTTTTTCTTAGTTCATGTATGGGTTCCTCTTAGGGAACATCATGACTAATGTCTTCAAGAGATGATAAGTTTAGGATAAAATATTTGTAACTTAGGGAATGCAACATGTAGCATCACCACTAAGAGTAATGTCATATGCCAAAAAAGGTCACATTCTTGGAGGAAATCAAACCCAATGACACCACCAAGAAGAAAACACATCGCAAGAAGTAAGAAGACCATGCAATGAAACATAAGGAATAGTCCAAGATCTCCAAAATGATAATGGTAATGTATGTCCCCATTTTAAAGAAATTGCTAATGCCATGCTTTGAGAAATTATTGTAAAGTAGAAAATGATAAATGCTAACAATAAATATGACATAAGAGCTTATTTGGAAATCCCTACATATGCCAAGTCATATGTTTCCAAATGAAGCTACATCATGGAAAAGGAAGGGGTTGTCCCCAAAATGAAATCCCAAAATCACACATAAGGGATCCATAGCTTTAGGGTTAGGATACGTCTTTGCTAAAATGATATTATAGAGCTCAAAAATGTCATCATTCCCCAAATAACTCATGGAACTTGAAGAATGACACATGGAGAGTGAAGGAAAAGAAAAATATTTTTGAGTTAACATGGAATATACCTAAATGTCTTGACCCCTTACATCATCCCCAAAAGGAAAAAAACAAGACACAATAAAAGATAAATGCTTATGACATATAGAAGAATGTAGACACAAATAGAGGAATGAGCATAAAGACATGCCAAATAAAATAGTATGAGGAATCACATTATGCACATGCAATAATGAAAAGAACATGAAAATAAAATAAAGAAAAGGATTAGTAAGGCACATGCAATTAAACCTATATCAATTTTTGCCTCATCCTAATATTTTTCATCATATGTGGAAGGTAGACAACTAGCCAAAGGGACAACATCAAGTGCCAAACTAGGACAAAAACCAAGTTCAACATGTAGTGAATCACTATTTGTAGGAGAATCATCATGGATATCATTGAAGATCATATAAGAGGAAAATAATAAATTTATCTCTTTATGCACTTCCTCGTTAATTTTAGTCATCTCATTATCATCATCAAAGTTTATCACAACAAGAGGCCTAATGCTAATATCCATGGAAGGTTTTTATTTCTTTTGAGATTTAGGAGTTTCTTGTTTCTTCAAAGGTGTAGAATCATCATGCATTTCTTGAGGTAAGTTTCGATTTTTATTTTGTATACAATTTTATTTTCTTCTTTCGCTTGTATTAAATGAGAAATAGCACAATGTCGATTCCTATGCTCTCTAGCATTTTGATTCCTTTTTGTTCAATTTTCAAGTTGTGATTGTGTAAGGGTGGGTTTATCAACCATAGGTTTCTTTTCTTCTGTTTAGGGAGTAACAAAAGGAACCATGGGAGGTTGTTCAACCACTTTCTCTTTATCTTTTTAATTTTAATTTTATTTTAGGAGGCACAACAAGACTTATTTGGTTATGTTGTCGTTTCTTATAGGAAATGGGTGGAGGATTTGCTATGTTTTTGTATTGTTTACTTGGAAGGGATTTTGGTTCAATTATTGTTTCATCAAGGATAGGGGGGTCAATCGTGGGTTGAGGTATGTTGGTAAGGGATAATTCTGCTATGTGTTTTCCTTAAAATTTTAATAGGATTTTAAATAGAAGTCCTCATGAGGCATAATAGGTTCCATAGGTTTGGACCAAAGGAAATTTATTGAGAAATTCCCATGGGAAGACAGTGGATTAAAGCCACTATGATGCAGAGTAAATATTTCATTTCCAAATGGAAACATTAAGAATTTATGCACAACCGATGGGATGACATTCATGGAGTGAAGCCATGGGTAGCCTAACTTAACCCAGAATTAGTCCAATGTTAGGATGATGGAAAATAAGACATAATGTTTTTGATCCAAATTTCAAATGAAGAGTTATCAAACCTATTGTAGTAAAAGAAAAACCATTATGCATCTTGATCCATGCTTTCAATTTTTCATATATGAAATGAAAGAAAATAAGTGTGTCCCAATGGTTTCCCAAAATAGAAAAGTGGATCAAAAGAGGGGAAAGGGGTCCTATCCTTCCTTAATTCATTAGGAAATGAGATCCACACAATGAAATGACTATCAACCCTTAGGTGAGTTAAATCAAGGTGTGAATCTACAAACTTCCCTTTTTTCGCTAGGATCAGGGTCTATGTCAAACAACACTTTTGGGAGATAAAGTAAAAATAGAAAAACAACTCTTAATTGAGATATACAAATTGCATTTAGAATATTTAACATAAAATAGAAGTAACCAAAATTTTTTATGAAGAATATGAAGGTAATAAATGTTGTGTACCTGTCAAAAGTTGTTGTTTTTGTAACCCTAATAGGACTTATTTTCCCTATGGTGAATGGGTCCTTGCAAGATTTTTTTGAAAAAATATTAATCTGAGATTGAAGCCTAAGATGTGCAATCTTTCCCTATAGATTTAGAATTTTTCTCTCAAATATAGATCTATCAAAATTCTACAAAACAATTTTTTTGTTTGTTGGTGGATAGGGGTTTGCCTCAATCAAACCCCAATTTTGGTAATTCAACCTTGATGAAAAGCATAGATCTAAAACATGAAATGTGTGTAAAATCCTAATCTTAAGTGTGTCTAAAATTAAGATTTCAAATAATGCGAACAAACCCTACTCAAGTGTGTTAGAATATGATCCTAAATGAACATGAACAATGATGAAGACCTACTTTAGGAGACCTCAAATCTCCCTAATAAGTCATGAAACTGATTATACCTCTCTTTAAGTATAAAATAGAATGGTCATAGAAGATGGAATCACTTAGGAAACAATTCATTTCGTTAGGTTGAATCTCATAGCACTTCTCCCAAAACCTACAATCTGTTAGAATCCAAGATCACCTGCATGCAAGATGAATACCTGTCACATGCAAAAGATATGAAGAACCAAAATATGTTCTCTGTAAACCTCTCAGTAAAAATGCATTAAGAGAATCAATTATTACAATGTGATCAATCCTTATGAAGGAGATCACGAAACCCTAAAAAGGAAACCCTAAATGAAACCCTGTGCACACTTAATAATTAATAATTAATTATTAATGTGCCTAAGTTTAGCTTAAGTAATAAAGAGGAATAAGTGACTTAATTAATTAATCAATGTGATGTAATTAATTAAGCATAATAACTTATTACTCTAACACCCCCCTTAAGATGAACTTAGGAAGAAGCTAAAACACTAGAATAAGATGCATGAAAGCAAAGATGGGTCCCGACAACTAGGCCTGATCAGGTACCCATTTACAAATGCAAGAATAAGTAAGAGAAGGAAAAACCCAGTGGGACAAAACCCCCCTTACAATGAGATAACATGTTGCAAAGAAGCACTGGAAGAACTCTGTAGAGTAACACTGGAACTTGATATAGGCAAGCAAGGAAATATTCTTCTGTATACTACTGAAACTGGATGAGAGTCACTGATTGACTCAAGGAATCATGATAAAGCAACAGAAAACCCGATGCCACGGAACACTCAAAAACTCCAAACTGGAACAACTCTGGAATCTATGAAGCAGCAAGCAATTATTGAATGATGTACTACTGAAAATGAAGTGCAAAGATGCAAGATACACTCTCCCAACTGCCAAAACATCCAAGTAATCACAAAACAACCCATCGGGCCAAATCTGGACTAATTGATAAACCTGGGATAGATACAGAAAAAGTGCATGGACAGCAACCTAGAGCTCCTCAATACCTTTTCGACGCTTCAAACGAGGCAAAAAATGGAGATCGTGGCAAAAAGTTATGAGCTTGGAAGCATAAAAATTACATCTGACTTCAAACAGCAATAAATGCATGAAAAGTGTAAAATACTGAAAAATAAACAGCACTACTGGAAAGTGCTCGGAACCAGCTTTCCGGCGATATCTCGTTTGCCCGATTTTGATACCGTATGCCCAAGTTGTGGCCAAAAGAAAAAAACTGCTTCTTTAGGGCAAACTGGGGTTAGGAGGGGGCAAAGAGGGGCCGGCCGTACACTGACGTCATGCTGACGTCATTAGTTCACGAGTTTAAATTTGACGACCGTCTGGCCGTCGGCACAAAAAATCACCCCCCCTGCAAAATGAAAAAATTTTGGGTCCTTGGTCGTGCATGTGACCGCGGGCTGGTGTAGCAGGGGTCTGGTTGGTGGCTGGGGCGGAGCCCCTGGTTCCCATATGACCGCCGGCGGAGCTGAAGGGTCTGGCGGGGCTGACCTCGGTGGAGGTTGGGTGGCGCGGACCGGTGGCTGGCGGAGCACTGTGGCGGTGCTGGCGGGAGAAGCTGGCGATGGTGGCGGATGGGTGACCGCCCGGTGGCCGCCCAGTGGCCGCCGGGTGGCGGACCCTTTTACTCTGTGAGCGCCAGCCCGAAACCCAAGAAAGTGCATTTTTTTAATTTTTTTTGAATTTCTCGCCTCAATCTGTGTGCTGGGGAGGCCGTACGGCCCCCCAGACAAAATTTTTTTTCCTTCTCGACCAACTTGCACCAAAATAGACAAATTTTATATGAAAATGGGGGTTTTTGGGCGCTGCGGACTCAATGGTGAGGTCCGTTTTGTCCCAAAATGCCCAGAAAATTAGGCTACCCCCAGATTCAATCAAAAAATTGCATGAGGAAACCCTTGCACCCGAAACTCACGAAGAGGCCATATCTTCAGATCACGAACAAGCAGCTGCAGGTCTGGAGCTCTGATACCATGTTAGAATCCAAGATCACCTGCATGCAAGATGAATACCTGTCACATGCAAAAGATATGAAGAACCAAAATATGTTCTCTGTAAACCTCTCAGTAAAAATGCATTAAGAGAATCAATTATTACAATGTGATCAATCCTTATGAAGGAGATCAAGAAACCCTAAAAGGGAAACCCTAAATGAAACCCTAATGTGCACACTTAATAATTAATAATTAATTATTAATGTGCCTAAGTTTAGCTTAAGTAATAAAGAGGAATAAGTGACTTAATTAATTAATCAATGTGATGTAATTAATTAAGCATAATAACTTATTACTCTAACACAATCCATTATCATTATCCATAGGCATCTATTATCAATTATTCAATAATGTTGGTATTTGATGAAAAAATGAGCTTGAATAGCTACAAAAAAAAAGAATGCTACCCCGAGACTTCACTTTTTCTTTATTCTTGCTTCTTGAATGAAAATTCTTGTGATATCATGTGAAAATATTTTCTTGCTAGTGAAAAATGAATGTGAAACATAGATTTATATGCTTCCTTCCTAATTTTCCAATTATCCGATCCTAAAAGCTAACATATGAAATTTGAATTTGAAACCTTGAAATACCGCCTGAAGCATCTCAAAAGCTAATTTTAGGGCAATTAATGAGGACCCATTCACCCTATGGTGCGAATGGGTCTTGATCTAAATCATCAAGACTCTTAGAATGTCGAGGCATTAATTTAATCCCTAGAATTTGTTCAATGGAAATTGTGATGTCGGGAATGAAATAAACTTAAGTTAAATACACCTTGGGATGCATAATAAAAGGTATCAAGGGTCTATTAATGGGAATTTAAAATGCATAAAATATTAAGCCACTAAAATAGGTCCAAACAAGTGTGAAATTATTATACTTTCTCCTAGAAAAGGGGTACAATTTTCTACACTACATTTTTCCCCCACTTTAGCAGCCATATGAAACTATGTGCATATGCAAGCTAAAGGAATTTGAATCAATAAAATTTATAAAAAGGATACTCATATCGATATATTTGCAAGTAGGGAGAAATAATCCCCACTATAGTCATCTACAAAACCACAATGTTAGGAACCACATCTTGCAACACATGTTCATTAGTTTTTCAATATCTTCTTATCAAACTTCTATGGAGAATCAAATTCAAAGGTAGATGTATGCCCCTCCTGATTCCACTTCCTTTATGGAGGTGGAATTAGGGTAGCCATGTAACCACATCAAATTACATAAGTCATATTATAGTTTATTTCTAAGTATCACACCACAAAGTGATATATATTTATTGAGATTGGGAGTTGAAAAAAATTCCCTCAAAATGAAATAATATTTATTTACTAGGGGTAATGTACAAGATCATGATGGGCCAAAAAGTGGCAATATGATGGGTATGTGGCTGACGACTTTTTTTTGACCCAAATTTTATGAAACGAAAATGGGTTTTTAAAGAAGATTCTCAGCTTTCCACCAATATAAATTATTCTTTACTTTGAATTTAATAAATAATTATTATTCATCTTCTATTTGCATTATGACTAAAGTCCTGATTGATAGGTTGATTGAAAAACATCTATAGCTTTTAAACGGTATCACATTTTTTGAATCTAAAATATGCATCACATTCTATGCTTCGTATACTATAGGATGAAAAAAAAGAAAATTAAATTTGATGAAATCTTGACCAAGTTAAGGTGGTCAGACATACGAGTTTTTATATTTTTAAAAAGTTCTAATAAAAAAATCATAATTAATTATTTACTTGGAAAAAAAATACAAAAAAATATGCATCACATCGAGACATGAGTACTCTACTTATATCTAGAATATTATAAAAAAATACTATCATTTTATTGTGGCCAGGTTGGTCAGATAGACATATACTTCTTATTTTTTCCCTAAAATTTAAGTACTACTGCATTGAAATTTCAAATTTTCACCAAATAGAATTTAAAAAAAAAAAAACCTAGGAGTTTAGAAACTAAATTCAGTTTTCTACAAATTATATTCTTACATATTTTTGAAATAATATAGATAAATCATTCAAATTTTTACATCAAGTTGCCTAACTCTAATTTTTTTGAATTTTTTGCCACTTAAGGGCATGATTTTTCCTTCATGATCCTGCACATACCCTAGGGTTTAGTATATACAAATGAAAATGCCACTTTTTAATATAATTTGACATTTAACCTATTGCAAATTACCTTGTTGTAGAGTGATCCAGGATTCCAAGCAGATGAGCTCATAAGCCTCCCAAATTGGATTTCATTCACATCAAAGTGGCATGAGGCACACTTCAACACACAATGAGTGGATTCTATTCTACTTTTTCTTAATTTTCATATATTTATGGTACTTTTTTATGTATCTTTGTAGAATTTTTAGGACCCTCAAAAATATTGTTGCAAAGCATCCATTTCTAGTAAAAAATGTCCCACCTTGGCAGAAAGTGTCCTTAGATGCATAAAGAGTCTAGGAACCCCCATCCAAAAGTGGCACATATGTCCAAGTTGGTTGTAAATTGTCCTAGAGACACTTTAACTTGTTATTTAATTGATAAATTGAGGATTTATTTTATGTATTTTGTTATTTTAGGTTCCTGCTTGAGCCCGATAGCATCTTAGATGGATACAACTCTATTTCCTATGAGAATTCATCACACAACTTTAAGAGGAGGTGATTAGAATTTTATAGGACACATGAATATTTTGTGTATACCTCATGCCACCTATGAGGTATCATGATGCTAATTTTGTACAACTAGTAGAGAGGTGGGATACGGATACAGGTACCTTTCACGTTCCTATAGGTGCGATGACCATTACTCTTGAGGACATCAACTGCGTCCTATAGTTACGTATCTGGGGCGAGGTTGTACACTCAGTGGACCAGTAGTCATACAAGGAGATGTGAGATGAAAAATTATATATTCCTTACACTGGCCCATATAACAATCAACCGTCGGTCCTTACATTGAGCTTAGATGGATAAAACATGCACATACACGTTACTTTTGCAGATTATGATCGTCACTACAAAAATTTCCCTAGTATCAGATGAATGAGGTGCCCACTTAGGTGGAGGAGGATAGGATTGCTTATGCATGGTTTTGTATTATGCTAGCTCATTTATTCTATGATTTAGGATGACTTGTATACCAAGAGATAGAGAGTATAGTGCATTGTACACTTTTATAGGTTTGGTGCTTCAAGCATATCACATGCACTAGACCCATTAGATTTCCTACCATAACAACCATTGGATACCTATGGGCCTACAACTATGCATTGAGGCAGGCATGGTAGGAGGGAGATTTGCTTCACTAGCAAATTAGATGATCAGTTAGATGAGGGTGATATCTCATGGAGACTGTATTAAGGATACTATAGTGGATAGATGATAAACACGAGCTAGTCAGGTAGCAACGTAACTAATTTGTTTTAGGGAGACATGATTAAATAGTGAGATCCTTTTACTATGATTATGTCATTCACCAGTTTGTACATATCCAGATATCACCGCAGGCTTGACCCATATATCAACGATCAGCACGGAGTACCCCTAGACCTAGAGACACTAATTGTCTTATGATTGAGGATTTTTACATTAGTGGTTCGTAGGATGAGAGCCATGAAATTCCCCAAATCTTCAATGTTGATGACGTAGGAATCACATGAGCCTATGACCAGTGATGGGTTGGAGCATGACCATCCCATGTCTTTCCCATGCACTACCCTCCAAGCCACACCATACCTCTTCCAGGTCCCAAAGAGGACATAGATGATGGGCATGTTGATGGAGATATAGATGATGATGAAATTGTTCCTAACATATTTCTAGAAGAGGAGGATGAGGAGATCCAGTTGATGAGTGATGATACTAATGAGACAGAGGAGGATCTAGTTACCATCGAGAGGAGGAGAGATGCATCTCCTATTAGAGTCATTAGAGCATGTGCAACAACCAAATTAGATATCCACACTCATGAGCATAAGGAGGCTAGCAGTAGTGGGCCATCCACACTTCCTACATAGAGGGGGACCACTGTTGTATGGTTATACTCTGACTAGTAGAATGGAGATCTAGTTGATTATTTTATATTCATGTTTTCATTATGTTTTTTAACTTTGTGTATATGATTTACATATATGTGAATGATGTGTACTTATATCTTTTATGATTTCTATCTTATAGAATCCACGTGAGAGTGGCATGAGCTCTATCAATGTTTGACTCTAGAGATGATTCCTTCATTGTGCATGGATGATGATATAACCTTAGAGTACGTGCCCCCACCTTCTATGTGGAAACATGTAGATATCTTCGAGTCATTTGTGAGATTAAGGATGGTGTATGAGAGTGTGGCTAGACATGTTGAACTAGCTATAGGATAAATTTCTTAATTTTAGACAACATTGAATGATCTTTAAGCCTCCTAAGGTCCATTAGATAGTAGGACAAAGTCCATCCTCTAAGCGGAGATCTTTAGGATGAAAAGAGATATGTCTAGGCAATAT
Source organism: Sequoia sempervirens (assembly GCA_007258455.2). Classification (NCBI taxonomy): domain Eukaryota; kingdom Viridiplantae; phylum Streptophyta; class Pinopsida; order Cupressales; family Cupressaceae; genus Sequoia; species Sequoia sempervirens. The sequence goes on from VDFB02047230.1 coordinate 113,819,784, forward strand.
GTAGAGAGGGTTCACATAGAGTAGGAGAATATTGAGGCACTCATACAAGAGGTATACATGAGAGGAGAGGTGCGGGGCCTATGGGTAGCAATGAGGTCCTTGAGAAGGACATGATCACATTCCACTATCTCATGATGGATGCCACCACTAGGCTCCAAGGGGTCTAGTAGTCATAGGCCCTATTAGCATTGTATTTTGTGATATACGTACTTGAATTTTTGATGATATATATGATATATGAGTATTAATGTTTACATTTTTATGATCTTGTGTTGAATTAAATGTCAATGTAATTTATTAAATATCCTTTGTAATAATATTTAATAAATATCTCAATAATTTCATGTTTATGTGATCTAATTAAAATATTTTTAGTATATATTAGGTACTACATTGTGATGAACTCTGCTATGTTAAATTAAATGCACGTATAATATAATAACATTAAATGCATATAAGGATATAAATTAACATAACACACAATATTTTATTTTGAATAGTATGGAAACTAAGGAAATAATAAAAACTAATTGACAAATCACTTTAAACTATAAGAAACACCAATATTATTTGTCGAAGAATGAAGCAATTCAAGATAAAATAGAAGTCCATATATTTAATCTAACAACACTACTTTAACACACTATTGACAAGAGAGGATTTCATGCATAATATAGATGCAAGTGTGTGGCATTGATAGGTTATTTTAGGGGTGTACCATCCATTTTTGTTAATGTGTAGGCACAAAATCCATAGTTTTCTTTAATTACATAAGGTCCTAACCAATTAGGGATGAAGTTTCCTTTTTCATTCTGAAAAGCATTTACATTATGTTGATTTTCCTATAATACTAAATATCTATTGTTAAACATATGAGGGATTTCATGATCATTATAAACTATACGTTGCATTCATCTAGAATAAGCTTGGAGATGCTTGAGAGTGTTAATACGTCGTTCATCAAACATTTCAAGCTGATGCAATCATTGCTCTTTATAAGTAGTATCATTAATTAGCTCTCTAAGGGAAATTCACAAGAAAGGAATCTCTAACTCCAAGGGTATTATTGCTTTAGCACCATAAACAAGGTTATAGGGAGTATGTGTAGGATCATCTTGGAAAAAACATGCCCTTAAGTGGTGAAAAATTCAAAAAAACCAGAGTTAGGCAACTTGACATAAAAATTTCAATAAGTTATCTATATTATTTCAAAAATATGTAGGAATAGAATCTACAAAAAATTGAATGTAGTTTCTAAAATACTATGTTTATTTGAAAAGAAAAAAAAATCTATTTGGTGAAAATTTGAAATTTCAATGCAGTTGTACTTAAATTTTAGGGAAAAAATAAGAAGTAGGTGTTTGTCTAACCACCCTAACCACAATAAAATGATAATATTTTTTTATAAGATTTTATATATAAGTAGAGGACTCATGTGCCGATGTGGTGCATATATTTTTGTAATTTTTTTCCAAGTAAATAATTAATTATGAATTTTTTTATTACAACTTTTAAAAAATATAAAAACTCATATGTCTGACCACCATAACTTGGTCAAAACTTCATGAATTTCATTTTTTTATTTTTGAATCCTATACTATCTTTGTTACGTTTACTTACTATTTTTTTATAGAATTTTCTCATGAATCTACTTGACCATTTGGTTGTGGTTAATATAGTGTCCAAAAGTGATGTTGAATATGAAAAGTTTCCAAAAATTTCTTCACATCATTGTTCACAAATGTAGTTCCATTATGTGAAATCAATGTAGAAGGAAGACCAAAGCGAGTAATAATGTGTTCCAATATGAAATGAAATATTTCATGAGCTATCATGGAATGAAGAGGAATATCTTTTACCCATTTTGTAAAATAATCAGTTGTAGTAATGATAAACATATGCCTAGTAGTTCAAAAGGTGGAGATATTTTCTAATAAGATCCAAACCTAACACTGAGAATGGCCAAATAGGAACTTGGGCATGAAGCTTGGAATTAGGAGCATGAATCAAATTGTTGTCTTCTTGAAATTTATGAAATTTCTTAATGTAGGCAATAAAATCTTGTTTCATTTGTCTCCAATAGTATCCTATATGAACTAATTTTTGGACTAACAATCTCCCTACAAAATTTCCTCCACAAGCACTTGAATTTCAAATTGTTTAAGAAATTTAAGTAAAAGACCATTAAATTATCTTCTATATAACATGTATGTAAGGATTATGTACTTAAATGCAAGTTTTCAAAGATGATCTTGAGTGTTCTTAGTTGTAGACTTAGGAAAAGTACCTTCTTTAAAGTAGTTGAATATTGTTGTGTACCATTCACTAGAGTTTTTGGTATTGGTTAATAACACTTATTTGTTTTTTTATCTATCGATGGTTTGAGAATCATTTGGAATGTAAATGTGAAATAAGAAAAAGGATCTCCAGGAGCACAAGGGAAGCAAGACTTTCGATTGTGTCTACATGCCGATTATCCTTTTGAGGTATATTGTTAATTGTATATGATTCAAATTTATCTAATAATGTCATCATGGGGTCCTTATATCAAATGATCTCATCATGTTTTGCTTGATATGAACCATTTATTTTTTTAATGACTAATAGGGAAACACCAAATATAGAGATGTTTTGGAAACTTAATGCTAATGTTGCACACATACCAATGATTAAAGCTTCATACTCAACAGTTTTATTTGCACATAGGAAGTTTAAATGGAAAGATATAGGAATAGGCTTACCCAAAGGAGGGATTAGTATAACCCCTGCCTTGGAGCTAGTTCGACACTTAGAACCATCAAGGTGAAATTCACATGTTTATTTTTCTTTTTCAATAGTCAATGCATTCTCATCATAGAATTAGTCTATATTAGGTAGCGCTAAGAGAGAGGGACCGCCACCTAATTGGTTGGTCAAGGCTTATCCTTTGATTTCCTTTCGAGAGAGAAATTTAAGATCAAACTCAGTTAACAACATAACCCACATAGCTAATTGTCCAGATGAATCAGTTTTAGAAAAAAGGTGTTTTAAATAATTGAATTTTGTTATCACAAGAATATTTGCATTTAGTAAGTAATTTCTCAATTTACTAGCAATAAGTACAAGAGCTAAACAATTTTTTGTCTATCATTGTATACCATGTCTCATAATCAATCAAAGTTTAACTAATGTAATAATCTAGGTGTTCTCTACCACTCTCATCTTGTTGATCCAATCATGTTGTGAGAGCATGGGTTGATGTTGTTGTATAAAGGATAAATGGTTTTTCTTGTGTAGTGGGTGGTAAAACAGGTGGATTATCAAGGTAATCTTTTAAACTCTCAAAGGCCTATTTACAATCTTCATTCCACTTAAATTGAACCTCTTTCTTAAGGAGTTGTGTAAAGGGTAATGTTCGGTCTACTAAGGATGCTACAAAATCACAGATAGTTTGAATTCTTACTTGTAAAGTATGCAATAGAGAAATGTTTTTAGGAGGTGGCATGTTAGTGATAGCATCAAATTTTTTTGTGGCTACCTCAATGCCTTAGTGAGATACTATAAAACCTAAAATATTTCCACTATCCACACTAAAGATAGACATTTTTTGGATTCAATCTCATGTTATATTTTTGCATTATTTCAAAGATTTTATGAAAAATAGACACATTATCTTGTTGAGTTAAAGATTTGGCAAGAATATCATCAATGTAATCTTCTAAAATCTTGTGTATGTAATCATGCAATATAAATGTCATAGTTCTTTGATATTTTGTTCTTGTGTTCTTTAATCCAAAAGGCATAACGACCCCACAAAATGTTCAACAAGATGCAGTAAATCTTATCTTTTATTAATCTTGAGGATTGATTTGGATTTGATTGTATCTATAAAATCCATCCATGAATGACAAGAAAACATGTCCCATAGTCGAATCTACTATTATGTAAATATTAGAAAGGGTAAAATCATCTTTTAAAGATTCTTTTTTTAAATCACAAAAGTCCATACACATCCTAATATGATTATCCAGTTTTACAACTAAAACAATGTTTGAGATCCAAGGAGAATAGTCGATAGGTCATATAAAACTAGCTTCAAGAAGATTCTCAATCTCAGCCATGACCGATAAATCTATCTTAGGATTCATCTTTTCTATCTTCTATCTTATTGGTTTAGCATCTTCTTCAAGAACAATGTTATGTGTCACTATCTTAGCATCGATACCCAACATATTTGAATAAGTCCAAGCAAAAAGTTCATGAAATTCATGTAGCAATGTTGTGTGATCTTCTTGTTCATCTTCATCGAGGCACTTTCCTATTTTTATAAATATTTCTTCATTAGATGTATCCATCGGTATATTCCCAAAGGAAGTGCATTTTGTCTCAAAATTTTGGAAGTTTGTTTATCCTTTTCATAGTCAACCTCCTTAGCTTATTTTTCTTCATCCACTTGTTTAACAATAACCATAACACAAGTAACCAATTTTTTCTTAGAGTGAGTAAATGGCTTGTCATAAACTCCAAAAATTTCTTTCAAAGCTTCATCATCTTCAAAGTATTCCAATGATTCTTCACAAGTATTGATCAATTTAGGATGCTTCAAAGTGGGAGTTGTCATATGATAAATACACATGATAGTGTTGATGTTGAGTGAAGTTATTTTCATTGCTTTCATTATCTTAGAAGGACAATATCCAAGACCACTTTTTTTTCTTGTGTGTTAGACTCTATAGGAAAATGAATTCCTTGTTCTTTTCTTCCACATTGTTTTCCACTATAACCAAGTTTTTAAAGATCTAATAACATCTTCCATAAATTTTCTCCATCTCTTTCGAATTTGGTGGTTGTTTTTAGTTTACTTCATCAAAGTTTGTTGTATAACTTATGTCTTCTTATAGAGTGGATGAAGTAGATGCTTGTGATGTTTCTTTCGAATTTTGATTTGACATTACCATTGGCTCTTTTTTCTTTTCATTTTATTTTATTGTAATTTTTTATTCTCCCATGAATGTTGGTGTGAAATATAAGGAACCCCAATCATCTTCTAATAATTTTGTTACTTCATCAATATTCTTCCATTGTTCTTCTTCATTTGTGATTTCCACTTTTGTATTTGGTATTAATATTTTCACAATACTTTGTTTATCTTTCTCGGCATGCAAATAACTTTCAGGATCAGGGTCATCCTTGACTATGTAAAATTTGTTGTTATAGACATAATTCATTACATGGTGAAGGGTTGAAGGCACTACATTCATTTCTTGAATCCATGGTCTCCTCAAGAGGATATTTTAAGAAAGTTCATGAGGCATAACGTGGACCTGAGTTTTTAATGTTACCTTCCTAACTATAATAGGTAATGTAATTACTCCAAGTGGTTGTTTTCCTTTGTTATCAAACCCATAGATCGACCAAGAATCGGGGACAATGTTACTCTTATCCATAACAAACTTATGAAAAAGGCTCACACTACATACATTAAGGGAAAAACCATTGTCAGAAACGGTTCACTTTATCCTTGTTCTATTAAAAAGAGCTATTATCATGAAAGCTTCATGTGGTTTTTGAACTTCTAAGGAGGGTAACTCTTTTTGGTGAAAAATATTATCTAGATTAGTTGCATTCATTTCTTGAAATAGTGTTTCTAAATCATTTTGAATTTTTATTAGGAGGAACCATAACTTGTTGCAAAGCTATTTGAAGCATACTATGGTAATTTGGTGAAGCTTGAATAAGATCCCATAGGGATATTTTAGTGGGTGTATTCCTAAGTTGTTCAAAAACATCATACTCCTTTCCACTATTTGAAGGAAAACGAGGAGCACTAAGAAAGATAAAACAAGGAGCACTAAGAAAGATAGGTTGAGGAAAAGGTAATGAAACACAAGTGGTTTTTTGTAGCTTGTTATTCCTTGTATTGTATGTGTGAGCAATGATACTGTATCCTATTGTTGTGAAACATTTTTATTGTCAAGTAAAGGCTTATTTTGAGGTGGTTCTAAGATGAGGATGGATTTGTTTTAAACTTGAGGTTGTTGTGACAGAGGGTAAATGATAAGTTGCAATGTGATTGCATTAACATCACTATGTTTTGGTTTTTCATGACAAGACTTAGTGGATAAACCTTGCAAGATAAAATCCTCAAGGTCTTAATCTAACATATACAAGTTATCACTAGTAAAGGGCTTGAGAGATATGTTAACTTGGAAAAAGAGATCTAACATAATCAAACAACTATGCTTTCTCCAAGGGTCTTCTTTGTTTCTTTTGATGTTTTAGGTTTTTTTTTCACTTTCTAATGATTGAAAAATATAAACTAATGTTTCTAATGATGAAATAATTTGAAAATGAAATGAAAGTGTAGAAATATAATACTACATTTAACTGAAATAAAAAAGGAATTATTTTTACAATCTTGTAATATCTAACTAAATGAATAATGTCAATGCATAAGAAAACTGTTTCAGGAAGTTAATTTTCAAGTCTAGTAACAAAAACAAGAATGCAGATTAGAGACCATAAATCACTTATAAATTCATTAAAGATGCATGTATAGGGACTCATTCAGCCTAGAGCGAATAGGTCCCAGATAAGGGTTTTTTAAATTTGATTTTTGTACTACTGCATTGATCCTATATGTTTGTTGTTTCTAATCTATAACAGATTTTCAATATTTTAGGGCTCTAAATGCAAGTTTGACTAAGGTTGAATGATGAATAATGTGAGTAATTTTAATATGTAATATGAATCTAAATGAATAAATTATGACTGCAATGTTAATATTATGTAAAATAAACTCAAATCTAATGCTTTTTTTTTCTAATTTATAGTGATTCTAAGCAATGCAAACATGAAAATTTAACCCTAAATGCAATTCAAACTAGTGAAAACCTAATGCAAACTATTGGAAAACTAAGATATAGGGTTGAAAGGAGTCCAATTTTCATAATTTTGTTGTACAAGGTCAAGTTCACCAAAATTAAATGAAAGAAAATAGGGTGTCCCAAGGGTTTCCCAAAATGGAAATGTGGATCCAAAGAGAAAAAAGGGGTCCTATCTTTCTTCAATTCATTAGGAAATGAGATCCAAAATGAAATGACTATCAACCCTTAGGTGAGTCAAATAAAGGTATGAATTTGCAAATTTCCTTTTTTTGCTAGGATAGAGGTCTAGGTCAAACATCACTTTGGGGAGAAAGATTAAAAATAGTAAAAAACCTCTAAAATAAGATCTAGAAATTCCATTTAGAATATTTAACATATAATAGAAGGAATCAACAAAATTTCTATAGAATTTGAAGGTAATAAATGTTGTGCACCTATTAAAAGTTGTTTTTGTAACCCTAATAGGGACTCATTCACCCTATAGCAAATGGGTCCTAGAAAGGTTTTTCTGAAAAACTATAAATCTGAGATTGAAGCCTGAGACCTTGAATCCTTCCCTATAACTTTAGACTTCCACTCCCAACTTCAGATCTATCAAAATTATACAAAAAAAAATTGTTATTTGTTGGTGGATAGGTTTTTCCTCTATCAAACCCCAAGTTTGGTAATTAAACCTTGATGAAAAGAATCTAGCTGAAACATAAAATGTGTGTGCAATCCTAATGTTAAGTGTAGACCTAAGATTAAGATTTCAAATGATGTCAAGAAACCCTACTAAAGTGTGTTAGAATAGGATCCTAAATGAACATGAACAATGATGAAGAACTACTTTAGGATACCTCAAATCTCGCTAATAAGTCATGAAACTAATTATACCTCTCTTTAGGATGAAAATAGAATGATCTTAGAAGATATAATCACTTCGGAAACAAGTAATTAGGTTAGGTTGAATCTCATAGCACTTTTTCAAAAACCTAGAATCCATCATGATTCTCCATAGGCATCTATCATCTATTCTTCAATAATGCTTGATCTTTGATGACAAAATGAGCTTGAAGACCTGCAAAATCAATAGAATTCTACTCCAAGACTTCAATTTTTCTTGATCCTTTCTTTTTGAATGCAAATTATTGTGATATCATGTGAAACTCTTTTCTTGCTAGTGTAAAATGAATACTGAAACTTAGATTTATAAGCTTCCTTCCTAATTTTCTAGTTATCACATCTCAAAATCCAAGATATGAAATTTGAATTTGAAACATTGAAATTCCACCCAAAACATATCAAAAGTTGAGTTCAGAGAACTTAATGAGGACCTATTTCCCTATAGTGAATGGAGCCTGATCTAAATCATCAGGAATCCTAGAATGCCACAACATTAATTTAATCCCTAACATTTGTTCAATGTAGGTTGTGGTGTTGGGAATTAAATAAATTTAAGTAAAATAGGCATTGGGATGCATAATAAATGGCATCAAGGGTGTATTAATGGGAGTTTAAAGTGCATAAAATATTAAGTCCCTAAAATAGGTCCAAACAAGTGTGAAATTGTACTTTCTCCTAGAAAGGGGTACAATTTTCTACACTACAATATGTATCTCGATAAAGCGTATGCACAAATAGGAATTATTTAGTGATCACATTCTCTACACAAACGTGATCAATTAATATCCAATTAGTAGGCTTGTCATTGATTCTTCTAGCTATGTAAAGAGGACCATTACGTGCATGTTTAATTATGTCATGTTGTGAGAAAGCAATTTCAAGCAAAATATTAGTTAGGCCCTTACGAGGTTGAATTTCAATGAGTCTAATCATATATTTTATATAATTTTCCTCATTTTATTTCACATTGTTGTCCCTCAGTATTATTTGGAATTAATGCCACAACACCAAAGTTGAGGTATCAGGTTGTGCACATGATGATCTTTTAGTTCAGTTCTTGTATAAGTTTATATATCTATTTTGATCTATCTTGGAATCATCATTTGCATTTGGTATATTCTAGTGATTGATATGTTTTATAGTTTGGTTATAGTCAGCTTGGCATATTGATTAGATTTTAGATTGATATTATAAATTCCATCTACATATTATATATCCAAGCATTTTTGTTTTTAATACTTCATGATAACAATGTTTAGGTGTAATGATAAGTTGTTTATCCAAAGCATGTTCAAAAGGCATATTACTTTTTCATAAGGCAACATATTGCCATAGTGCATATACAAATAAGGTTTGGTAATTGCATCATTATGAGGAAATAATTGGTAGGTGGAAATTTTTGTTTTCTCAAAGATAATAATGAAATGGAAAAAGGTTGCAATGATAGTTTTTTTATAAAGTCAAAATATAATGTGATCATTGCATTTTCAGTGGAGATTATTTTGTTTCTTGAATGGGATTTTTTTCCCATGATCATAATTCCTATAATTGAAAAGACATTATGTCAAAGTCAAAAAGCTTCTTTGAAACTTCAATGAGCATAGATAATTGATTCATTTTTTTTTTGTAGTGTCTGTTACCCTAATCATGGCGACAATGGTAAGTAAAGATTGTTTCAGAAATTGGTTACAATGGTTTTTTAGGGGACAAGAAATTATAGTGAAGAAAAAGACAGTGAAGAAGTTCTGGTTGTGCCAACTCCAGGTGTAATCTTTATCTATTTTTTTGTTTCTATGTGATCCCATGTGCATTACATCTATCTTTTTCATAATTCTGATTAGTTGAATTGGGTTCATTGTGCTTATCTGGGCATGTGTGATTTCTAGGTTAAAACAATTGTTAATGGGTTGAATGCTTGTTAATGGGGATGTATATGTACTCATAGGGCAAGTGACTTGTAAGTTTCTGAGAGGAGATGTATTAGGAGATATAATATTTGAATGTACAAAGATAAATGGAATCCCAATAGAAATACCCAAGGAAGTGTTGACATTGTTAGTAGGTTGTATGGTTTTTGTAACATTTGAATTGGTGTATGTCGAAATAGAGGTTATGGTTGTGGAAGGAGGAATTGAATTTCCACCTTGAATTTGAGTATACCTGAAAGTTTGAGCATAATTATCCAAGTAGGGACATTATCTATGATAGGTACTAGATTAGGAGCATTGCAGTTAGAACTCATAAATCTTAGAATTTGTCAAGTTCTTCATCCATTCTTCTAATGTTTTCAAAAGGTGCGATAGTAATAATTGTATTAACATTAGTCACATTATATGTAGGTAGGTAATTCATGGGAGATGAAGTGTTAAGGGTATGATCCATAGTGGGTTGACTATTTTCAACACTATGAGTGAAAGAGTTAGAAACCCAATATCCATAATGAGAGATGTATCACATGATGAAATGAGTCTCAAACTACTTGTCATGATAGTATTTGCAATAGGACACAAATTTTTGAAGCTCATATAAGTTTCATAAACCCAAGGTCCACCCAAAATAGATAAGAGTTGAAATACAAATGAATAGATGGGTGATCCCATAAAGCTGGTTTACAATTTCTGGGAGATTCTAATTTTTGCTGAAATCACATATTTTTATAAAATACAATTATTTAAGCCTTAAAAAGTTCCATTTAGAGAATTCCAACTGAAGAGGGGTTGATTAAACTACCTTAGATCAAACCCCCTTGGATAGAACCTTGCTAGTTTTAAACCATACATATAACAGAGTCCTTTTTACACCTATCAAAATGTTGATTACAAACCACTTTTGATTTACCTTTTGGGGGATCAAATGAATTCATTTAATTTTTTTTTAAGTATGTATTCGTTATTATAAGCTTCCCAAAAAGTATAATTTTCAATAAATTTAATTTAATTATTATATTTATTTTTTATTTCTTGTGAATGTAGGTTTTTTACCAAAAATGAAGCTCTTTGTTCTACACATGTGAAAAAATAGAATATTATAAAAAAAACATTTAAGAAAATGAGTGCACTATATATTGAAGTCATTGATCCAACGTAAAAAATAAAAAAAATTGATACATACAAAAAAAGTTACACGTTATATAGTCCACCTATGTCTAAATTATAATTGGTTTGACATCAAAACTTGACTAAGGAAAAAATATTCAATAAAACACTATCTAAGCAAGTGGAAGCATTAGATATCAGAGTTACAAATCTAAATTCAAAAGAATTAGAATTTTATCCTTCATGGTAAAAACGTTATACGTTATACGGTGAGTGTCACTCCTTAAAAATGTTTTTTTTTTGAAAAAAATAGTTTTCTAGGGAGATGGAAAAAGAGGTGCAATCTGATTCCAAAAATAATGAAAAAAAAAATTTAGAATCTATAGACAAAATATCATGAAACTCTAGTTTTCATCATCTTCAAATTCCTCATGGTTTAGCCGCTATAGGTGCTCGAAAGTGAAGATTTAGTTAGAAAAAAATATTTCAGTGTCCAGTTGGGCTAAAAATTGTAAACCACTATTGTGGGATCACCCACCCTAAAATTTAAAGCGCAATACAATAAGTAATATTCATATTTCAAACAATATAATTATGTTGAATAGTCTAGATAACTAAGAGGGGGGTGAATCAATTATTATAAAACAATTTTGTTGACTTTGATTAATCTAGAGAAAAGTTAAATGAATTAGATAATACTCTAATAGATATGAACATGAAAGTGCATAACAACTCCATGCACAATGAACAACAAAATTTATGTGGAAACCCAAGAAGGTAAAAACCATGGAGAATGCTAATTCTCAATTATAAGTCACTTGTTAAGGTGACACCAATTAAGGTGATTTTTACAAAGGCTCACTACCAAAATGCTCACTATAGGTAAGGCCCACTGTTGGTGGTCTCACTGCTCAGCTATTACAACCAAATATAAAAAGGCTCACTAACAAAAGAGAAAGGCTCACTACCAATAGAAAAGGGCTCACTACCAAAAGAATGATGAAAGGGAATCCACCATTGAAATAACTGTCACCAAATATGACATTAGATAGAATCTCATTGTTTGCTACCTCCATTCATATACTTTCGCATACTTCATAATGTCTGGAGTTTTAGATTCACATTCACCACACTTGCTTTCATTAAACATAATCAAATTTTACTTATACCATTTCATGCCTTCATAATCTCCTATGTCAGCCAAAGACAATGTCCTCATAATCTCCTAAGTTGGCCAAACACAATGTCTTCATAATCTCCTAAGTCAGCCAAACATAATTTGAATTAGGTCACCACAAAACATTCTCGTGGTGGAAAGGAATGAAACACACACCATACAAAACCTCCTCACTCAAATCAACATGCTACATATTAATCATGATATTTGGAATGAAAGAATAGAATATACACGTTACAATGCAAACAATGTTCCAAGTCACTTTAGCCAATTTCAGATCAGTCTAGACCCATAAGAGTGTATCTCATTATGTTGCAAAATGAATGGGACTAGGAAGAGCACAAGCAAAGATAGATCATCATAGCACAACATCTAGAGCACGCCAATCCAGATCACCAAAGCATCAAAACCAAAACCATTAATGACAAAAATCAACAACATCACATTCCAACAATATCCCCCTTTGTCATTTATGGCAACATTCATCAACAACAAACCAAACAACTCAATGTCAGCATCATGTCAGCACTAACAGCATCAAGGACCATCTTTTCTTCTCCCCCTTTGACATCAAAGATAAAGGGAAGAAACTCCCCCTAAAAAAATTACTTTGCTCCCCTTATGAGGAATCCACCAAGCATTTATCTAGATAAGGATGAGAAAATAATGTCCTAGACCAATGCACACCTCGATGCAAATTATTGTAGACTAGGAGGGGGCAGAACCCCTAACTTCTGCTAGAGATACTCAAAAGTATCTTTGAAAAATGGTTTTGTGAAAATGTCTACAATCTGCTCTTTTGTAGGTACATATTCAAGTCTTACCTCATTGACCAATACCTTCTCTCTCAAGAAGTGATATCTAATGGATATGTAGACCTTGAAAAAGTAACCCTTCTACTTTTATATCTTGTTTGGGCCCTCCTTGTGATTTTGGACTTAATGTCACCTTGATCTAGTGTTTTGAGGTGTTTTACACATTCACATTAGGTCTTGGGCCCTTGTAAACTGAATAAAATGCATATCTTGTAAAGGTGTTGCAAAGTGTTGTAAATCACTTTCACATTTTTCTAGACTTTTATTAAGTATTTAAGTCTCATGGAACTATCTCTCCCTTAATTCAATGTTGTAAAATTTATTTAATTATATTTTCACATTAATCTAGAAGGCGTGTAAATTAAACATGGCCTTAATCTAGTGTTGTAATGTGTTTTACACATTCACATTAGATCTTGTGACTTTATAGGCTAAGTGGACATCATTTTAATGTTGTAGAGTGTATTTAATCACACTTTCACATTGAAATTTTTGTCCCTATCCCTATTCACCCTTTATATAATTAGTAATAGGTCCCTATCACCTTATATTGTGCATGTTGAGGCATATTTTGATCAAAAACCTGACTAGATCAATAAATGAACTTCATTTATGCATTCCCTGACACTTTAGCTAGCAAAATGGCCACTATGGGGCCCATTTTCCACTTTGGGAGAATGAGTCCCATCTAGGTGGGACTCATTTTCCCAGGATGGCAAATGAGTCCCATTTGAGCTATTTTTAGAGTTTGAGTGGGAAAAATTAGGATTTAAGTTTAATTTTCTTTAATGTCGGCCACGGGGATTAAATTAATGGCCATTTGAGTGCCTTGCATATATAAAAAAGCCCTAAAATCATTTTTTTATAAGGTATTCATGTTATCAAGTCAAGCAAGCTAGGGTTAAACATTTCAAGTATTCACAAAGTAATAAAGATAGCAATCAAGATCAATTCTAAGGCATTCAAGGAAAGATTGTTCATCCATTGTTGTAGCAATTCAAGATCTATCATCATGGCAAGTTTCTAATTGCATTATTTCATATTCATTCTTCATTATTTTGTTTCATCATTTTGGTTTAATTACCTAAAAGGGGTTTGACCAAGGAAAACCCCTATTCTCTAACAATCAACATTTTATCTCTTTCTTTGTGTGATTATAGATCTAGGAGATTTGAAAGCTTGGAAGCCATTGAAGAATAGGTTACAAAGTTGTTAAAGTCATTTCCCTATTGGCAAGGTCAAAATCCTCACAAAAACTTAGTTATAGTCCCAAAAATTAGGGTTTGAAATCTAAATACCTAGAGGTACAAAAAGAGTAGACCAAGAGCTACAAATTCCAATTTTGAGTTTTCTAAAAAGTCAAAGTGGGCTCATTTTCCATTAGTGGTGAATGAGTCCTACTATACATGTTTTTCAAATATTTTTGTGAATTTGGATACCCATTTGGCCGAAACAAGCTCCTGTGTAGTTTTCTAGAATAAGGACTGATTCACCTAGAATGGCGAATGAGTCCCACCAGGCTTAAAAATTAACATTTCTAGAATTTCAGAGCTATTTCTAGTCTTCAATACATTTGCAAGTGCACACTTTCTATTTCATAAGTAGTGCCGTTAAAGTTCCAGAGCAGTGCTGCAAGTTTCGGAGCAGTGCTCTAGAAGTTCCAGAGTAGCACTATTGAAGGTTCTGAAGTAGCGTTGTAAGTTCTGGAGCAGCACTGTAAGTTCTAGAGCAGCGCTATAAGTTTCAGAGAAGCACTGTAGAGGTGTCGGAGCAGCGCTGTAAGTTCTGGAGCAGCACTATAGAATTTTCAGAGTAGTGTTCTAAGTTCCAGAGCAGCATTGTTAGAGCTTTGAAGCAGCGCTGTAAGTTCCAGAGTAGTACTGCAACTTTCGGAGCAATATTGTTAAGGTTCCAAAGCAACGTTGTTAAGGTTCCAGAGCATCTTCTTGGGAGCTATCTTATTTGTTCTTGTCTGGTTTTTTTTTGGAGGGTAGATTGATCCTTTCCCTTGGGCTGCATTAGGCCATACTTGGCCTCGTATGAAGCCGTATTTGATGTATTGGAAACTTCTTTTGTGTATGTTATCCTTGTTTTTGAAAAAAAAATAACTTGCCCTCTCTTGGCTCTTAACCTTCGAGGTTTAATTAGAGGGATGTTACAACTTTCTATTTTGCTTTATTCACATTTCTAAGTCATTTTCTAGGCCATTTTGCATATTACACTATGTTTTCAAACATTTTTCATTTTCCAAGTTTACACTTGGTGGTGAACCCCTTTCTTGTTTCATTCATCCCGAAGGATATCTTATAGTTAGATCTCTCACATCCTTCATTGGGTTGAGATCTCTAAGGTATTCTTGAATGTGAACATTGTGAAATCGAATCCCTCTTCCTATCTTCTCCTTTTGTGTGAAGAAGGAAGTTTTGCATCAATTTTCAGAGTCCACATTTTGATGAACCTAACTTTTGAACATCATAATTCTAATTTGGATTACATCATCATCCTAGATCTATCTCACATTAAAATTGCATTAGGATTTTCATTCGTTAATTTGCATTCTAGGGTTTCAAATTTACACATTAGTGAAAGTGCATATAGGTTGCATTTTTGCATCTCAAAACATAAAAAATCATATAAAAACTACATTTTCATTTCATATACATGTCATACAACATAAAAAGCATTAGAAACAATTGAAAATTATGAAAATTTTGAAAAAACCCCCTACTAGGACTCATTCGCCACCTTAGGCGAATCAATCCCTCAATAGATCTGAAATTGACTTTTATAGCACTTGAAACTTTGTTTTTAAGCTTTTGTTTGCTGCCATTAACTATCTGTATCAATTGGTTGAGCTTCTATTACATGTATCTCATTAGATCTAGCTTAAATGATCTCATTTCATGCATTTCTCAATTTCAAATTCCTATTTACAAAATTTCCTCTTCTAGGTTGTTGCATAATGTAATCAACAAATTAGCTTGTTTCACATCTGAAAATTGCATTTAAACATTTAACTTTAATTCATTACATTGCACTTTATTTATTTTCTCATGTTAGCATGTATTCTCTTCAACCATTTAGTATTTGGGTATGTGCAGGATCATGATGGGCCAAAAAGTGGCAATATGATGGGTATTTGTAGGGTATGTGGTTGACAACTTTTTTTTTACCCAAAATTGATCAAATGAAAATGGTTTTTAAAGAAGATTCTTAGCTTTCCACCAATATAAATTTTGCTTTACTTTGAATTTAATAAATAATTATTAGTTATTTTCTATTTGAATTACGACTAAAGTTCTGATTGATAGGCTAATTGAAAAATATCTATAGCTTTCAAACAGTATCACATTTTTGGAATCCAAAACATGCATCACATTCTATGTTTCACATACTATAGGATTAAAAAATAAAAATGAATTTTATGAATTTTTTACCAAGTTAAGGTGGTTAGACATACGAGTTTTTATTTTTTTAAAATTTGTAATAAAAATTCATAATTAATTATTTACATGGAAAAACTACAAAAAATATGCATCACATCTGGACATGAGTCCTCTACTTATTTGTAAAATATTATAAGAAAATATTATCATTAAATTATTGTGGTTAGGGTGGTCAGAGACACACCTACTTCTTTTTTTTTTCCCTAAAATTTAAGGACTACTACATTGAAATTTCAAATTTTCACCAAATAGATTTTTTTTTTTTAAAACCTAGTAGTTTAGAAACTACATTCAATTTTCTGCAGATTCTATTCTTACATATTTTTGAAATAATATAGATAACTTATTCAATTTTTTACGTCAAGTTTCCTAACTCTGATTTTTCTGAATTTTTTGCCACTTTAGGGCCTTTTTTTTCCATGATGATCCTGCACATACCAATTTCTAGAATATCAAGTGGCTTGTATGATTCTATTTTTCATGGACATAATCTAGGAAAGCAGAGTAAAACCTTTGATAAGCATGTTGTATACCCTCCTAGTACCTACCAGATTTGTAAGAATTTCATAACACAAGAGGTTACAACTGTAGACAATCATAACAATCATACTTAATCTTCTCCCAATACCTCTCCTATTAGTGACGAAGGTATCTTGGTGAAAGATGATACAAGCATTGAGGGTCTTGATTGTCCCTCTCCTCCTCCCCCTTTAGAATATATTAGAAAACAAGAAGATGGGATCATAGAAACATTTATAAACATCAACTTACCTAGTCTCCCTAACCATGATGATCAATATTGTCCTTCTCTTAATATCCCTCCTCAATGCAAAGAGGATAGGTTGGTATTAGAAGATACACCTATTAAGAGTCATGAGAATATTTCTTCTCCCTTCCCTAATGCCCCTACCATATGGGAAGATCTATTTGGTAAGTATGAAAATCATAGTGGTCCTTCTCTTGATGCCTAACCTACTGGTATGTGCAGGATCATCATGGAAAAAACAAGCCCTTAAGTGGCAAAAAATTTAGAAAAATTAGAGTTAGGCAACTTGACATAAAAATTTGAATAAGTTATCTATATTATTTCAAAAATATGTAAGAATAGAATCTATAGAAAGTTGAATGTAGTTTCTAAACTACTAGGTTTATTTTAAAAAAAATAAAATCTATTTGGTGAAAATCTAAAATTTCAATGCAGTAGTACTTAAATTTCAAGGAAAAAATAAGTAGGTGTCTTGTCTGACCACCCTAACCACAATAAAATGATAATATATTTTTATAATATTTTAGACATAAGTAGAAGATTGATGTCTAGATGTGATGCATATTTTCTTGTAATTTTTTTCCAAGTAAATAATTAATTATGATTTTTTTATTACAACTTTTAAAAAATATAAAAAAGTCATATGTCTGACCACCATAACTTGGTCAAAACTTCATGAAATTCAATTTTTCTTTTTTTAATCCTATAGTATGTGAACCATAGAATGGGATGCATATTTTGGATTCAAAAAATGTGATACCATTTGAAAGCTATAGATGTTTTTCAATCAGTCTATCAATCAACACTTTAGTCATAATTCAAATAGAAAATTCAATAATAATTATTTATTAAATTCAAAGTAAATCATAATTTATATTGGTGGAAAGTTGAGAATCTCCTTTAAAAACCCTTTTTATTTCATCAGTTTTGGGTAAAAAAAAGTTGTCAGCCACATACCCTACAAATACCCATCATATTGCCACTTTTTGGCCCATCATGATCCTGCGCATACCCCTACTTGTGATGAAGCTAGTTTATAAAATCTAACCATGGAATGTGGTGAACATCTTATAAGCTCTCCTACTAGGGTAGATAGTGCCGCACCAGAGAATGAGACCTTAGCAAAAAAGTACAATCAAATAGATCCTTCTCCTAATATCCGCACTATTGGTAAACAAGACAATCCAACCATTGATAACTCCCTTACTTGCGATGAAGTTATTTTGGAAGAATCAATCCTTGCATGTCAAGAATATTTTCTTTGCAGTTCTCCTAACAACTCTCCTCCTAGGGAGGATATCATGGTGCAAGAAAAGGATAACAATGACTATAATGATATAGTGTCCTTAGAAGATGATGATGAGTCAAAATTTGATTCTCCTTCACTAAGGAACATTAATATTATTCAACCTCAACTCATCCTTTTCCCACCTTCAAAAAAAATTCCAACTAAAAATAAACGTAAACTTGTCCTTTACCCACCTAAGAATAATGTTTTGCAGCAATCGAGTCATAATATGATTTCTCATACATATACTACTATAAATAATCCACAACCACAACAACCAACCCCAAAACCCCTACCTTTTATGAACCACATCTTACCAAGCCCTCCTTGTTTATCCCCACAAAGTGGAAAGGATTACAATCTTATTGAACAACTAAAGAATACTCTTGCTAAGATATCATTATGAGACCTTATTCAAGCTTCCCCTCACTACCACAACATGTTTCAAAAAACCTTACAACAAGTTCCTATCCCTTCCAATGCACATTCGAATGACATAGAAGCCATGATCCAAGAAATAAATGTTGACATTGTTTTCCACCAAAGTGAACTCCCCCCTTTAGAAGTGCAAAACAAAAATGAAGCTTTCATAATGATATCTCAATAGAAAAGAAAAGGGATAAAGAAAACTCTAGTAGATATCGACTTTTCCTTTAATGTGTGTAGTGTGAGGCTTCTGGATAGGCTTGGCATTGATAAATCAAATATTCAAACTGATTCATTATCTATTAAGGGATTTGACAATGTAAAAAAAAAACCACTCAATGTGATTACTTTACCTATTATAGTTGGGAAGGCCACATTGTAAACACAAATCCATGTTATGCATCATGAAATTTCATATAATCTACTTTTAGGAAAACCATGGATTCATGCAATGAATGGGGTTCCTTATAGTCTTCATCATAAAATGAAATACATCTACAATAAGGGTATGTGCAGGATCATCATGGAAAAAATAGACCCTTAAGTGGCAAAAAATTTAGAAAAAACAGATTTAGGCAACTTGACGTAAAAATTTGAATAAGTTATCTATATTATTTGAAAAATATATAAGAATAGAATCTATAGAAAATTGAATGTAGTTTCTAAACTACTAGGTTTGTTTAAAAAAAAGAAAATCTATTTGGTGAAAATTTGAAATTTCAATTAAGTGGTACTTAAATTTCAAGGAAAAAACAAGAAGTAGGTGTCTGTCTGACCACCCTAACCATAATAAAATGATAATATTTTTTATAATATTTTAGATATAAGTAGAGGACTCATGCCCCAGTGTGATGCATATTTTTTTGTAATTTTTTTCCAAATAAATAATTAATTATGATTTTTTTATTACAATTTTTTTAAAAATATAAAAACTCGTATGTCTGACCACCTTAACCTGGTCAAAAATTCATGAAATTTTCTTTTTCTTTTTTTAATCCTATAGAATGTTATGCATGTTTTGGATTCAAAAAATGTGATATTGTTTGAAAGCTATAGATTTTTTTCAATCAGCCTATCAATAAGGACTTTAGTAGTAATTTGAATAGAAAACAAATAATAATTACTTATTAAATTAAAATTAAAGCATAATTTATATTGGGGGAAAGATTAGAATATCCTTTAAAAACCCTTTTCATTTCATTAATTTTGGGTAAGAAAATAGTCGTCAGCCACATACCCATCATATTGCCACTTTTTGTCCCATCATGATCCTACACATACCCATAACAAAGTGTACACACTTGAAGCTGACCCTGAACCAAATAGTTGTTTGAACATCGACAAAAATAAGGAAAATGCTTTGGCAACATTAAGACCAACTACACAAGTGGAACCCATGCAAAAAATAGACAAAGAAAAACATATCAAGCATGTCACAAAGATATTAGAAGATGATTGCGGTTCCCTAGATTTCAAACATACATTCATGGGAAAATACAAGGTCATACAAAAACACTCTAAAATGGGGAAATAAAAAGTGGTAATGTCAACACAAAACTCGAAAGATCCTTCCAAAGCATTTGTCTCAACCACTTCAGACCACAAGTCAACAAATTAGACCAAAAAAATGATTAAATTAATCACGAGCAACCATCAGATCCAAAATCAATGAAAAAGCTTTATAGAAAAGGTTATGGACTTATGAAACAACTTGACTATAGTGGAAAAGGATCTGATGCTAGAGAGCAAGGTATCCACAACCCTATAGAGCCTACCATGCAAGAAATGACTCATGGTCTTGGTTAATTTCTTTTGATATAAATAAACAAGCCTTCACTCAATGTCAACACCATCATTTCTTCTAAGCTGACTTTAATAGTAATACATCTTGAACTGATAGACACTAGTGGTCTTTATCCTTTGCAAGAAATGACACAAACAAAGACATCCTTGCTTAATGTAAATGTCATCTTGCAAAACACTAATGATTTGAATTTGTTATATTTTACACCCTCCTATATAAAGGAGAGAACAAAATCTCACAATCTAAAGAGTTTTGCATAGATACGACATCTTGTACCAAGCAAGAGAAATCTTTGTCACATAATAAAGGAACATCTACTGTTGATCAAGAGGGTATCTTATCAAGACTCCTCCAAAATCACTTGATATCCCTTCCTCCAAGAACATGAAAGAAATTATATTACAATACTTCATTTTGTGCTTATCATAGAGTTCATGGTCATTCTACTAATGAATGTAAGGATTTGAGTAGTAAAATCCAACATCTTAAGGAGTTTGGTGCTCTCCCTTATGTGGGGACACCTCATTCCTCTAATTGATACTAATTTTCACTCTACCGTGCATCTTATCAATCATTTCGGCTCTTCCTTGTCCTACACTAAGTGGGGGCAAGGGGTTTGATAGCCTTGTCCTCATATGTCACTTATTGTTGCCTCTTTTGGCTAGTTGTTAACCTTTCATGAACATAAAGAGCAAGCTTGGAATGTGGACGACATGCCTTAAGTTGGCTTGCATGTGACATACCACCTTTTTCATCGCTTAGCTTATCGAAAATATATGAATTGGCATAGGAATTTCTAAATAAGCTCTCAAGTCTTATACTACTTTCAAGCAATTTCTCACATTAATGGTGTTAGTAGCCACTTTAAAGTCAGGGAATACATCAACACTCATATTTCATTATGTGATTTCTTTCTTCTCGCGATGCATCCTTTTCTTGGTGGTGTCATTGGGCTTGATTTCCTCCAAGAGCATGATATTTCTTTAACTTGTCCTCTCTTGGAAACATTAAATACAATGTTACCTAAGATGAGACCTTTTATTTGTTCTCTCTTGGATAAATTAAATACAAATTTACCTAAGATGAGACCTTTCATTTTTCCTCTCTTGGAGATGTTAAATATAATATTCCGTAAAAAGAGACCTTGTAACATGAAGTAAGAAAAATCCCTTTGAGCATTCCTTACACTATTTTACATTTACAATGTCTATGAGTTTTAAGCATATGAAGTTTTTCTTGCCTCATGGAGCTTGAAGATCATTTTTGTGTGGCACCTTATCAAATTTATCAAGAGGTATAACTTGGGTATGGTTTGAGTGGGAAGCCCAATAGCTTGATCCACCTTTTTATTTCTGCTTATTTTTACTTCTCTTCCTTCTATTTATTGTACTTGTATGATCGTGTATCTCAATTTGTTGCAATCATTCACCTTGTGCATGTCCTTTTGCACTCATATTTGTTATCCTAGACCATCCACATTGCTATGATTGGATCCCTCTTGAATGTCTACTTTAGTGTGAGTTTGAAGCAAGTTCATCCTCTCACTAAAGTGGGGGCTAAATGTGGACACTAAAAAAGTAACCCTTCTACTAATTATGTCTCATTTGGGCCCTCATTGTGATTTTGGACTTACTTTTTCCTTGATCTACTATTTTGAGGTGTTTTACACATCCACATTAGGTCTTGGTCCCTTGTAAACTGAATAAAATGCATGTCTTCTAATGGTGTTGTAAAGTGTTGTAAATCACTTTCACACTTTTCTAGACTTTTATTAAGCATTTAAGTCTAATGGATGTGTAATGCCCCGTCTTGTAACCTAAAGAATATTGCATTGTCTACGATAGTGTAATAATTTATTTTTTTAAAGAATAAGCATTTACTTAACTAATTGCAAACATTCCCTAAGTAACGCGATGACACATTACTTGAAAATCCCATAGATGACAATAGTATTTAACATAGCATGTATTTAATTCTCATAAACTTAAAAGCATACATTGAATAACATATAAATTACATCATTAAAGATATAGAGAGCAAATATGATTCTTTCTTAAATTGCATTTGAAATAACTATTACAATACTCATTTTCCAAATGAGGTAGGTCAAATAAAAATATACAATTACATATTACAAATGTTTACCTCATTAACAATTGAGGAGTGTTACAAATATAAGTTTTCCACTAATACAAATAAGAAAGTACATTTCCACTCACGAGCTCTGCATCCAAGAAGTACTCGTTGCCACGAACAAGAACTGGGGACCCATCGAAGTAAGGTGCATGTTCCACCCAACCATGTGGTACCCATAGGTCCACCCCCCATGCTAGGAGATAGTAAAAAGGTTCCCTAGACATTACCTACAAACTGTAAACACAAGAAAAACCATAGACAAACTATACAAGTACAAACTTAACTTATTGGTTACATTACTTCCAAAATAGAATGATCAAATATGCTAAGTTCACAAGAACATTGTTATTATAGGTGGAGTGTCATCACAATGTAGCATAGGTTACCCTGGTGTTTCTTCCTAGGTTCCGGCCCCCCACTTGGGTTACCTTGGTAACCTCTTACGAAACTGGGCCCCACATGCAATCTGTTGCGGTATCGAATATATTTTAAAATAACAAGATATCGACTTTTCCATTCTAGGCCTTCTCAACTCATTCCCAAGACTAAACTAGCTCTTGAGTCCATGAGTGAGGAATAATTAATCCAGTTAAATATTTTAGACTACCCAATGTATTGATTTTGTTTTCATTGATTAACTAACTCTACATGAGTTACCCATGCACCACTTTGTGTGTCAGCCCTCACAAAGAGCCACTCCCCTAAAAATAACACAAGGAATCTAAGTTCACTAACTAAGGTAAGCAAAGTGCACATAAATCAACATATAATACCAAACATATCACAACGAACATCACAACCTGTTCATAGAACCAGGTGTCTAAAAAACAAGCAAAAGCATGTGCACTACCCTAGTTAGTTCAAAATATGAAACCATCATAAAAATTAACTGGCTTTCAAGAAATTACATCTGGAAGACTTGAAATCTCATATAACCCAAATTTTCCCAATCAAAGAGAAAACCACTTAAAGAAAATTAGTCAAAAATAAGAATATAATGTTAGGATTTACTAAATCCAAACAATCGAGTAGCATAAAGCATGAAATTAATCAACTAAAATATAATCCATTTAACAACCGTTATAAAAATTAAAACTAACAATTAACTCCAACTCCACACTCATGCATTATAATGAAATTTTTGATTTCTCTACTTGATATATTTCATAATAAAATGTCCATTCACACTTTTCTTATACTAATTAGCATTATACCAATCATTTTAATAAAAGATCATCAAATCAATATAATTAAACATTTATTTAAATATATAAATAAATATTATTAATTATCCAAATTAAAATTATATTCACCTAACTTTAATAACAAATTATAAACTTATATATTATAATATATATATATATATGCATTACATATATAACATATATTTAAATAATATATATTATATATGAAACTTATACATATAAATTATAATTATATTTTAAAACTAAATTAAAAACAATTTAAAATTTATAACAAATAAAAAGTAGGGGCCTGACTATCTACACAACTGAACCCTCCATGGGAGGGCATAGCTGTGAAAGTAGCACCGACACTGCCTGTGAAGGTAGCATTGGGCGCTGCCCTCATAGCTAGCTCCCCTATGGGGTCGGCCGTAGGGATAGCCCCCCCTGCAGCTCCCAATATTTTTAAACACATTTTTGTTTTCAAATAAAAACTGTGATTTAAAAATCACGTACAGAAATAAAATGGAGTTCAGATGAATTTCTCAATACAATTTCACAATATGACAATATATATAATTTTATAATGACAACTAAAATAGAATGTAATAAAAATTCTATAATCAGGTTAAAATTATTAGAGAGGGTTTTCTATGGAAATTGAGAAATTTAACATTTTATCACAAATTTTGAGAAAGATCTTCAATTTCATCAACAGAGGATTTTCAATTCTAATTACCCAAAATCATTTGTATAGCAAATTTCTTTCCTAAGATTTATTTTCCCCAAATTTAATAGAAATCTACTTTTATAAACCAACGGAGATTTCTTCAGAATTTTCTATTGTTAAATAAAGCCTTCTGTGTTGCTCTCTGATTTAACTATTAAACTTTATTTCAAAATTTTCACAGAGAAGTAACAAATTTCTACATAATTATTTTTCACATAAAACACCGAGAAGTACAGAAGTCACAAACACAATAATTTCCTCAGGAAATCTTTTAAATTCACAATTTAACAAAACTTGCATAGAACTAATTCTTACACAGGCAATCTTTTCAAAAGAAAATAAATTAAATAAATAGGGAAAAACCTGTATTCCTGTAGCTTGAAGAATTTGACTATTGAGGAGAAGCTTTGCCTGCTGCGTGAAACTTCCAAAGTTCTTTTCAAATCTCCTCTTTCCAAAATATTGCAAAATATTGAACAAAAATCAATCTGAGAACCTCTTCTAGAAATTTAAATAAAAAACCCAACAAAATTCACAATCTTTTCCAACAGTTCTCTATTTTTTTTATTTCCCATGAAGTGTTTTCTTGTTTTCCCCAAATCTCATAATATTCTTTCTGAGAAAAATCCCAACAAGAATTTTGCAATAAATTTAACTAACACACATGGCAATTTTCAAGAAAACATCTACTAACCACTCACGGATATTTTCTTCCCACCATTAACAAGAATTTATTTTATTTGAAGAATTAAAGAATTCAATTTATTTTAAAGAATTAAAAAAAATTCAAAAATCAATTTCCTTTATTTTAATTCTTATTTAAAATTCCATTTCTCACAAAACATTTAAAGAATATAAAATCTATTCTCACAATATAAGTAAATTTAATTAATTAATTTAATAAAATAATTTTAATCTCAATGACTAAATTATTTTACCAATAAACTAATTTAATTAATTAAATAAAATATGAAACTTTTATTTACTTTATTTAAAATTAATTTAAATAAACATTAAAATTAAAAGAACATTAATCTACCATTAAATTCACAAAATTAACCTTTCATAACAAATAATCCAAACAGACACAGACGAAACATCCAAAAATACTATACCTAAACTAGTGACATATTGTGACTGGGTTTGAGACTAGACTAGGAAAAACCTTGTTACTACCTCCCAATCAACATTACCATTGAGTCTAGACATGCTCAGACCTGTGAAACCAGGTGGATTCAGTGTCCTGTACCTGCAATCCTGTAATCAAACAAATAACCTGTATATATATAGAATCCATGATTCAAACACACCGTGAGGAGAAAATCACGGAAATCACAAGACACTCGCAAGCGAGTGATGCAACTCCGTTCTCCTCACCAATAATCTCAATGACTAAATTATTTTACCAATAAACTAATTTAATTAATTAAATAAAATATGAAACTTTTATTTACTTTACTTAAAATTAATTTAAATAAACATTAAAATTAAAAGAACATTAATCTACCATTAAATTCACAAAATTAACCTTTCATAACAAATAATCCAAACAGACACACACGAAACATCCAAAAATACTATACCTAAACTAGTGACATACTGTGACTGGGTTTGAGACTAGACTAGGAAAAACCTTGTTACTACCTCCCAATCAACATTATCGTTGAGTTTGGACACGCTCAGACTTGTGAAACCAGGTGGATTCAGTGTCTTGTACCTGCAATCCTATAATCAAACAAATAACGTGTATATATATATAATCCATGATTCAAACACACCGTGAGGAGAAAATCACGGAAATCATAGGGCACTCGCAAGTGAGTGATGCAACTTCGTTCTCCTCACCAATACATATCACATCAAATTGACAAAGTAAATAACAATTAATCTACTATAAACATATATATAGCAGTAACATTTGAAGTAAACATCTATGCTAACATAAAGCATGTCAAAAATAATTACCACCATACAATGTATCATCACATCACAAAATAAATCCACTATCGCTCTAATGTCAGTGATCAATACATCAAAAAAGGTACCAGGGTCCATCAAAGTGAAAATATGATAACAATAAACATAAGAAAAATGGAGGGGTACTACATGATGTATCTCTCCATTAATTTAATTTTGTAAAATTTATTTAATTATATTTTCACATTAATCTAGAAGGCGTGTAAATTAAACCTGACCTTAATCTAGTGTTGTAATGTGTTTTACACATTCAAGTTGGATCATGTTCCTTTATAGGCTAAGTGGACCTCATTTTAATGTTGTAGAGTGTATTCAATCGCACTTTCACATTGAATTTTATGTCCCTAGCCCTAATCACCCTTTATATAATCATTAATAGGCCTCTATGACCCCATATTGTGCATCCCCATGCATATTTTGATAAAAAAAAACCTGACTAGATCAATAGATGAACTTAATTTATGCATTGCCTGACACTTTAGCTAGGAAAATGGTCCCTATGGGACCCATTCACCACTTTTGGAAAATGAGTCCCATCTAGGTGGGACTCATTCAGCTAGGATGGCGAATGAGTCCCATTTGAGATATTTTCGGAGTTTGAGCAAGAAAAATTAGGTTGTAAGTTTAATTTGCTTCAATGTCAGCCTTGGGGATTAAATTAATGGCCATTTGAGTTCCTTGCATATATAAACAAGACCTAAAATCATTTTTTCATAACGTATTCATGTTATCAAGTCAAGGAAGCAAGGGTTAAGCATTTCAAGTATTCACAAAGTCATCCAGATAGCAATCAAGATAAATTCTAAGCCATTCAAGGGAAGATTCTGCATCTATTGTTGTAGCAATTCAAGATCTATCACATAAAGTTTCTAATTACATTATCTCATATTCATGCTTCATTATCCTATTTGATCTTTTTTGTTTAATTACCTAAAAGGGGTTTGACTAAGGCAAACCCCTATTCTCTAACAATTAATATTTTCTCTCTCTTTCTTTGTGTGATTGTAGGTCTAGGTGCTTTGAAAGCTTGGAAATCATTGAAGAATATGTTACAAATTTTTTGAACTCATTTCCCTATTGGCAAGGTCAAAATCCTCACAAAAAGTCACCTATAGTTCTCAAAATCAAGGTTTCAGATCCAGACACCTAGAGGTACAAAAAGAGTAGACTGAGAGGTACATATTCCAATTTTGAGTTTCTAGAAAAGTCAAAGTGGATTCATTCACCATTGGTGATGAATGAGTCCCACTATACCTATTTTTTAGGTATTTTTGAGGATTTGGATACCCATTTTGCTTAAACAAGCTCCAATGTAGTTTTCCAGAATCGAGACTAGTTCACCTAGAATGGTGAATGAGTCCTACCAAGCTTAAAAATTAGCATTTCCAAAATTTTAGATATGTTTCTAGTCTTCAATACATTTACAGGTGCACATTTTCTATTCCATAAATATTTTTTTTGTTTATTTGCATTTCTAATTCATTTTCTAGGACATTTTGCATATTACATTATGTTTTCAAACATTTTAAATTTTTCAAGTTTACACTTGGTGGTGAGCCCCTTTCTTGTTTCATTCATCCCAAAGGATATCTTGTAGTTAGATCTCTCACATCCTTCATTGGGTTGAGTGTCTAAGGTATTCTTGAATGTGAACATTGTGAAATTAGACCACTCTTCCCTTCTTCCCCTTTTGTGTGAACAAGGAAGTTGTGCATCCATTTTTAGTGTCCATAGGATATATGTTTCATTTTGTAGTGTTGCACCAGATTCTTGGAAATTTTTATTGCATAGGAAGTATCACACATAATTGAGATCAGTTCATCAAATGATATGCCAATGTCCTTCAGCGTTTGTTTCATCCATAGTACTTGAGTGCAACATGAGGATGTTGCAATGTATTCAGCTTCAGTAGTAGATAAGATACAAAATCTTATTTCTTACTTGACCAAGCAACTAACTAGGAGCCAAGGAAATAAGCTCCA
Organism: Sequoia sempervirens; assembly: GCA_007258455.2. Taxonomy (NCBI): domain Eukaryota; kingdom Viridiplantae; phylum Streptophyta; class Pinopsida; order Cupressales; family Cupressaceae; genus Sequoia; species Sequoia sempervirens. Next base: position 113,848,301 of record VDFB02047230.1, read on the forward strand.
CCACTTGTGCTCAGCCTGTTATCAACACACCTATCCCAATCAGCATCGGTATAAGTTGTCAAAGTGAAATTTGAATCCTTTGGATACCATAACCCCATATCTTTTGTACCGTTCAAATATCTAAAGATCCTTTTTACTGCAACAACATGTGATTCCTTTAGTTCTTGCTAAAATCTAGCTACTAAACAAACAACAAACATAATGTCTGGTCTAGTAGCAGTCAAATATAACAATCCTCCAATCATTAAACTATACATACTTGCATCAGGTTTAGGTGAATCATGTTCTTTTGTCAACTTGCATCTGGTAACAATAGGTGTATAAACCGATTTGGAGTTCTCCAATCCAAAATTATTTAATAATTATTTGGTACACTTGGACTGAGAGATGAAAATTCCTTTGTTTCTCTGATTTACTTGTAGTCCAAGGAATAAATTTAACTCACCTATTATAGACATTTCAAATTCAACTTGCATTTCTTCTTTCAAGCTCTTCTTTCATTTCCTTCACCCAATTCTATTCATTGCATGCTTCCTCCATAGTTTTTGGCTCAGTTTTTGAGAGTAGACACAATAATACTTGCTCTTGAGCTTCTTTGCTTCTTGTGATGATTCCCTTATTATTATCTCCAATAATCTATTTTTCTGAGTGGTTTCTCTACATACCTTGGGGTTTTAGTTGTAGATGAAGGAGCCTCCTTTGTCATCTAAGTCATCTAATTCATATTCAATATGCCTATCAAGATTTCTTTGAACTCATTCATCCACTTTCACATTCACACTTTTAACTATCTTGTTCAATATCTTATTGTAACACTGGTATGCTTTGCTTCTTGTAGAGTAACCCAAAAAATTTCCTTCATTGACTCTACTGTCAAACTTTCCAAGATTGTCCTCATTTGTCTCGATGTAGCATTTTCTTCTAAATTTTTTGAAGTACAAGTTTACAATGGGAGCTCTTCCATTCCATAGCTCTTATGATTTATTTCCATATTTCCTCTAGAATAGTACTCTTTTAAAAGTGTATACTACTATGTGTATTGCTTCTCTCCAGTAGACCTATGGTAAACCTGCTTCTATCATAATTGTTCTAGCTATTTCTTGGCCTATCTGGTTCATTATTTCAACTACACCATTCTACTATGGTGTTCTAGGGGTAGATAGTTATCTTTTAATGCCATGTTTCTCAAAGAAATTGTTGAATTCATTAGAAGTAAACTCTCCTCCTCTATCATATCTTAATCACTTGATTCTCCTGTTAACTTCATTCTCAACTCTTGCCTTGAAAATATTGAATTTTTCTAAAGCCTCTAATTTTTCTCTTAAAAATGTAACCCAAGTTAGTTTGGAGTAGTAATCTATTAAAAGCATGAAATATTTCTCACCTTGTAAGCTTCTTGTTCTGGTTGGACCACATAGGTCAATGTGTACTAGGTCCAACAATCTAGTAGATGATTCTTCTTTTCCTTGGAATTTTTCTCTGTCTTGTTTTCCTTCTTGGAATCCTTTGTAGATAATTTCTTTTGGTTTGGTCACTCTTGGAAAGTCTCTGACTGGTCTTGTTGAACTTATCCTTACCAAATTGTCGAAGTTGATGTGACACATCCTCCGGTACCAATGCCAACTATCATCGCACTGAGATAATAAGCATCTCTTTGTGTCTCCTTCCAATTGATACATATCCCCACTTGTTCTTTATCCAACTACAATAATAGTTTTAGATCTCACAACCATTGTCCTGAAATACCACATTATAGCCATTTTCGTACATTTGTCCAACACTCAAAAGATTATGATATAAACCCTTCACATAGTAAACATTGTAAGTGTTATGTTCTCCATCAAAGGTAATAGAACCAATTCCATCAATCTGTGTCATTTTATCATCTCAAAATCTAATATAATCTCCATCATATTTCTCAAGCTTCACAAACTTACTTTTATCACTAGTCATATGATTCAAACATCCACTATCAATTAGACATTCATCTCTATTTCTTTTAATGTATAATGCAACTTCAGTGATATCATTAGATTTTAGAAAAAATTTAGAGATATCAAATCTAGGTTCATCCTTTTCCACAAAAAACAAACAATCCTCATGATTTGATTCATCATTTGAAATACTGGCATTCTCATTAAAATAATAGTCCTTTTTATTGATCTTTTTAAAATTTTGTCTTGTTCCTTTCTTTGGATACATAGTTGCTTAATGACCAATATTTCCACATCTAAAACATTTAAGGGGTAACATACCTTTGTGCTTTCTGATGTACCTTTCTTTAGTTTTCTTATGAAGTTTGCTTCCAACTCATCTGAACTTTCACTATTTAGATCTTATTTTATTTTTGTGGCTTTGAAGGTTGCTTCAGATTTCTCCTTTCCTTTTACAAATTTCCTCATCTCAAACACGGTCAAGGTGTAAAATAGTTGCTCTCTGGTGAATTTCTTTGGATCATAAACTTCCTCAATAGCTAAGATCTTGTTACTATAGCTCTTTGGTAGGGTCATCAAAATATTCTCTATAACATCTTCATCTGTCAGAGTGCCTCCTTAATTTTTGACTTCATTTACTACACTATCAACTCTCTTAAAGTAGCTTGCTATATCTTCATCTTCTTCCATTCTCAAGTTTTCATATCTATGCTTAGTTGTCAACTTCTTTAACAATATTAATCTATCATTTCCTTCATAGATTTCTTTCAAATTTTCCCAGACTTCATAAGCAATGCTCAATGAAATAAATTTTGTTAACTTAATCTTAGAAAAAGCACTAAAGATTTCATACATTGATTTTTCATTTTCTTCATAGGATGAGGTCTCACCCACAGTACTAGGACCACTTGTTGGAACAACATATTTTTTCTCAATAGCTTTCCAAGTCTTGTAGCCTAGACAGATTAGGTAACCTCTCATTTGCACTTTCTAGAAAATGTAGTTAGATCCATCAAACACAGGGATTTTTAGTTTGTGCACCATCGTATCTGCCTCAAGGGGTTAATCTCTTCTTCAAGCAACCAAAGCTCTGAGACCAATTGTTGAAAAATCCAAATAAATAAGAGGGGGGTGAATCAATTATTATAAAACAATTTTCTTGACTTTAATTAATTTAGAGAAAAATTACATCAATCAGATAATAATCTAATAGATATGAACATGAAAGAACATAACAACACAATGCACAATGAACACCAATATTTATGTGTAAACCCAAGAAGGGGAAAGCCATAAAGAATGCTAATTATCAATTGTAAAACACTATTTAAGGTTATTTTTACAAAGGCCCACTACCAAAATGCTCATTGTACGTAAGGCTCATTGTTGGTGGTCTCATAGCTAAAGATAAAAAGGCTTACTACTAAAAGAGAAAGGATCACTGCCAACAGAAAAGGGCTTACTGCTAGAAGAATGATGAAAGGGAATCCACCACTAAAATAACTATCACCAACAATGAAATTGGATAGAATATCATTTTTTTCCCTCTGGTCGTATTCTTTTGCATACTTCATATTTTTTGGATTTTAATATTTGCATTCACCACACTTTCTTTCATTGAAAAAAATCAACTTTTACTTATACCATTCCATGTCTTCATAATCTCCTAAGTCGGCCAAACACAATTTGAATTAGGTCACCAAAAAACATTCCCCCAGTGGAAAGGAATGAAGTGTGAACTATACAAAACCTCCTCACTCAAATCAACACACTACATATTAATCATGATATCTAGAACCAAAGAATACAATATATACGTTACAATGCAAAAAATGTTCTAGGGTACGTTAGCCAATTTCAAATCAGTCTGGACCTATAAGAGTGTATCTTGTTATGTTGCAAAATGATTGGGTCCAAGACAAGCATGACCAAAGATAGATCATCATAACACAACATCTGAAGCTTGCCAATCTAGATCACAAAAGCATCAAAACAGAACCTTAATCAATCAAACAAGATATGTTGACATCAATGATAACTATTAATGACAACAATCATCAACATCACATTAAAATAAAAGTCTAATTATGGTATGTAAAATATTGAAAATGATGTCTTTTTGGTGCAAATTTAAACTCAACAATGCACTAAATTTATCAAATGAAGGTTGATATGAACAATTTGGGATAAGAAAAATTCTATAAACTAAAATAGTAAACTAAAAAAAAAAAGAATATAGTGTAGAAACAAATATTTTGATGCCCAAAAATCTACAAAAAATCCCTAATTGGGTGAATGGGTCCTAGCTCAGGGTTTTGAAAAATGGTTTTACAAATTTTTGAGTTCATTCTCATGGTTTTTAGATTCTAGACTGAGATACATGGTTACAATTTCAGTTTTCTATAAAATTAAGTCTAAACGCAAAACCAAAATAGTGCTCAATGAAAATCTAGGAGACCTAAGTTTAAATGCAATTTTGATTCAATGTTTTAATGTAAATGAATGATGATGCAATGTTATATAAATACTATGGAAAATGATTGATATTTTTGAATTTTCCATAGTTTAAAGGATACAAAAATGCAAACCTAAAATCCTAAATGAGGTGCAAACTAAAGCAAGTTAAGCAACCCTGAATGAGATTTAATTCAACGTAATGCAATGCAAATGAATGGAAATATCCATCCTTCGAAGGTCATCTCAAATAATAGTTGTAGGCTCATGGGTAGCCCATGGCTACCATGGTCAAATATCCTATAGTCCTTTTGCATGTGATGTACTAGAAGCACCATACCTATAAGAGAGTACAATGTACTACGATATATAGCTCCTAGTACACAAAACACTTGGGATAATAATATAGATGTGCAAGCATACTGTGACCCCAATCATAAATAGTCTAATCCACCTCCATGTTTCAGATGATATGAATGAACCCTCTATCTAAGTGTGTGCCTCACGCATTAGGAACTAGCGTTAATGTTGTAGTAACTATCATGATGCATTGTAGCAGTAGTGATCATGCATATAGTAGCCATCTGAGCTCGAAATAGGTCTTGATGCTTGCATCTCATATAGGCTGACCTAAACAATACTGCATATCATCCCGCATCTCCTCATGTGACCAATCATTTGTCAAACCGATGATCTCACCCTAGATAGGTATCGGTAGGATTTGGTGAATTTCCTCTAAGGTGATTGTCATCTCCCCTATAGGAAGGTGAAAGGTGCACATATCTATGTCCCACCTCTCTACAATAGCTATTAGCATACCATCATAATACCTCATGGGTGGTATGAGATATACCCAAAATAGTCTAGTCTTCTATAAGATGTCAATCTCATGCTTTGATAGCTTCAAAGTATACTCTTAAAGATGATAGAATTGTTATCCTCCTAGATGTTGTCAAGCTCAGAGAGGGACCTAATGAACGAAAAAGAAAAATAAATCCTAAATAAATAAATTAAATAATTAAATTTTTACTAAAGTTTCACTAGGACACTGTGGATACATTTCTCATTTTTGGATGGGGGGTTCCTGGACAATTTAGACATTTGTGGAAACTTTTTGTCTTAGAGTGATGCTTTATGCCAAAGGAGAACACTTTGCGAAATTTTTTCCTAGGGTCCTAAAAGCATGTGGCATTGAAAAAATCATATATTAAATACATGAATGTAGAGAAAAATAAGAGTAGAATCCACTTATTATATGTCGTATCTTGCCCCATGCTACCTCATCCCACAAAACCTTATTTCTCGGGGGTTTGTATGCTCATCTTCTAGGAGTATTCAATAAATCTACACCAAGGTAAAATTACAAAAGGTAAATGTCAAAATGATAGAATAAAAAGTGTAATTTTCATTCATATATATTAAACCCTATTTTATTAGTGTATTTAATTCAAATTAGCATGTCGAGGGCTAGTGAACTCAATTTTTGACACTGTTTGTTGTGTTGGATTTGTGATTCCATCCTTGACCTAACCTAATTCCTATCAATATGTGGTTATTTATATATACTACCCTATTGTAAGCGTTTAGATCATCAAACTCACGTATTTTGATAAATTGTACTCCTTTCTACGATAAAGTAAAATTTCACACTTATTTTGGACCTATTTTAGTGACCTCTCATTTATGAATTTTAAAACCTCATTAATAGGCCCCTAATACCCTTTATTGTGCATCACAAGGCCTACTTTTATTATTTCCCAACACTATAACTGAAAATGAATAAATGATATTAGTTAATTCAATGCCCCGAAATAAATGGAGTCCTCAACTTTTAGGTCAAGAACCATTCGCCCATGGGTGAATGGGTCCTCCTTAAGTTCAAAATTTCAAATTTAAACATGTTTTTGGTGGCATTTCAAGGTCCTAAACTTAAATTCTAAGTGTTGGCTTTCAAGATCTAATAAATGAGAAATTATAAAGGAAGCCTATAAAGCTAGTTCTTTCAATCATTTTTCACTAGACAAGCAAGATATTTACATGAGATCACAAGAATTTTCATTCAAGAGAAAGGATAAATCAATAAAGCATTCAAAAATGATGTCTTGGAGTAGCATTCTATTTGTTTTTGCAAGTCTTCAAGCTTATTTTTCCAAGAAGATCAAGCATTGTCAAAGATTGATGATAGATTCTATGTTTTGGAAGATGAACCAAGCCATTAAACCAAGTCTAATGATGTGTTTCCTAAGTCGTTCCATCTTCTATTATCATTCTATTTTTTTCCTAAAGCAAGGTATATTCAGATTTGTAATATATTAGGGTGATTTGGTATCTCCCAATGTAGATCTTTGTTACTTTTTATCATTTAATTTAGGGATCCTATTCTAAAACATTTGAGTAGGGTTTCATTGCATTTAATCTCTTATACTCTTATACACACTTAATATTAGGGCTCTTACACACTTTCATGTTTCATATCTATTCTTTTCATCAAGGTTTAATTACCAAACTAGGGGTTTTACTAAGTCAAACCCGCATGCACAACCAAACAAAAAAAATTATTTTTAAATTTATTACACATCTAGATTTAGGAGTGAAGGTGAAAATCTATAGGAAGGAAGTGTAGGATTCAAGTTTAGATTTTAGATTCAGAGATTTCTAGAAAAGGTGACTTGGACCCATTCATCCATGGGTGAATGAGTCCCTAACAGTCTTGCAAAAACTACTTTTGATGAGAATTGCATAGTGTTATTCCCTTTAGGATTTTCCAAAAAAAATGTTGTTTCTCTTAGTTTTATGCTTAATCTTCAAGATCCAGGTGATAGATTGCATTTTGGAGTTGATTTACTATCTTTAGTTTTTCTCTCCAAAGTGTTGTCTGAACTTGACCCATGTCATTCAAGAATAAGGAAATATGAAGACTCCCACTTTGAATTGATTCACCTAAGGGTTGATAATCACTTCATTGTGTGGATATCATTTCCTAATGAATTGAGGAAGATACGGTCTATTTCCCCCTTTTGGGCTTACATTTCTAGTTTAGGAAAGACCATATTTCCTTTATTTCACTACCAAAGACCAATTAGGAGGAATTATGAACTAAAATCCCTATGACTTCATCATTATCGTTCATTCATTGAGTGTTCCTAAAATCAAGTGTTGTTATTTTTTCTCTTGCTACGTTATTACCAATTCCAATGTCTTTGATAAGCTTGTATTTTAAAGTTAGCTTACCTAAGGAAATAATTATTTTAATTCATAAAAATATTGGAAGGTTTTTTTAATTAACTTTATATTCATGAACTAAATTTTCAACAATTTATCTTCCAAACTTTTTGAATTAAATTTATCTATTAATTAGGTTATGAAATCAATGATATTTTCATGTTTATTCATTAAATATAGGTCCCTGATATTTTTACTTTAAAAACTTGTGTAAAGAAGGAAATAAAAAAATAATTGATAATATAATAGTTCATTGATATTCTTTTGTAATCAATGGAGAATAAGAAATGACATATAGAAAATACCATAATAAACAGATACTATACCATATCCACACAAGGTCCTCTTGGTTTTAACTAAATTTACTACATCTTCAATAATTGGCAAGAAGAAAAAGGATATGTGGTGACAAATGCTAGTAGGGTGAGACCTTTTTATCTTCATAGATAAACTAAGAAATATAATGTGTTTAATTATTCATTAGTATTTCCATATATTGGGCATTGCACTATAAATGAAGATTGTAAATTAAAGAAATGCAAACTATGAAGCGCTTTTTCCTTGATTGTTTTGATTTTCAGCTTGTATAAATGTTTTTAGTTTCGAATGTGCCCACACTCAAGTAGAGTTATGAAAAATGTGTGCAATGTGCCACGTGGTGGATGCACAACTTTCATTTTTCATCTTCCTTTTGGGAGAGAGTTGATACATGTGTTGGCTCATCGGAGACTTTCTAAGGAGCTATATTCATGAGCTTGAAATTTTTTGCTTGTTTGACACATCATCTCTTTGTTGTGGTTGGATTGCACTTCTTGTGAAGCGATATCTTTTGGGAGTTTTTTGGAGCTTGCTAGCCTTTTCCTTTTCTTGGTTTTCAAGATGGAAGATTTGAGTCGGTATCTTTGGGTGATGTGATTGGTCAACTAGACCATTTTTCTACGTTGTGTTTCTAGGATTTGATCATTTACAGACCTCTATCTTTGCTAAATATCTAAAAAACATTAATCAGGCCACTGAGAATTGATGAGCAAAGATTGTTGTGACATAACCAAGGATCTACAATCAGATCATGTGCTATCCAAATCCAACACCTGGAAGTGATTAATTTTGTGTTGTGGCAACGTTTTCTTCTTTCTACAGCTATAAAAGAGAGGCAGTGACAAATGAAAGGGTTGGATTCCAAGTTTCAGTTTCCTTTGTCAAGAAAAAGTTTCTTTAGTTTTCTTAGGATATAGAACTATTTTAAGAATTAAAGTTGCAAAACTACATTTCTCTTGCATCTTATATCTTTTAAGGATTAAATTATTGTCAGATTAGCATCCAACCTTTATTTTAAAGTTCATTTGATATTTAAATCATGAATTATTGAGAATAAATCATTGAGACTGTGCATGTATGGCTTTTATCAAGCTTTATTTCTTTATGTTTTCATTCCAAATGAAGAACTGTGTCTTGCAAGCTAAATTTTAGTAGTTTAAGTAGTTAATTTCCATGTTGTATGCTCGTATAGTAGAATAATAACTTGCAAAAACTAGATTATGTCATTGGACTTCTCTATTTTTTTGAAAGGTTATTGTTTTATTATATTATGTTGTATTAGGAGGAAGAGTTCATGCAATTTCTGAATGTTTTTCCTGTTACCCTTAGAAATATTTATGTTTGATTAGACCTTAATGAACACCATCCATGGAAAGATTTGAAAGTCTACACTATGCTTGTTGTTAGCCTTTTTTGTTCATTCTCTTTCCAATAATGAAGGGTTGTTGTGTTTTATGTCTAATTATATCAATCATAGGAATGGTTGGGTTTTTTAATGTTGTAAAAGCATTGGCGCATGGCCATTTTTATGTTTTAATTTACATTTCCTTCTACCCTTTTCTCCAAACCCCAAAAAAGAGCTGAATTTCTATAAAAATCTCAAAGGTATTCAGTGAGGCGTAAATTGATCCCCCACTCACTAAATTTCCCATAAGACTATCAGAGAGGTGCAAGCTTTGATGATCAACACAAACTAATATTATAATAGTTGTGAATGGATTTTTGTTTCTAAGATATGGATGTATTATATAAATGGGTTGGAGATGTTGTGCATATAACACTTGAGATTGAGAAATGTTGAAGATTATAAAGTTTTCAATTTTCTAAGTAAAATTTTTTAGTCAATTATTTGAATGTTTAATCTATTTGGAAAATATGAACTATAATCATTTGAATTCTATGTGGGTGCCCTTGTTATGTATATTATCAGGTGTAAAATTATAATGATTCTAAACTATATGTATGTTAATATGTTAGAGAGCATGTGCTTGTCCATTGCTATGTATGAGTGCTATGTGATACAAATTCTTGTTGTATGTGGCTAGATTAAGTATTATCTAATTTTAAAATATTTGCATATAGATTTAAAACATAAAGCAATGTAAATGAAAAAATAAAGTTGACATCAAATTGACAAAAAAATATTGCAAATTGAAATAGAATGTTATCATCTAGTTGAAAAATTAATATTTATCTAGATTTTATGTGATAAGTGAGGTTTTGGAAGCGTTCACCATTAAATGGAAGTTGTTTTACCATTAATGTGCAGCTAAAACTTGTTTTAGGCCCAAATCTACAACTTGATTTAACCCTAAATTACTTTAGTGAAACCCAAAATTACATTATTAATTTAAATTTAACCACAAATGACTGAAAATAATCATGGACCTACCTAGTGTTTTCCTTTGCTTGAGGCATAATAGACATTGTCACTATCCTCACCATGTCTTTTTCCTTCATGCTCGTCATTTTCTGAGCACTATCCTTTTTCTTCAGCTCAATTCAACTAATCTACCAAATGAATTGAAAATACTTTAGTTGTCGGTTCATATAACTAGAAAAAAATTAATGAATTAATACCTTCAATCAAATGTATCATTGATTGAAGGTATCATTTTAGTTTTTTTCAATTCATTAAAATAACTTCATTCGAAGATGGACTTCGATCAAAGGTTCATCTCTGATCAAAGGTCATTTCATAAATGTCTTTGATTAAAGGAACTTTGTTTGAAAAAATATCTTCAAAAAAATATGTTCTATATAATTTCACCCTCCCACTCCAAAAAATTTCTTATCCCAAAAGTGGGAGTCACTAGGTGATTTGACCCATTGAATGATTCACTACAATGATATTGAGAAATTGACATGGGATTTTGATAATGGTATTTGTAATGATATGAAAAGTATCCCTCATTTAGAACCTTTTTAATCTCTTATCTCTTTTCTATTTCCAAGTTAATTTTCATTGTTGTTCTGAATGAAGCAATTCCTATGATGTGTTGGCTACACTAAATGCATTTATTACACAAATTTCCTTTTAAGTTCTAATATTATAAACAAACACTTGTTATTTCTTAACCTCAAGTAAAATATATGTAGTTACTCAAATATCAAGCTTCCTAAATTAATAATAAAGAATTTTCCATACTTAGCTAAAGCTATAAATCAAAAGAAAAATAAAATCATATACATATACAAAAAATTATTAGATTTTCTTCCTCCTCACAACTAAAGAGATGTGATAGCATAAATAAGAGGTGGCTCATAATGAGAAGAAAATCAATGGAGAGTGATGATGTAAAAATAACCTCATCAATATCATGAACTAAATACATTTCCTCATATCTTCCAGTCTACTTTACCTTGCCAATTAATTGTCTTTAGGATTAGTAATTGCTTGCTTTTTGTGAAAAGATGTACAATCTTTATTTCCTAAAATTAATTGAAATAAGCTAACCCACACTAACATAATGGTTTAGTTTCCAAGTATTGTACAAGTTATTATGCAGAATTGTTCATCATTCTCAGATAAGTGGATTCAATGTAGACTTCCATACAGTTGAAGACAAGCGGCAGAAGAATAGGTGTTAGAATTTTACAGAGCGCATGGTCGATCAAGTTTTTGAAGCTCTCTGTTATTTTCTGTTAAAAGACTTTATGGCTCACTCTGATCCTCTTTAATACTTTACGTTATGGAATTAAGTCCATTAGTTTGTTGAATTCATTTGAATTATTTTTTAGTGGTAACCTTTACCATCTAAATTATAGGATTTTGTTAGCTATTTTGTATAAATATGTAACCATCAGAAGCAATGATACAATGAGAGATATCATTATGTTGTCATAATGTGTTCTTAAACTATGTTTCTAAGATATACTTCAATATGAATAAATCAAGTTTTCCCCATCTCATTTTGAGTTATTAGTATTGTGAATGGAATCATCTTGAATGGAGTAATCTTGAAATTACAAAGTGTATGTGATTTGAGCTAAGCGTAGGGGCACCCAAGAGCTAGCCACTTGAGGGACTATTGAGTAGATAGATAAGTATTTTCTTTTTAATTCTATTGTTTTTATTTTGTAAATGATAAACATGAGTCAAGTTTATTTTCATGTGTCAATCTCTATTAAGTTAAATCCTATACGTTGTAGTTGATTTTGTAGTCTTTAATTTTGTTATCTAAAATTTTGGAGCACCCACTCCAATTAATAGTTGTAGGTTGTTATGTTTTTTTCTATTAACCACTAAATGTTAATTAAAGGTTGTTATCATTTCACTTTATAGTTTTATTGCAAGCACTTTATTTCAAGTAATTTACATGTTGTCTAGATTAACCATTTATGCTTTCTAGATTAAACACTCCATGCTTTTTAGTTTAGTTATTTCATGCTTTCTAGATAAATAATATCTTGCTTTCTAGTTTAGCGGCCTCTTAGTTTAAGTTATGTTTCAGCTATTTCAAACATTTAGAAAATATGAGAGAGATAGTCAAGATGTTTTCTATTGCATATAGCTTTCGAACACTACCCAGTCAATATGTAATTGATACATTTTCAACTAAAGATATAGGACCTAACGACAACATGTAAAACAGTGTGAAAAATGCATGGTCATAGAAGGAACAAGGATGGTAAATGTTAAATTACACTTGGAGAAATAACATATATAATATTGGGCATGCAAGTGGTAGTTATGGAGTTTAGGTTGGAAGATGTGAGGTGGAAGGATACACACACACACACATATGGAGAGAGAGAGAGAGAGAGATGAAAAACACTCTTAGGTATAAAAAATTCAAAAATGAGTAAAACACATGTAAAAAGAAGTTTCCTATATGTAAATGGGAGGATGGATAGGAAAAAAAAGTTGATAAAATCCGCATAATAAAACACAAACCCTAAGGTAATAAAAGGCTATTTGACATGTATAATAAAGAGAAATGAAATGCTAAAGAAATAGAAAAATATAATAAAGAAATGAAAAAACATACATCAAATGATGATAATTGCAAAGAAAGTACAAGATTCTAGCATATAGGAAAGTTGGAATTCAGTAGATAAAGGAAGGGAATACAAATCCTTTTGTGTAATATTTGGTAATTAATTATGTGAAACAATTAGACAAATCGCCTAAATTAATCATAATTAAAACTAATCATTATCATAAATATAAAAATTAAATTAAATTTAAAATAATATTTAATGAAATTTAATAATAATCAAATATTGTGATAAATGTGCAATGATGAAAAACGTATCCCCTTACATTTTCACATTTGTTTAGGCCCTCCCTATTAAATTGAGCATAAGGTTTCCTTGATATAGTTTTGTAATGTGTTTAACACATTCACAATAGGTCTTGTCCCTTGTAAACTAAATTAACATCATTGTGCCTTACTTAGGGTGTTGTAAAGTGTACATTTGCACTTTCACACTAATCTAGGGCTTCATTAAAAAATTGGGCTTCATTCTGCATTATTTGGTCCTATTTTTCATTCACACACCTTAATTAATGCATCTTTATGAGGATAATGTTCACGTAAACCAACATCCAATTATAATTCACATGGTTTTAGATTGTATGGCCCATATTTAGTGATCTGGGATTGATACACCACCTTGGGTGTATGTGTCCCACCTAAGTTTTGGGGCCCCAATATGGATTTCACATCAATCTAATTGTATTTCCAAAAATTGTATACTCTTGAAGAAAGAGACAATTTTGTGGTAAAACTAGGTCCTACTTTAGGAACCTTCCATCAATCACCCCTTAAAATTGCATTTAAAGGCCCCTAATACTCCTGATTTTGGACTTTGAGGCCTAATTTACCCATGAAAACACTTAAATCCCAACAAATATCATTAAAACCACTCAAATTTTGTGAAACCCACCAAAAATATCCCTAGTGAGATTAAGTCACCCAAGGTGGCGACTTAGTCCCTTCTGGGGTATTTTCAACTTTTGAGTGAAAATTTCATTAATTCAATTTAATTTTTTAATGGATGTTGGTCTATTACGTCTAAATAATAGGAAAATTAGGTGTTGATGATTATAAATACACATTTTAACTCATTTTTCACATCTCCTAGTCATTTTTACAAAAAAAACAAAAGTCAAGAGCAAAAGTGTCTTACACAAGAAGATTCAATAGCATTTTGTAGCAAAGTTGAAGCTTTGGGGCAGCAAAGTAGGGTTTTGGTAGGGTGAATCATGGAGAAATCTAGGTTGAAGAGATGCAACTAGCCATCAAATCACACCTAATGACTTGTTTTGAAAGTGATTCCATCTTCCATGTTCTTCTTATCTTCAAATTTAAGGTTCACATTACATTTTACATATCATTTACATTCATTTGAAGTGTTGTAGGGTTTCTTGCATCATTCAAGTGCCATTTAATCACCTCATTCTAGAACATTAGAATAGGGTTTTATCTCATTTTTAGCTTTCCTTAGTCTTAGACACACTTAAGACTAGGGTTTTAATGAAGATTTTTTCATTCACAAAGTTTGAATACCAACTAGGGGTGCAAACCCCCCATTAAAAACCAATCTATCTTCTATTTTGTAGGGTTTTTTGAAGATTCAGATTTGGATTTCCATCAAAAAGTAGAGTGCAGGTTGTGGGCTTCCATTTCCACTTTCGAATTTGTAGAAAATCCAAAGTGGACTAAGTCACCCATAGTGGCAACTTAGTCCCACTATATTGTTGTTTTAGAAATTTTTATAGATTCAGACACCATTTTGGCATAAATAGCTTTCTAGGCAGTTTCCCTATTCTGGGACTAAGTCGCCCAGCCTGGCGTAAGTGTCCCAATTGCCTCAAAAATTAGAATTTCTAAAATTTCAGAAGCCTTTGCAATCTCTAGTCTGCTCCTCATCAATTTCTAGGTGCATAACTCCTATTTTACATCTTTATTTTATCATTTATTGCATCCATTTTACTTTGTTGTATATCACACTTTGTTTTCAAACAAGTTAATTTTCCTAAGTTTTGCATCATTGGATCATTTCATTTTTATATCAAAGCATTAAGACATGTTAATTAGGCATAATATATTTCATTTACCTAGACTTTGAGTGTAAACCCTTGCATTTTGGACCCTATCCAATTCCCTTTCCCTTTTATGTGAAAAACCCTAGGAGGAGCAAAGTATTGTGAGAGAAATCCAAAATCATCATTTACACTAATAATTTCTTGAAAAATGTGTCCCAAATCTTAGCCTAAATGGAATCATATTCCACTTCTAGTGTATGAGTCCTTTGTGGCCTAAACCTAAATTAATTTCAAATTCTTGGCGACATTTTATTCTCCAAGATTTGATGTCAGCTTGTAGTGTTGTAATTTTGAGAAATTTGACATCAACAAGCATAAATACAAGATTATTTCACATATTTTCTCCTAAGCTTCTAAATATCCATGCATTATAGAAAAATTGTGATCAATATCACTTACAAGAGCATTCAAGAGCTGATTATCAAGTGTTTTAGAGCATCATTCAACTATAAAGCATCATGTCAAAGTCATCATGGTTCATGTTTATTTTTTAGCTAATATTTGTGATGTAGGTTTTCATAATTCAAGCAAGCATTCAACTCAAGATCCATATCATTCAAGAAAAATTCAAGATCTACATCCTTTGGATTAATTTCATACATGTTTGCAACACTTTATTTCTAAGGTTTGGTGAGTTGCAACATATCATTTTATTCATTCATCATTCATCCTTTTCATTTCATTTCATTTCAAGGTTTGATTACATAAATAGGGTTTGACCAAGGAAAACCCCTTTCAACTAACAAAACATCTTCCCATCTCTTTAGTGTGTGATTTGCAATCCTAGGATTGAGATACATTAAAGAGAAAGATTTGAAGAAGTTCTCAAAATGTTTAAGTTGTCAAAGTTGTCTCCTTGTTTACAAGATCATTAAAAGGCATCTATAGAGTAGAATTTAGCATTTCAGATTCTGAAAATCAAGTTGAGAAGACAAAGTAGACATTGAAGAGAAAATCCAAGTATTGATCCTTCAAAAAAGCTAAGGATTTATACACCTTTTCTAGCATTTGAGTCCCAGTATAGTGGATTTTCTAGATTTCAAGAGTTCCAAAATTGTCATTCCCAAATTTTTGTTCCTACCTAGAAACCTTAATCTAGGACTAAATTGCCTAGCCTAGCATATGAGTCTCAGTGCACATTAAATTCAATATTTTCAGCATTTCAAGTCTTCGTTCAAGCTTCTACAGGTTCCCAATTACCCCTCTATACATTTCTAATTTACTATTTTGTTTATCATTCATTGTGAGGTCATCTATTCAAGTCTTGCATATCATTAGGTTTGACCATTGATTTTTGCATGTTACTTGTCTTTCCAAGCCCTAGATTGGTGGTGAAGCCTCTTTTAGTCCTTAATCACACCCTAGGATACCTTATTGCAAGATATTTTTCCCCCACTTCATCCTTGGATTGAGATCTCTAACGTTTCCTTCAATGCAACAAGTGTGAAATACAAACCCTATCCCGAAGCTCCATCTTCTAAAAGGTGGGATACCCTATTTCCATTGCTACATTTTGGTGAACCTGGCATGAACACTTCATTTCTCATTTGGAATGTACCATATTCCTAGATCTAGCTTACATTTAATTTACATTAGGATTTTGCATTATTCGATTTGCATCCAAGGTTTCTAAATATTGCATTAGTGAAAGTGCATATGGGTTGTATTTTGCATTTTGAATCATTTAATTTCATTTGAAATCTATAATTTCACTTATCTTAGACATCATACACACTAGAAAAAATAACATTCAGATAAAAAAAATTAAACACACTACCAAAACCTTAATTTGGGACTCATATGCCCCTCTAGGCGATTTAGTCCCAATACAAGTGGTTTTGCCTAATTTCTAGATATTTTGTGGTGATTATTATTTAGCATTTAAACAAGCATGAAAAACCCTGATTAGGACTCGTAAGTCCCTCTTGGAAATTTAGTCTCATTTCAAATTTTAAACTTCATTTTCTAGCATTAGGGTATGTGCAAGATCATCATGGAAAAAGTAAGCCCTTAAATGGCAAAAAATTTAGAAAAAATAGAGTTAGGAAACTTGATGTAAAAATTGGAATAAGTAATCCATATTATTTTAAAAATATGTAAGAATAGAATCTTTAGAAAATTTAATGTAGTTTCTAAACTACAAGGTTTATTTTAAAATAATAATCTATTTGGTGAAAATTTGAAATTTCAATGTAGTAGTACTTAAATTTTAGGGAAAAAATAAGAAGTAGGTGTTTGATTGACCACCCTAACCACAATAAAATGATAATATTTTTTTATAAGATTTTAGATATAAGTAGAGGACTCATCTCCCGATGTGATGCATATTTTTTGTAATTTTTTCCAAGTTAATAATTAATTATGAATTTTTTATTACAAAATTTAAAAAATATAAAAACTTGTATGTCTCAACACCTTAACTTGGTCAAAACTTCATGAAATTCAATTTTATTTTTTAATCATATAGTATGAGAAGCATAGAATTTGACACATGTTTTGGATTCAAAAAATGTGATACCGTTTGAAAGCTATAGATGTTTTTCAACTAACCTATCAATCGGGACTTTAGTCATAATTCAAATAGAAAATGAATAATAATTATTTATTAAATTCAAAGTAAAGAATAATTTATATTGGTGGAAAGCTGAGAATCTCCTTAAAAAACCCTTTTCATTTCATCAATTTTGGTTAAAAAAAAGTCATCAGCCACATACCCTACACATACCCATAATATCGCCACTTTTTGGCCCATCATGATCTTTCACATACCCATTAAAAACTCTATTTCTATATTTTTGTTTGCTACTGTTAGTTATCTATTTTAGTTTTTAGAGTTTCTATTTTCTTCAATTCATTGCATCTAGCTTCATTTGGTTTATTTTGTGCATTTCCTTGTCTCAATCTTACAGGTCTAAACATTTGATTATAGTTTATTGCATTACATTTCATAATAGATATGTGCTTTGGTAAACTTTAGATGTCATTGAAATCATTAGTGGATGTGTCAAGTTGTTCTTTCAAGAATGAACTTAATGAAATTGAACTTACACATGCTCACTCCACTCCTAATGCATGTCCTTGTAATGATGTCGACATCATTGGAGAAGATGATGACAACATGAACAACTTTTAAAATGATTTCCTTAACAACCTTGAGAACAATGCATCCTTTTATCCTTCTTTGAAACAACCAACACCCCTTACCATCCCACCACTTGAGATGTTTAGACTTTTACATCTTGAAATCTAAACACAAATTGAGCCTAATTTCCCTACAATAAGTGAACCTAGTTCCTCTAACGAAGAAAAAAATCAACCATTCTATGTTAGCAAGGTAACAAATACTCCAATCAACCTAGAAGAGACATATGGAAAAGGATTCACAGTCTTGAGAAAAAAACGATGCGATACAACAAGTGAACATGAAATTCATTGAGTCTTAGAGAAAATTCCAATTGAAGATACTAAAGGGATAGAATATCAATAACCTCCTCTTGACATAAGTGTTCTTCCTAAAGAGAAATCAATGCCTCAAAAAATGATAAGGATTCTGAGGAAATTTTAGGTCCTTCGACCCTTATTCCACATAGAGAATTTCGTGGATTTAGTAAGCAAGGAAGGCCTTACAAATGAAATAAAATACAATTCCCTTGTCTTGCATCTACAACTGAAAGAACTTTACACATACTTTTAAGCCAAGGACTTATTACATTACCACCCATGCTAGAAATTTGATTTCCAAATCCTAAGAACAAAAACACATCTCATTGTAGATACCATATAATTTTTGGGCATAGTACTGATGAGTGTCATGCTTTAAAACAAATATTTAAAAAGTTTAATATCATAGAAATAGTTTCTTGAAGCGTGTCATTTTTCTCCTTTCCATGTAATGGTTGTAGGATCGTAACATTCTCACTATTACATGCTTTACATTCATTTTAAATCATTTCAAACTGCAAGGATCTCTCCCTCATCATCTACCTTGTCTCATTCTTTTCTTGCACTCAGTGTGAGAAACAATTAGATAGCCTTTTCCTAGTAATGTATTCGTCATTGTCCCATTGGATAGTTTTCTTCCTTCTATATATATTGATCGAGATTGGGATGTGGACGACCTACTAATAGGTTGACTCGCATGGGCCTTACTAGTTTTGTCTTTGTTTTCACTTTTCATGTTTCTTTTGTGTGATTGCATGTGCATAATGTGACCCCTCATACTATTCTGTTTTGTGTACCTCTCTAATTATGGCATTCCTCTATTTGTACCTGCATTCTTCTTTATGTCATAAATATTGTATCTTTTGTTTTTCTTGTGTTTTCATTTTTGCGGATGATGCAAGGTGTTGAGGCATTCATGTCTCTTTGATGCTGACCCAAAAATAATTTCTTTGTTTTCACTCTTTGTGTCATTCTTCTCGTTCGATGAGTATTTGGGGAATGATGATAATTTTGAGCTGTATAAAAACATTGTAGGAAAGACATACTGACCCTAAATCAATGGATCCCTTGTGTGATTTTTTTGGGGGTAAATCCCTTTTTCAATGACAATATTCTTTCATGCTTCGTAATGTAGTCTTCTTACTTCATGTGATGTGTCTTTCACTTTGTGGTGACATTGGGTGTGATTTCCTTCAAGAGTGTGATCTCTCTTATCATATTATATTCCTCTTACTGCCCTGATGTGACACACTGCATCCCCTAAGTTGTGAATCTTCTATTCTTCAATTGGTCCTCTCTTGGAGACATTTGGGCCAATGTCCCCTATGTTAAGACCTTACATGAACTAAGAAAAACTCCTTTGAATGTACCTTACACTATTTTTCATTTATAATAATTGTTATATGGCCACCTTGCATAACACACTTTTCTAGCCTAGGGTGTCATCCTGATTTTTCATGAGTTTCAAGCATACGAAGCTTTGCTTTCCTCATGAAGCTCGAGGTTCATTATTGTGTGGTGCATTATCAAAGTTATCATGAGGTATAAATTTAGTATGATTGTTGTATGTGAGCCAAACTTAGGCGTGACTTTCCCATAGCCATTCTCTTGTCTGTGTGAGCACATCCAGTCTCATTTGTATGTGTGTCGCTGGGGGCTCACCTAGTGGATACTGAATTCCACAAGCCCTTGTGAGCATGCATTGGTTTGCATAGTGGGCATCACATTCCACTTTTAAATGTTTATTTTTTGAAAAACAACCTAGATCTGATTCATAATGTGTGGGATAAATAGTCAAAGCTTGATCCATCCACTATTTTGTTTTTATTTTATTTTTCTTTCTTTATGTCCTTGGTAGTGTATGTATTTTCCTTGATATTTCTCCTTATATTATTTTCATGTGTGTCCTCTTGAACCTATGTTGGGTCACTATAGGATCTTCATCTTGGGGCCTTGACCATCTCCTTTGATCTTTGTCATCCTATGTCGCCTGCATCAGTACACTTGGACCCCTATTGATGTGATTTTTTCTACTTTAGTGTGAGTTTGAAATAGGTATATCCTCTCACTAAAGTGGGGACTAAATATAATAATGGAAAATGTATCCCCTTATATTTCAGCATTTGTTTAGGCCCTCCCTATAAAATTGAGCATAAATTTTTCTTGATTCAAAGTGTTGTAATGTGTTTAGCACATTCACATTAGCTCTTCAACCCTTGTAAACTAAATGAACTTCATCGTGCCTTATTTAGGGTGTTGTAAAGTGTACCTTTACACTTTCACACTAATCTAGGGCTTCATTAATAAATTAGTCTTCTTTATGCCTTATTTGGTTCTATTTTGCATCCACGAGCCTTAATGCATCTTTCTAAGGATATTCATGACATAAGCCAAGATCCAATCATAATTCATGTCTTTTTGGTTTTTATGGTCAAGATTTAGTGATCTGTGACTCATACTATTACAAGAATGGAAATATTGAAGGTGTTTCAACTGGTCAACTAGTTATTAACTAGTTTTGGTTGGCTATATATGTCAAGGATATTGAGAAAATTATAATGAAGATATGTTGCAAGTGTTCAGTGGTTGCTCTGGGTTTTAGTCTGTATTTACACATATGTTTGTGTTCTTTCAACATGTTGTTCATAGTTGTTAGAAGATTCTATATCTAGATTTTTGGTAGTTAGTTTATTGTATAGTGCAAGTTGTGTTCACTAGTTGTGAACTATGCTTTTCAATGTTTCTAGTTGAGGTCCGAAAGAAATCTTGCTAGTCTGGATTTCTCTTTGATGAAGTCTTATCACATGCAGTTTTGAAGTTGAATTGCTCTGATTGTATTGAAAATAATTTTGGCATTTGGAAAGTTTGCGCTTAAAGGTTCTATGTGTTTTATACTAGTTTGGCTGACCTTGTGTGAAATAATACTTTCAAGGTTAGTGAAGCATGTTCGATCTATTTGGGTCCCTATGAAGCGTGTATTTGGGTCGCACTCATTCTAATTCTACCCTAGAATGTTTTGGCACTGAACTAATTTGAATTTGGATTTGGATGGATCACTTTGGATATGTTTCAAAGTTGAAGATGGTATAAATGCAAGTTAAGTGATAGAAAATATAGAAGAGAGAAGAAGAGAAATAAGAGAAAAGAGAAAGTGCATTTTGGTGTGAAATTGATTCTATTTAGTAAGAGTGTGTGTTATGAGTGTGGAAAATCAGTGTGAAGCTTAATGCTAATTTTCCAGATTTAGTGAGTAGAAGGTGAACTCTTTTATTCATGCAAGTTGATCGAGTGATTGTGGTGGAATCCTCTATTGCATTAGGATTGTAGTTTCTCTACAACAAGTCTTATTTGTCTTCTTTGTATCTTTGTGGTAGTGAGCCCTCTGAGTTGTTAGCCCTACTAGATAGTGAGTCCTTTCTTTGGATAGTGAGTCCTTGCTTCAGGTAGTGAACCTTTTGTAATCAATTTTTATATTCTCTATAGTTTGAGTTAATCCTCATTGTGGTTTCCACGTAAATCTGGTGTTATTGTGTTTATGTGTTGGATTTGAGTTTTTGCATTGGAATTTGATGATTAATCATTTATGTAGTATTAATTATTAGTTCCTGTGATTGAATTAAAGGTGTAATTCAGTGAAAATTGATTAACTTCCCCCCACTCAGTTGTCCTATTCAATAATCGGTATCATAGCAAGGTTCCTTGGTGAAGAGATTAACTGCTTGAGGTAGGTTTCAAATGGCTGGAAAAATGGTTTTTGATTATCCAAGGTTTGATGGAACTAATTATTGTATCTGTAAAGAATTGATGGAAGAATATCTGGAATATTGTAGATATGATGTAGGGAGAGCTTACAAAAATCCTTACACTCCTATTAATGGTAAGAATACACCTAAAGAGATCGAATCACATGATGTGAACAATAAGGTGAAGTTCATCTTAAAGAATAGTCTGGTACATGCTGAGTTGATTAATGTTCATAATTTGAAGACAACTAGGAAGTATAGGATGCTTTGGAAAGAGTGCATGATGGTGATGAAAGAGTCAGAAAGGGGAAATTATAGATCTTGGAAACACATTTTCATCTTATACATATGTCTAAGGGTGAGAATATTAAATCTTATGTATAGAGATTGGATGAGATAGTGGCCACAATTTGAGGAATTGGTGCTACTATAGATGAAACTAGGATTGTAAAGAAGATTCTTAGAACTCTTCCTAATGCTTATAGTGAGAAGGTGAGTTCTATTGAGTAGACTATAGATTATAAGATATATACTAAGGATGTGTTGTTAGTATTTTTGACATCTTATGACATGAGGAAGCCGAGTCTAAGGAATGGGTGCAAATCAGAGACTATTTTTAAAGCTACAAAAGCTGAAGATCCGAATGAAGAAAACTTTGATGAAATAGAAGCTAACTTTGTAAGGAAATAAGGAAAGACACTAGTAAGTATGAAGGTAAATGTCCCTTTAAGTGCTTTAGTTGTGGAGAAATAGGTCATTATGTTGTAAAATGTCAGGAAAGAGCTAAAAGAAATAAACAAAGATATGAGAAAGAAAAGAAAGGAAAGAAGATTAACAAAGATTACTATGTGAATGAAAATTCTAGTATATTTGATGAGGATTCGAAATATGAAGATCCTGATGGCAATGAATTCTTATTCTTGGCGATTAAGGATGAACCTGCTTTTGCTAATTCTTTAAAATAGGTAAAAGAAAGCCCTTTGGAGAAGGAGAAAAATGAAGATACGACTATCTCTACCATACATGATAAACAAGAGAAGAATTTTTGGGTAGTTTACAATGGTTTTTCACATCACATGACTGGTGATAAAAGTAAGTTTGTTAAGCTTCAAAAATATGATGGAGGTTTGGTTATGTTTGAAGATGATACTCGTGCTAAAATCTGTGGGTTAGGTTCATTAAGTTTTGATGGAAAGCATCATACTAACGATGTCTACTATGTTAAGGGTTTAAGGAATAATCTATCGAGTGTTGGTCAGATGTGAAGAAAAGGATATGATCTTGTATTTAAGGATGAGATGTGAGATCCAAAAAAAGATTCAAAACATTGATTTCTACTAGAAAGAAATCTGAAGGGAATATCTATCAACTTAAGGGTGCTAATGGACGATGTTTTATGAATTAGATTAATGATAGTTGGTTATGGCATAGGATAATGTGCCATATGAATTTCAATAAATTTACAAGGATTAGTGATGTTCGAGTCATGAGAGATTTACTGAGAATTACAAAGCCTATTAATGCTATTTGCAAGAATTGTCAATTTGGAAAGAAAGCAAGAAATCATTACAGATTAAAGGAACAGTCCACTACTAGACTACTAGATTTAGTTCATACATATCTTTGTGGTCCTACAAGAGTAAGAAGTCTACTTTGTGAAAGTTACTTTATGCTTTTAATTGATGATTATTCTAGATATACATGGGTTACATTTCATAGAGAGAAATCAAATGCATTAAATAGATTTAAGGCATTCAAAGCTATGGTTTAAAATGAAGTGAACTTGAAGATAAAATGCTTGAGGTCTGACAGAGGCAGAGAATTTACCTCCCATGAGTTTAAAATATTTTTGAAGTGCATGGAATAAAATTAAAGTTATCTCCTCATAGAACTCCTCAGTAGAATGGAGTTGTTGAAAGGAAAAAAAGAATAGTTCAAGAAGTTGCTAGATCAATGATTATTCAGGCTAGTTTATCGGAAGTTTACTAGAAAGAATCTATTCATACTATTGTTTATGTATTCAATTGACTACAAGCAATAGAAAATAGTACAAAGACTCCCTATGAGCTATGGCATGGAAGAATTCCTACTGTTAAATATTTTAAGGTATTCAAAAGAAAATGTTATATCAGAAAAGATGAAGAAACTTTAGGTAAGTTTGATGCAAGAAGTGATGAAGGAATTTTTCTTGGATATTCTATTAATAGCAAGGCATACCGATGTTTCAATAAAATACCAAGGAATATTGTAGAGAGTTATAATGTCAAGGTTGATGAGATAATAAAGAATTCTATTGACATTGATGGATATGTATCCGATAAGCTTGATTGTGTAAGAATAGAAGAGATTGTGGAAGAACATGACAACAATGAGCAAGGGAAGCATGATGAACATAATGAAATAGAAGAAGATGCTCTGGTGATGTCCCCTAAGACACCAAAATATGTGAAAATGAATCATTCAGAAAAATTAGATTATCAGAGACAAGACAAAAGGTGTGTTGACTAGAAGCAGAGCTTCTACTGAAGTGAATCTATGTTTACTTTTTTAGATTGAACCAAAGACTATAAATGAAGTCTATAAAGATGAACCTTGGAAGGAAGCAATGCAAGAATAACTTATGTAGATTTAGAAGAATCAAACTTGGGAATTGGTCCCAAAACTAGTAGATAAAAAAATTATTGGATTGAGGTGGGTATTCAGAAATAAGTTGAATGAGAAGAGAGAAGTTGTTAGAAACAAAGCGAGGCTTGTGTGTAGAGGTTACTCATGAGTAGAAGGCATAGATTTTAGGAAAAAAATTCTTCAGTAGCAAGAATGGAAGCTATAAGGATGTTCTTGGCATTTTCTTCTCATAAAGAATTTAAGGTCTATCAAATGTATGTCAAGCCAACATTTTTGAATGGTGAGATTGAAGATGAAGTTTAGATGGAACAATCAGAAGGATTTCAATTAATGGATCAACCAAATATGGTGTGCATATTGAAGAAAGCTTTATATAGATTGAAGTAGGATCCTAAAGCTTAGTATGTGAGGTTAGATAGGTATTTGATTAAGCAAGGCTCTAACAAAGGTACGACATACAATAATCTATACTTTAAGATTGAAAATGATAGACTATTGATTACAGTAGTGTATGTTGATGACATTATCTTTGGAGGAAATGAAAATGTGTGTAAGAAGTTTATGGAAGAGATACAGAAAGAATTTAAAACGTCTATATATTTGGGGAGATAAATTTCTTTCTTGGGATATAGATTAATCAAACAAATAATGGAATTTTCATTTCATAGTCTAAATATGTGAGAGAAATGTTGAAGAAGTTTGGGATGTATGGTTCCAAACTGGTAAGTATTCCTATGGTGACTGGCTATGAATTGGGTAAAGATGACGATTCACCTAAGGATAATCAGAGCAAGTATAGATCTATGATTGGTCAATTAATGTATTTGACTACTACTATATGAGATATCATGCATGTTGTTTGTCTTGTGGCTAGATTTCAAGAAGACCCTAAGGAAACTCGTGTTGCTACTATTAAAAGATTTTTTAGATATTTGAATGAAACTCTAGATTAAGGATTGTGGTATCCTAAAGATACTAACTTTACACTTGTGCCTATATAGATGCAGATTGGGATAGATGTGTAGATGACAAAAAATTAAAGGGTATGTGTAGGATCATGATGGGCGAAAAAGTGGTAATATGTAACTGATATGATGGCCCATGTGGCTGACGACTTTTTTTTACCCAAAAATGATGAAACGAAAAGGGTTTGTAAAGGAGATTCTTAGCTTTCCACCAATATAAATTATGCTTTACTTTGAATTTAATAAATTATTATTATACATTTTCTATTTGAATTATGAATAAAGTCTTGATTGATAGGCTTATTGAAAAACATCTATAGCTTTCAAATGGTATCACATTTTTTGAATCCAAAACATGCATCACGTTCTATGTTTCACATACTATAGGACTAAAAAAAAAATGAATTTTATGAAGTTTTGACCAACTTAAGGTGGTCAGACATACGATTTTTTATATTTTTAAAATTTGTAATAAAAACTCATAATTAATTATTTACTTGGAAAAATATTATAAAAAATATGCATCACATCGGGACATGATTCCTATACTTATATCTAAAATATTATAAAAAAATTTATCATTTTATTGTGGTTAGGGTGGTTAGACATACACCTACTTCTTATTTTTTCCTTGAAATTTAAGTACTCTATTGAAATTTCAAATTTTCACCAAATAGATTTAAAAAAAAAAAAACTAGTAGTTTAGAAACTACATTCAATTTGTTATAGATTCTATTCTTACATATTTTTGAAATAATATAGATAACTTATTCAATTTTTTATGTCAAGTTTCCTAACTTTGATTTTTCTAAATTTTTTGCCACTTAAGGGCCTATTTTTTCCATGATGATCCTGCACATACCCACAAGTAGTGGTGCATTCTTTCTTGGATGTAGATTGGTGGCATGGTTGAGTAAAAATCAAGATTTAGTCTCCTTGTCTACTACTCAATTTGAGTATATTGTTGTTGCATCTTTCTGTACACAATTTCTATGGATGAAACAGACATTGAAAGATATCATAGTGGCTTATGATGATCCCATTTCTATTGTTTGTGATAATACAAGTGCAATTAATATTTTAAAGAATCTGGTGATCCACTCGAGGACAAAGCATATATCTATCAGATATCATTTCTTGAGAGAGAAGGTCATGGAGAATGAAGTAAATCTTGTGTATGTTCCAGCAAAGGATCAAATTACCTATCCTTTTTCGAACTAGATGCATATGGAGATGCATCAATCCAGTGGATCTATGGATCTATCTTTCTTTTAGGTTGATGTTTTGGTAGCTGCCTCTCAAGCGGAGTAGGTAGTATCAAGTGTTGTTATTATGAGTATTTTTTATTCATGTCAAAGGAGAAATCAATGTAAAATATTATTTTTCCTTCTCCATTGATGTCAAAAGAGGAGAAGAAGCATGTGAAAAAGGAAAGGATGAATGGGAGAAGAAGCATGTGAGAGAAATAGAAAAATCTTGAGAAGTTTATTCAAAGCTTGTATGTCATCTTTGATGGTTTTTCACATCATGTGTTGCCATCAATGAAAAAGTGGGAGATTGTTGCAAGAATGTAAAGATTAAAGGTGTTTTCATTGAAGTCAACTGGTCAACTAGTTGTTTTTGGTTGTATATGTCAAGGATATTGATAAAATTGTAATGAAGATATGTTGCAGGTGTTCAATGGTTGCTTTGGGTTTTGGTTTGGATTTACTCCTAAGTTTGTGTAGTTTCGAAATGTTGTTCATGGTTCTTAGAAGATGCTATATTATCTATATTTTAGGTTTTTAATTTTGTGGAAAATGGAAATGGCATGTACAACTTCCTTGTTCACACCAAAAGGGGAATGAAGGAAGAGGGTTCTGATTTCACAATGCTCACACCCAAGAACAAACCCCTGAGATTTCAATGCAAAGGAGATTGAAATATGTCAAGGGGGATTATCGTCAAGGCTAGAAATAGTCAAGAGGGGTTCACCACCAAGTTTAAACTTGGAACAGGAAAGATGTTTGAAAACATAGTGTAATATGCAAACATATGCTAAATGACCTAGAAATGCAAATGAAACAAAACAAAAAACTATAAAAAGTTCTAAAAGTGTTCACCTAGAAAATTGTAGAGGATAGAATGAGGATTGGAAATGTTGTTGATCCTAGAATTTTGACCTACTAGTACTCATTGGCCATTTTGGGAAAATTAGTCATGATTCGAGAAAACTGTACTGAAGCCTATTTTAGCCAAATGGGTATCCAAATCCACAAAAATATTTGAAAGATAGGCATAGTGGGACTAATTCTCCACTAATGGAAAATGATTCCACTTTGAATTTTCTAAAAGCTCAAAATTGGAATCTGTAGCTCTCGGTTTGCTCTATTTGTTCCTCTAGGTAACCTAATCTGAAACCCTAACTTTTAGCACTATAGGTGACTTTCTGTGAAGATTGAGACCTTTACTATAGGGAGATGACCTCAAAAAGTTTGCAACCTATCCTTAAATCTTCTCCAATCCTTCAAATTACCTAGATCTACAATCACACAAAGAAAGAGAGAGAAATGTTGACTGTTAGGAAATAGGAGTTTGCCTTGGTCAAACGCCATTTTGGTAATTAAACCTAAATGATGAAATAAGATAATGAACCATGAAATATGAAACAATGTAATTAGAAACTTTCCATGATGATGGATCTTGAATTGTTGCAACAATGTATGAAGAATCTGCCCTTGAATTCCTTAGAAGTGATCTTGAAAGCTATCTTGATGACCTTTTGAAGACTTAAAATGCTAAACCATAGCTTGCTTGACTTGAGATAGATAATGAATGAATGAAATAATGATTATAAGTTTTTTAATATAGGAAATCCACTCAAATTCTCATTAATTTGATCCCCAAGGCTAACATTGAAGAAAATTAAACTTAAAAACCTAATTTTTCCCTTTCAAACCACATAAATGGCTCAAATGGGACTCATTCACCACCCTGGGCATATGGGTCCCACCTAGATGGGACTCATTCACCCAATGTGGAAAATGCATCCCACATGGGCTATTTTTCCATCTGGGATGTGAGGAAGTGAAGAAATAAGGTTTATATGTTGATTTTGTGAAGTATTTTATCAAAATAAGTCTTAGGATGCATAATATGGGGTCATAGGGACCTATTAATGATGATATAAAGGGTGAATATGGATAGGGACACAAATTTCAATGTGAAAGTGTGATTCAATGCACTATACAACATTAAAATGAGGTCTACTTAGCTTAGAAAGGCACATGATCCAATATGAATGTGTAAAACACATTACAACACTAGATTAAAATTAGGTTTAATTTACAAGCCTCCTATATTATTGTGAGAATGTAATTAAATACATTTTACAATATTGAACTCAGGTAAAATTAGGTCCATTAGATTTAAATGCTTAATAAAAGTCTAGAAAAGTGTTAAAGTCATTTAAAACACTTTACAACAACTTTACAAGACATTGATAAATATGTTTTATTCAATTTATAAGGGCCCAAGTCCTAATGTGAATGTGTTATCCACATTATAACATTAAATCAAGGGAAAATTAAGCCAAAAATAACAAGGAGGACCCAACAAGACATAAAAAGTAGAAGGGTTACTTTTTTGGTGTCCACATTTAGCCCCCACTTTAGTGAGAGGAAGAACCTGCTTCAAACTCACACTAAAGTAAACATTCAAGACTCTTATGTATGCAACAATAACAAAGATTCATAATACAACATCAAAGACAAGCCTCATAAATGATCTCAGTTATTTTTTCTAGGTCGGATCAAGCCTTAACCATCATTAAAGCATGCTCACTCTGGGGCCACAGACCTTTAGGTCATCTGCAGGGTGAGTATCCCAACAAAAAAAAAACACAAAATGCACTCACTCTAGGTCCACATACATTTAGGTTGTCCATGGGGTGAGTATCCAAAAAGGTGGTGGATCAAGCTTCGACAAGTTCTCCAATGCGTTGTGGACTAGGTCTAGGCTATTTGTCCAAGAATGCTTTCAAGTGACTTATGCCATACACTATGCAAACAAAATGCATGCTCACAATGGCTAGTGAAGCTAGTTTTCCACCAGGTGAGCTCCCAAGAGACCATACCAAATCCATACCTCTAATTAATTTGATAAGGTACCAAATGCAACACAATAGGAAAAAGGAATGTTCAAAGGGGTTTCATTTATTTCATGTAAGATTTTAATCTTAGGGGAGATCATTTTGAATGTCTCCAAGAGAGGACCAATCAAAGGATAGAAGATTCACAACTTGGGGAATGCACTCCGGTCAATATTGCCACTAAGAGGAATGTAATACGCTAAGAAAGATCGAGCTCTTGAAAGGCATCACTCCAATGCCACCGCAAAGATAAAAACACATAACATGAAGTAAGAAAACCACATCAAGGAACATGGAAAAATGCAAATTAAATCATGCAAAAATAATGCCAATGTATGCCCCCACTTTATAGAAATTGCTAAATACCATGTTGTGAGAAATTACTTAAAGTAGAAGAAGACATGAGAGCTTATTCAGAAAGCACTATGCCAAGTGATGTTTCTGATAAGCTAGGTCATGAATAAGTACACCACATATGAGTCAACTTAAGGCATGTCATCCACATCCCATGCTTGCTCTTATATGTTCATGAAAGGTTAATGACTAGCCATAAGAGAAAACAAAAGTGACATACGGGGATAAGGCTTCCTAACCTCTTGCCCCCACTTAGTGCAGGACAAATGTGATCCTGGAATGGATGATGATATGTTTCTCTTTGTAATAGTGAGTATGTTATGATTCTACAACTATTACATGGCAAGGAGCAACAACTAATGTTATTTATTTTGATAAGTAAACAAACTTTCTGCTTGATACATATTTAATGAGATATCTATCAATTTAGGATGTACCAAGGTTAATGTTGTCTTGGAAGAATTGGTTCTGATAGTGTTGACATTGGATGAAGGTTTTTATTTTGAGGGAAAATAACCAAGATCATTAGTATTTATAGTATCACATCATTTTCTAGGTTACTTCAGAGGTTCAAAATGTCTTCCAAAAAAATTTGGTCACTTGTTTTGGATTCGGTGGTTGTTCAATTTCCTCAAAGTTTTTCTTGGATGTTGTCATTGCTTTTAAGGAGGTTGAAGTGGACGTTATTGAATTTTGTATTTCCATTACTAATTTATATGTTCTTTTTTAGATTCTTTTGTTTTGATCATGTATTCTCCCATGGATGTAAAAATGAATTCAAAAGTTTTCGAAGCATTTTCCAATAACTTTGTCGCTTCTTCAATTTTCTTTTATCTTTCTATATTGTTTTCCTTGGTACTGATCATATCACATGTGATATTTTTGTTTTGAGGAATAGAAGGAGACTTTCCATAATCTCCTAACATTTTCTTCAAGGATTGATCCATATCAAGCAATTCAAGATGCGTCAAAGTGATGTTTATTTTTGGTTTGCACATGATAGTATTGATGTTTGCTTGCACCATTATACCTTCCCTATTAGGAGAGTTTTTAGGAGAAATAAAAACTAGATGTTTGTGACATTCATTTTTTGGTTCTTCAATATTGACTTCATTGCAAGTAGGGGAATGATCCATGGTTGGATTTCCTTTCTTGGAAATGATGGTGTTTTTTTGTTCAATAATGTTTTCCTCATGATTCTCATCGATGGGATCTTGTAACACCATAATATCTTCTGTACCAATAGGAGAGATATTAAGAGAGGGGTAAATTTTATTTTTGTCCATAATGTCATCCTTTTTCTCTAAGGTCTCATTCTCTTGTGCCATAACATTTACCCTAGTAGGAAAGATTTTAGGAAAGTTACAAATAATAGGTTCATCACATTTCATGGTTTGATTTGATAAAGTAGCTTCATCGGGCCCATAGGAGAGGCATCAAGAGAAGGAAAACTAGGAGTTTCATGGTTATCAATAATTGGGTATTTTTGTTAAAATAGGTCTTCCCAAATGGTAGGGGCATCAAGAAAGGGAGGAATAAGATTGTCATGAGTCTCAATAAGGATATATTCTAACACTAAACTATCTTCTTCATGTCTAGAGAAGATATTAGGAGAAGAAAAGGTTTGATTGTCATGATTATCTACATTTACATCCCCATGTCATATAATGTCTTCTTGAGTAGGAGAGGTAATATTTCCATAGCTCTCAAATATCAACATATCCTCCACAAAAAAGTGTTTGTTATGATCATTGACTATTGTATCCTTATTTAGTAAAGCATTTTCACAAGTAGGAGAGGTGTTGGGAGTAGTGGCCATGATCTTAGTTGTATGTGTCATAGTGTCTATCCAAGGGGGGGAGAAGGAATAAAAGAAATACTTTCATGATATTCAATGATTGTATCTCCTTTCACCAAGATACCTTTGTCACCAATGTGAGAGATATCGGTAGGAAAACAATTATGATTATCATGATTATCGATGCTTGTATCCTTTTGTGTCAAACCTTTAGTGAACAATTTTAGTGAGAGGAAGTACTTACGGGCTTAATCTAACATGTCTAATTCATCACTACTAAATGGATTGGATGATATACTTTTTCTAAATGTAAGCATTTTTTGAATTGTTTCTTGTGATGTTTTGAGTTTTTTTTTTTCTAATGAATTTGATCTAAATGAAGTAGGAATTAATGCTGAAAATGAAAATTACAAAAACAATAATGCTATCAATAATTTCCATGAATCTAAATAATGCTATTTCAAATGATAGAAGCTATGCAAACTGAAAATGCAATGTAAAGACTTAGGATGAAATGCAATTTATTGATTACAATATGCAATGATCTGAAAATGAAATGTTGTGAATGCAAATTTAAAATTAAGCAATGCATGAAATGGACCGGTTTAAGCCATATTTTGTAAAATGCATGAAATAGAAATTCAACCCACTAAAATAGATAGTTAAGGGCAGCAATCAAAAGAGTAGAAATAGGGTTTTCAGTGTCGGGAAAGGTAGTTTTAGGGGTGGAAAGGGACTGATTCACCCAAGGTGGTGAATGAGTCCCAATGGGGATTTTTTTCAAATTTTCTCAAATTTTTCAATTGCTTTTTATGCTCTTTATGTTGTATGACCTAAATACTAAATGGAAATGCATTTTTCAAATATTTTTCAATGATTTGAGATGCAAAAATGCAACCTATATGCACTTTCACTAATGCAAAAAATTGAAACCTTAGAATGCAAATTAACTAATGTAAAACGCAATGAAATGTTAATGCAAGATAAATCTAGGATGTAAATACACTCTAAAGTAGAATTATGATGTTCAAAATCCATATTCACAAAAATGTGGACAATGGAAATGGCATGCACAACTTCCTTGTTCACACCAAAAGGGGAATGAAGGAAGAGGGATTTGATTTCACAATTCTCACACTCAAGAACAAACCCTTGATATTTCAATGCAAAGTAGTTTAAAATATATCAAAGGGAATTGTCCTCAATGCTAAAAATAGATAAGAGGGGTTCACCACCAAGTTTAAACTTGGAAAAAGCAAGATATTTGAAAACACAGTGTAATATGTAAATGTATGCTAGATGACCTAGAAATGCGAACAAAACAAAACAAAAAATAAAAATTGAAAGTGTGCACTTGGAAACTTGTAGAAGCTAGAATAAAGACTAGAAATGCTACTGATCCTAAAATTTTGACCTATTGGGACTGATTCGCCATTTTGGGCGAATCAGTCATGATTTGGGAAAACTACACAGGAGCCTTGTTATAGCCAAATGGGTATCCAAATCCACAAAAATCTCTGAAAATATGTACAGTGGGACTCATTTTCCTCTAATGACGAATGAGTCCACTTTGAATTTTCTAAAAACTCAAAAGTGGAATCTATAGCTTTCGGTTTGCTCTTTTTGTTCCTCCAGGTGTTTGGATCTGAAACCCTAATTTTCGGCACTGTAAGTGACTTTTTGT
Source organism: Sequoia sempervirens (assembly GCA_007258455.2). Taxonomy (NCBI): domain Eukaryota; kingdom Viridiplantae; phylum Streptophyta; class Pinopsida; order Cupressales; family Cupressaceae; genus Sequoia; species Sequoia sempervirens. The sequence continues at coordinate 113,882,022 of VDFB02047230.1, forward strand.
GAGGATTGTGACCTTTCCAATAGGGAGATGACTTCAACAAGTTTGCAACCTATCTGTCAATCATCTCCAAGCCTTCAAAGTTCCTAGATCTATAATCACACAAAGAAAAAGAGAGAAATGTTGATTGCTAGGGAATAGGGGTTTGCCTTTGTCAAACCTCATTTAGGTAATTAAGCCAAAATGATGAAATAAGATAATGAAGCATGAAATATGAAACAATACAATTAGAAAATTTCCATGATGATGGATCTTGAATTTTTGCAACAATGGATGAAGAATCTTCCCTTGAATGCCTTAGAAGTGATCTTGAAAGCTATCTTGATGACCTTGTGAAGATTTAAAATGTTAAACCCTAGCTTGCTTGACTTGAGATAGATAATGAATGAATGAAATAATTATTAGAAGGTTTTTTATATAGTAAATCCACTTAAATGATCTTTAATTTGATCCCCAAGGCTGTCATTGAAGAAAATTAAACTTAAAACCTAATTTTCCAGCTCAAATGGGACTCATTCTCCCAAGGTGGAAAATGGGTCACACGGGGGCTCTTTTACCATCTGGGATGTCAAGGAGTGAAGAAATTAGGTTTATATGTTGATTTTGTGAGGTTTTTGATCAAAATAAGCCTCAGGATGCACAATATGGGGTCATAGGGGCCTATTAATGATGATATAAAGGGTAATTAGGGCTAGGGACACAAATTTCAATGTGAAGGTGTGAATAAATGCACTCTACAACATTAAAATGAGGTCCACTTAGCCTAGAAAGACACAAGATCCAATGTGAATGTGTAAAACACATTACAACACTAGATTAAAATTATGTTTAATTTACAAGCCTTCTAGATTAATGTGAGAATGTAATTAAATACATTTTACAATATTGAATTAAGGGAAAAATAGGTCCATATGACTTAAATGCTTAATAAAAGTCTAGAAAGTATGAAAGTCATTTACAACACTTTACAACACCTTTACAAGACATTGAAAAATGTATTTTATTCAGTTTACAAGGGCCCAAGAACCTAATGTGAATGCGTTATCCACATTACAACATTAAATCAAGGAAAAATTAAGCCAAAAATCACTAGGAGGACCCCAATGAGATAGAAAAAGTAGAAGCGTTACTTTTTTGGTTTCCACAAATTTGTTGTACAATACAAGTTGTCTTCAACAGTTATGAACTGTGCTTTTTCAGTGTTTCTGGTTGAGGTTTGGGAGAAATGTTGCTAGTCTGAATTTCTCTTTGATGAAGCCTTATGACTTGCGGTTCTGAAGTTGAGTTGCTCTGATTGTATTGAACATAATTTTGGAATTTGGAAAGTTCGTGCTTAGAGGTTTTATGTATTTTACATTGGTTTGGCCGACGTTATGTGAAATACTACTTTCATGGTTAATGAAGTGTTTTGGATCTATTTGGGTCCCTATGAAGCATGTGTTTGGGTCACCATCATTCTAATTCCATCCTATAATGTTTTGTCGCTGACCTAAATTGAATTTGGATTTGGATGGCCGACTTTGGATATATTTCAAAGTTGAAGATGGTATAAATGCAAGTTAAGTGATATGAAATATACAAGAGCGAAGAAGAAGAGAAATAAGAGAAAAGATAAAGTGAAGTTGGGTGCGAAATTGATTCTATTTAGTAAGAGTGTGTGTTGCGAATGTGGAAGATCAGTGTGATGCTTAATGTTGAGTTTTTGGATGTAGTGAGAAAAAGGTGAACTCTATTATTCATGCAAGTTGATTGAGTGATTGTGGTGGAATCCTAAGTTGCATTGGGATTGTAGTCTCTTTGTAACAAGTATTCTTTGTCTTCTTTGTATCTCTATGGCAATAAGCCCTCTGGGTTGTTAGCCATGTTGGATAGTGAATCCTTGTTTCATACAATGAGTCCTTGTTTCAAGTAGTGAGCCTTATTTCAAGCAATGAGCCTTTTGTAATTAGTTTTGATATATTGTCTATAGTGTGATTTAATCCTCACCATGGTTTTTCCCTCATTGGGTTTTCCACATAAATATGGTGTTATTGTGTTTACGTGTTTGATTTGAGTTTCTACATTGGCATTTGATGATTAATCATTTAATTAGCATTAAGTATTAGTTTCAGTGATTGAATTCAAGGTTTAATTTTGTGACAATTGATTCACCCCCCTCTCAATTATCCTATTCAACACATACAACACCTTGGGTGTGTGGGTCCCAGCTAAGTTTTAGGGCCCCAATTTGGATTTCACATCAATCTAAGCCTTTCTTGAAAAATATGTCCCAAAGCTTAGCCTAATGGGACTCATATGCCACTTCTTGCGTATGAGTCCCATGTGGCTTAAACCTAAATTAAATTTAAATTCTTGGTGAGATTTTATTCTCCTAGATCTGATTTCAGCTTGTAGTGTTGTAATTTTTGGAAATTTGGCATTAACAAGTAAAAATACAAGGTTATTTCATATATTTTCTCCTAAGCTTCGAAGTATTCATGCACTATAGAAAAGTTATGATCAAGAGTACTTATAAGAGCATTCAAAAGCTGATTATCAAGTGTTTTAGAGCATCATTCAAGTATCAAGCATCATGTCAAATTCATCGTGCATCATGTTTTCTTTTGAGCTAACATTTGTGATATAGGGTTTCATGATTCAAGCAAGAATTCAATTCAAGATCCATATCATTCAAGCAAGAGTCGAGATCTACATCCTTTGGAGCCATTTCATATGCATTTACAACACTTTATTTCTATGGTATAGTGAGTTACAACATATCATTTTATTCATTTATAATTCATCCTTTCCATTTCATTTTATTTCAAGGTTTAATTACCTAAATGGGGTTTGACCAAGGCAAACCCCTTTCTACTAACAAAACAACATTTTTCCCTCTTTTTAGTGTGTGATTTATAGTCCTAGGTTGGAGATACATTGAAGAGAAAGATTGGAAGAATTTTTCAAGTTTTTCAATTTGTCAAAGTTGCCGCCTTGTTTACAAGATCATTATAAGGAATATAAAGAGCAGAATTTAGCATTTCAGATCCAGAAATCAAGTTGAGAAGATAGAGTAGAGATTGAAGAGTAGATTCAGATCTTGATCCTCCAAAAAAGCTAAGCGATATTGATATGCCATTTCTGGTGTATGAGTCACAGTATAATGGATTTTCTAGATTTCAAGAGTTCCAAAGTTGTCATCACAAAAAAATTGTTCCTACCCAAAAAACCTAATATGAGACTAAATTGCCCATCCTAGTGTATGAGTCCCAGTGTGCATTAAATTCAACATTTTCAGCATTTCAAGTCTTCAGTCAAGCTTCTATAGGTTCCCAGGTGCCCCTCTATACATTTCCAGTTTACTATTTTATTTAGCATTCATTTCTAGGTCATCTATTCAAGTCTTGCATATCATTAGGTTTGATCATTAAGTTTAGCTTGTTACTTGTCTTTTCAAGCCCTAGCTTGGTCATGAACCCTCTTTTAGTCTTTAATCACACCCTGGGGTATCTTATTGCAAGATCTCTTTCCCCCACTTTATCCTTGGATAGAGATATCTAAGGTTTCCTTGAATACAACAAGTGTGAAATAGGAACCGTATCCTTGTGCTCTATCTCCTAAGAGGTGGGGCACCCTATTTCCATTGTTACAAAATGTGAAAAAAAAAATCTCATAATTTACATTGATAAGGAAAATTTCCAATTATGAACACTTATTGTAAATCACTATACTATAAAATTATTCTCCAAAAATACAAAAGTGATAGCCTATACGAAAATCACCCTCTAACTTGTAAATTTGATCTAATGAATTCCCTCACTAGTTATGGCTTATCCTAAAAGTAAGAAGAGATTTGACTGCACAGAGGCAAGCTAATAAAACTTTTTAGCTCTTGTGATAACTATGTCTAGGGACTTCTCTTGTCCCTGACTAGAAAATTTATAAGGAGTCATATTATTACTACTGAATAATTCAATTTTCTCAATGCAAGAGGGCAAAAGGCGGAAAGAAATAATTGTGGGCTCTTTTACAATAATGGTGCCTGTCACTATCCGTTTACACTTTGCTTTTGTCCTCTTACACCGTCTGGTGAAACACTTCTCTTACAGAGCATCCCCACCGATAGAAAATGCGCTGCACCCGTCCAAAGCACATCCCAAAGTCCACATAACTTTCATGTGGGGAGGAGGATGTTAGTGGTGGGCTCTTTCACAATGGTGCTTGTCACTCACAAAAAAGTTAACTTATGAAATGAAAGCTTGTAAAGAAAATGTAATGGTCTTGTTTACACTTGTCCTTGTATCACACGTTTCCGTACAAAACATCCATTTCGTTGTTTCTCTGTCTGAGCTCTTCCCAGCATTACTTCTACGCATTTGCTCGCGTCTTCCATTTATTCGCTTAGTCTTCCCAGTAGCTTTTATCCACTATCACTCTTACCCTTTCTCTGATTCTTGGCTTTAGTACTCCAATCAGTTATCTATCAAAACCTTAACCCACTTCCATTCATTAGTCTTGTTTGTTTCTCTTTGTCCTCCATTATATTCAAAGTGCAACAGCTAAGCTGAATGAAGTGTGACGTATATGTAAGCGTAAGGTTTAACACACACTCATGGAAAACAGTGGCAATGGTTCATTCGGGCCCATTCTAAGACTCGCATAAGTAATGTTTAGAGTCATGGTGAAATAATACTTATTATATCTGGATAAATTTTACGGTCAATTGTGAAGTAATTTCTTTAATGATAATTATATGTTCAATATTATCTTTTATAGATGGAATAGTTATCTCTATATCAAGCTTGTATATAGACATTATATATATAATAAATTTGAATTTTTCATTTATAATGAATTAGTAGAATATGTATTTTTTTAATGTTGTTTTCATTCTAAAATATTTATACAAGTAGATTGAGTTAAGGTCAATGGGATAGAGTGGTAAGAGTATTATCATTGAAAATGAAATCAAATTTTTTTTTAAATGGAATTAAAATTTTCTTTATATGATTATAGAAAATAAATTTTAAACAACAAGAGATGCATTTGTCTTAGGTTCTGCCCATTGTGTGGTGTGTTTGGTTGTTTTAAATATTTAGTTAATAGAAGTAGTTAGGGGTATAATGTGATTGTCTGTTGTTGTATAATGTTATTATTATAGTTGATTAATATTGAAAAATAAAAAATAAAAAAATAATGTGAGGTGTGCTTGTTGTTTTAAACATTTAGTTAATAGAAGCAGCTAAGGGTGTAATGCGATTGTTGTTGTATAATGTTATTATTATAGTTGAATAATGTTGCACAAATAAATAAATAAAATTCATATGGGTATGTTTTGTTGTTTTAAACATTTAGTTAATAGAAGTAGGTAGGGGTGTAATATAATTGTTTGTTGTTGTATAATGTTATTATTATAGTTAATTAATATTGCAAAAATAAAAAATAATCAATTATAAAAAAATATTATTATAATAACTCCATACATATATTTATTCTTATCCTTTTGATAATGTGATATTTATGTAGTTTTTTCCTTGCTAAATTATATTATTACATGCATTTATTCTTATCCTTTTGATAATGTGATATTTATGTAATTTTTTCTTTGCTAAATTATATTATTACATATATTTATTCTTATTCTTTTGATAATGTGATATTTATGTAATTTTTTCTTTGTTAAATTATATTATTACATGTATATTTTTTCAAATAGATTTTATTGAAATATTAATTGTAGATAGATAAACTTTATTGTGATATTTAATACACACTTGATAAAAAAATATAAAATATGCATTGAGTGTAGTCACATTTATTTAATAAGCTTTGAAAATATCATCAATTATTAAATAAAATATGTAAAATAATACATGTAAGTCAACAATGTAATTATATGATGATGCATGTAATAGTGCTAATTTCATTCAAGACATTAATAGGTTTGAAATTTGATTCAATGAATTAAATGCATTGCATTGCACATAATTTAGAAAAAATTAAAAAAAAAATCATATTTTTTGCACTGTTGACAACATGAACCAATAAAAAGAAAGACAAAGAATATTTTGATAATTTTAGAAATAGACAATTAATAATAGACTATATAGAATTGTTGGTCAAGTTTTTAATTCTAGATATTTATTGGTTGGATTATCACTATCAGTCAAAAAAATTGCATGCAATGAATGCATTAGTATTTTGCCTTGGGCAGAACTAATAATGAATTTAAATTCAATTCAAAATTCAATTTGCATTTGTAATTTAACTAGAAATTAAAATTTAATAATTCTATAATTTCTACTAAATTACAAAGTCATCTAATCTAGAGACATTTAATTTACAATTTTTTTAACTTGTAATGTAATTAACATATAAATAATAAATACGGTAAATTGATTTCAAGTTTTTTTTTTTTAACCATATGCAAATTGAATATAGTGTGACCTTAACCCTCAATTATATGCAAAATATAGATATTATACCTCCTCTCATGCAAGCTTCCCTCGTTTCTTTCAATCTTGAATTGCCAAAGCTTTATGTGACACCTTATGAAAATATGTGGGATCATATCAATGCTTTCATGATGCCAATTCAGAATAGGAACTTGATATTGAACTCTTAAACATTTTTCTCTTGTGAATGAAGAGGAAGAACATTTATAAGGATCTTGATTCTATTTATTTCAAAAGGATTTTAGAGGGTTTATTTTTCATTGAAAAAATATAAGATTGAATCTAAAGATGATTACACCCATGTTGTTGGTGTCCTCTTGTGATTTCATTTAGGGTTGTAGATTCAATCACTCAAAATGTGGAAGCAATGTTTATATATATGTAATAATACATGAGAGCTAGCTTGAAGTTATTTGGTGAGAGATTTTATTTCATGAAATTTAAATTAGAAGTATTTGAAATTGAAACTAATATTTAACCATCCTTTCTAAAGAAGTTCCTCTCAATCTTAAGAAACCTAATTTCTCTACAATAATAAAAGGAATGATAAGAGTGTCCAACTCTCCCAAAAGAAATAAGGATTCTTAAGAAAAAAGAGACTAGTAAAGATAAGAAATAGGCGAAAGGTCAAAAAATGAGCAATGTTCCTTCTATAAGTTTCTCTATAATTGAGTGTAAGATCAAGAAATATTGTGTTGCTAAGCATTTAATATAAGGAAAAGACTTCAAGTAATTTTTCTTTCCCTATCCAAAACTAAGAAGGATTTCTTTATAGAGAACTTTCATTATCATGGTAAATCTCAAAAGAAGAGAGTAAAGGGAAATATATGATATCCTAGTTTTAAGTATCCTTAAATTGGGATTAATTTGTAATTCTTTTCATGATAAGTCTAACCATAAAAATATTATGTGTTGGGTCCTAAAACCACAACTCCACTTCCTAGAACATATTATCACTTTCAAGGCTAGGGTCGTCATTAGAAAAGTCAAACTTGCTCATCCACAGACCATGGAAGCTTGAGCTTAACTCTATGAAGTGGGTTTTCTCTCCTGCTCTTTCAGCTCAACTTAGACTTAGAAGGGTTTTATTAGAGGTTTGATAAATATAATGGACAACAGAAAATGGTGATATGTAAACTAGATTGATTGATCAACTCCAAATATTGTCACTCAACTTATAAAAATTAGCTATCTTTATACCTCTATATATCTAATTGCAATGCTATTGTTATAATTGTAGAGTGAGGGAAATCCATATGGAGAATAAGGTAATATTATAATAATAATTTATCTAAGTTTTTACCCTAAATTTTTATAGAACCATGGATTGCATTAATGTGATAATATCTTCAAATCATGGTTACAATGATTTATCTTGGACTTAATTTTTTTTATCAAAAAATGCAACCTACACCACTAGAAATCTAATGGTTATGGAGCCACAATGAAAAATAAGAGAAATGAAAGAGATAGAAATAAATAATAGTTGATATATGAATCCAAATAAATGTAAAAAAAAATACTTTTAGTTTCACATACCTAGTTATCCATCCATGAGTAGCACAAATTCATCTACAAATACTAAATGATCCATTACAATTACTTACAATAGGTTAAAAATATTGCAAAAAATGTGAGGAGGAAATATATTTTATAAATTAAATATGTTTTAGGATTTGTTTATACATTGGTGCAAAAATATAACTAAAAATATATGCACATGTAATCTCTCTAATTATCTAGAAAAAAATTCTAATGAATTAATATGGTAGGTAAGATATGACGTATAATAAAGGTTAGTAGATAGGGGTGGTTCAATATGAATCATGCTATTAAATTTTTCACTCAAATTTTCAAAAAAGTGAACATATTTAATTTTATATTTCAAACTCCCAACACATATTTCACCTCTTTTAAACAATTTTTTCATCACCATAAAATATCGCATCCCCTCACATCTCGAACGACTCTTATTTCATTGATTAGGTATCCATTGTGTACATCAACCTTTCATATAAATGTGCTTCTTATCGTTGTTGCACTTTAATATCCACTTGATTTGGATTGGACCACTTTATCATGGTGATAATGCATCTACCATATATCTTAGAATTCAACTTCCATAGTAACCATAGGCAATGCAGTTATGATCCCTTCTTACAATATCAATTATTTTAGAAACTTAGAAACTATTTATATCCTCTACCAAACTCTCATGCTTCTTCCCTTAGCATATCCACATTTTTTAGAAGTTAGAAACTTGGAACAAAGCCTCTTTTAGATGTTATTCTATAATATCATGTTTAAAATAAAAATAAAATATAACTTTTTTGGAAAGTGATGCATTAGTCACTAGAAAGAGAACTGGAGAATATATATAACCTATATCATTTCCAACTTGAAGGGTAGGAAATGTCATAGGGCCTAGATGGTATTTGAATATAAGAAGTAAGGTTAAAGAGATGAATTAAGTTGGAAAGCTAGTACTATAATGATGAAATAAACTTTTTAGAGAGAAATCATATAATAAATGTGTAAAAATATTTAAAATAACTTTGGTGGTTAGAATAATTTGAGCTATAGATTGTGTATGTAAAAGCTAAGTTTAATGGAGCATATGCTAGTTATTTAACAATGGAATGAGCTAGTTTGATTATAATGACAATGACTAATGGTATAACATTAGGTGAAAGTATCATTGATTCATTTAATTTTGAATTGTTGAGCATTTACGAGGGTTTGCTAGGTAGGTGTCTACAAGTTTATTGTGTACATGTGGCTCATGTGGAACTCAATGCAACTAGGATTTTAGGGAGCACAAGGATAAGGACTCATATAAGTGAGATAGGAATTGGTTTAAGAAAACTTGACGTGTCACAAGTGAAGGTGGGCATGATACATTTACACTACATGAAACACATGTGAAAAAGGATATGGAATAAGTATGTTAATTGGTTGTATAAGCACACAAGTAGTAAGTGGGTAATTTAAGGCTAGGTAGAAAGAAGAGGCTTATAGCATGGTAGGTCAGGGCTATGGCTTGGATGCAAAAGAGTCAATAGGGAAATTAGGTTGTTGAAATAGGAAAGTGGGTTAGGGAAATAAGAAATTAACTAAGGTAGGTAGGAAAATAGGATTACAAATGATAAAATTTAATGGGAAAATAGGATGGGAAGACGATAGTAAAAATGAGTAAATGGATGGGAAATTGTAAATAGATGGGAAAATGGGATGGATAATAGGTAAATAAAGGAAAAGGTATAGTAAAAAGGGATAAATGTGAAAATATTTAGGTGGGAAAATGAGATGGAAATCACTAACTAGGATGGGAAATAGGTATGTAGATGGGAAAATGATATGGAAAATATGTGAATGGGAGTGAAAAAGAATGAAAATAGGTAAATTAAGGGGAAAAGGTGATTACAAATGGCTAATTGAATGGTTGACTAGATGGATAAATGGGTAGGGAGATGGATAAATGATTAGATTTAGATGAGTAAATGGGTTAGTGTTTAAGAACAAAGTTATATATATTGAGTGTGCATGTGTGTATAGAATGTCCATTATAGTGGCTCAAGAGATGAAATTCATGGTGTTGGTGTTGATCCAACATTTCGATGAGGACGACTAGGGATTAAAGAAATCTTTGGAATTGTGGTACTTCAAAAAAATTCCTAACATCAAAATAGATAGGGATTTCATGATAGAATTCATAAAGAATGGGAATTCTAAGACCTTGGCATTCCATATCTTAGTAAGGGAGATGATGGAAAATCTAGGGGATGTATGCCACATACAAAAATATTGGTTTATATGGATCTAGTCTATTGGTGCATGAAGGATAATGTGGGAATATTATGGTAGTCTATGAGGAGATTTGAACTATCCACGTAGAGATTGCATTAGACACCAATGTTTACTTATTAATTACATATAGTAGGTACCATTTATTTTTATGGTATTTCTTAGCATTATGTTACTATCTAATAAGAGTAGGTGGTATTTTATGATAAGTTTTATGGACATGGTGGTAGATAGTAGAGAAATGGTCATGTTGTTTGCATGGGCTACATGTGTGTTGGAACACTTGTATAGATATTTATATTTTCTTTATTACTAAGAGGGGAGGTGCATAGAAACATCAACCCTTCTACAAGTGTGTTGTGAAAAATAGCCATTGGTGAACTAGAGGGAGTGTGAATAGTTTAAATAGAAAATGTGCCTTTTGTCCAGGGATAAAGGATGGTGTAGGATTTTTGGTGGAGACACTTAGGGTATACCAACTATTAAGCATGTAATTAGTTATTTGGTAATTTTAAACATTAAAGAGGTCATTCAAGGTTTTATATTTATTAGTAGTAGAGAATAATTTAATATGGGTAGCCTAAGTATATCATATAAATGTATAGACCAAATAGAGCACTACGAATATTTGGGCTTTAGTAGGATACCCTGAATACTCCTGTTGGATGTTGTGGTTGTGTTGCTAATATGTGGTCATCATTGATGTCAACACTATTGGCCTTAATGTCATTAGAAGTTGTATATGTTGAGGATATTGAGAAAATTCTAATAAATAAGTTGTAGGTTGTTAGTGGTGAAGCGAAGTTCAATCCATTGGTTAGCTCAATATGTTGATGATCAAAGATTGTGGACTAAAGGGTTTTTTATAGAGTATATATAGTTTGTCCACATTACGTTTCAAAGATCCGCATGAAGATTTGATCGAATTATGAGCAGTTGTGTTCTAATAGGTTTTTTGTTGCTTCAATTGGTGTTCCTAATTGAAGATAATGTGATTCTAGTAAGTTCAGTTGTTACAGATGCTCCTCTAGTGATTCATGATGTTTGTGGATGTTTCTAGATCAAGGTCTATCTATGTTGCACATCTACATTGATTGTTATGCTCACGATTGTTGATTTTCTTTTGTGTGTTCATGTTTTTCATGTTCATGGTCGACAGGGTGATGGTAGCATGTTGTGGATCCTCAAACCGAAATTGTTTGAAGTGTTTTCATGTTTGAGATGTTATTTTTGGTCTTCACTATGTTGTGGCCAACCTTAGTTGATTTGCATTGATAATTGTTATTGATTTGGGCGGATAGTTTATAGTAATTTTATTATTTTGTTGAAGCTAACATGTAATGATGTAATTTCTTGTTGTAGATATATATAAGCAATTGTTTATTCCATTTTATGGGATGATGCAAGTATATGAGATGTGCGAATAATGTACTAATCATTCAAAGGAAAAAGCAGAGTGTGAAGAAGTGTTCATGTGCTTAACCGGAACTATAATCAGGCATTAGCAGATGTAATCCAAATGTTTCTATAAGATAGTGTGTCTTCCTTTGGGCAGTAAGCCTTGTTGTATTTGAGTAGTGAGCTCTAGGAAGTGTGCCTTAATGCATGTGCATTCCTCATTTTATTCTTTATACTTTTAATAGGGTATAATCTTGTGGATTGACCTCCATTATGGTTTTTCCCCTAATAGGGTTTCCATGTAAAAAAATCATGGAGTTAGGTGTGTTTCTGATGTGTTGATGATTTATGCTTTCATAGTTATTAATCAGATCTGAGAATAAGGTTAATAAGTTTAATAAGTTTTGAATTTTTGTGGCAACCGATTCACCCCCCTCTTAGTTGTCTTGCCTTGTGTTGCCAACAATTGGTATCAGAGCAAGTTCCTTGGAAGAAGTTTAACAACTTAAGGTGATCTAGGATGGTGACATATAAGAAGGATAGTCCAAGATTTGATGGAACAAATTATTCTCTATGGAAGACTTGAATGGAATGTCATCTAAGATGCATTGGAAAATCCTACTGAAACATCACAAGTAATAGGTATGTTATCCCATAGAATGGTCCTTCTACTACTATTGAGATTAAGGATGCCGAGTACAATATCAGGGCTAAGGAAGCATTGTTGAGTTCTTTGACTGATTCTGAGATGCCAAATGTTATGGATCTGAAAACTGCTTATGAGATCTAGAAAAAGTTGGAAACTTTGTATGAAGGTGATGTAAATGTGAAGATTGCTAAGCTATAGAGTCTGAAAGGGAAATATGAAATGTTGAGAATGGGTGATGATGAGAATGTTACTTCTTTCATGCAAATAGTGAATGAACTTGTCTCTAGTATCCGATGTGCTGGTGGACAATTGGAAGAATTAGAAATTGTAGCTAAAGTGCTTAGATCCTTTCCTGATGCATACAAAGTCAAAGCTACTGCTATTGATGAGCTTCAGACTATAACAAATGTAACTGAAGATGTGTTGCTTGGTAAGCTTATTTATTTTGAGTTGACTGAATTTGGGGATGCTCTTCCTAAGACAGAATCTACATTCAAGGCTACTACCTCTAAAAGGGATAAATAGAGATATGATTTGGGTGAAAGTTCTTCTAGAAAGATATTCAAGTATGAGGAGGAAATCAAAGATATTGAAAAAGAAGAAATAAAACTAGATGAGATTGAAGCACTTATTGTCAAAAGAGAAGCTAGAGGAGAAGGTAAGTATAAAGAAAAGATTCCTATTAAATTTTTTTCTTGTAATAAGATAGGTCATTTTGCATCAAGGTGTCTAGAAAGAGTTCCTAAGCCAACACCTAACAAGCCTATATTTCAAAGAAAGTGTTATTATGTTGCTAATGAAGGTGTGACAGATGATGAATCTGACAAAGGGAATGTAAGTGAGGATGAATGGATATTTTTTCTATCAAGGAAAATAATCCTATGTCTACTAAATCTGCTAGTTTTACAAATGTGGAAAAAGCCCTAGCTACTCGAGTTGAAGAGAAAGATGAATGGGTAATTGAAAATGGATGCTCTCATCACATGACAGGTGATAAAAGTAAATTTGTGAGCTTGGAAAAGTATGATGGTGGTGTTGTAAGATTTGGTGATGATAAATATGGTGTGATCCATGGCAAAGGATGCATTTCTCTTGATGGTAAGCATAATACTGATGATGTCTTATCTGTGGAAGGTCTGAAGCATAATCTTTCAAGTGTTGGACAAATGGTTGATAAGGGATACAATCTTCAATTCAAGGATGGAAAGTGTAGAATATTGGGGAGTTCCAGAAATGTGATTGCATCAAGTACAAAAACAAAAGGTAATATCTTTCACTTGAGTGTTGCTAGTAAATTTTTTTTGATTTCTCAAGTTGATGAAAGTTGGTTGTGGCATAGGAGAATGTGTCATGTAAAATTTGATAATATTATCTAGATAAGTTCTATTCAGGCTATGAGAGATCTTCCTAAGTTGATGAAACCTACTAATGCCATATGTAAGGAATGTTAGTTAGGGAAGAAAACTAGAATTTCATTTTGGAGCAAACAATATAGTTCAAATGAATTGTTGGAGCTTGTGCATACTGACTTGTGTGGTTCTCTAGAGTCATAATTTTACAAGGATACAGGTATTTCATGTTGCTTATTGATGATTATTCAAGAATGATGTGGGTTACTTTCTTAAGAGAGAAATATAAATCTCTAAAGAATTTTAAGATCTTTAAGGCTATGGTTGAGATAGAGACATGTCTGAAGATTAAATTTTTGAGATCAGATAGAGGTGGTGAATTCACTTTCGGTGAGTTTAATTATTTTTGTGAAGAACATGGGATAAAGAGGCAATTATCTGCCCTGCAGACCCCTCATCAAAATGGAATTGTGGAAAGGAAGAATAGGACAATTGAAGAAGCTACTAGAAGTATGATGGTGCAAGGAAATTTCCCTCATATCTACTAGAGAGAAGCTATGAGTATTGTTGTTTACACACTCAACTAGGTAGAAATCAAAGGTGATACTAGTAAGACCCCTTATGAGCTATGGTATGGTCATAAGCCTACTGTTAGATATTTCAAAATATTTGGGAGTAAATTCCATATTAAAAGAGATGAAGATATAGGAATGTGTGATGCTAGGAGTGATGAAGGAGTCTTTCTTGGTTATTCTACTAGAAGCAAGGCCTACTGGTGCTACAATAAGAGATTAAGGAAAATAGTTGAGAGTGAAAATTCCAAGGTTGATGAAGACATAGCTAGACCATATAAAACTTGTGGGTATGATTCAAATGATCAAAATGAAAATACAAATAAAGGAAAGAAATTTCAAACTTCAAATCAAATTCAAATCATTCCGGTGAATCAAGAAAATCAAAAGGAAGGAGAAACTAGTGAAAGTGCATAAGGGAGATCACAAGAGCCTGAAGTTCAAGAACATCCTAAGACTCCAAGGTATGTAAGATTAAATCATTCAAAAGATCAAATCATAGGTAGTAAGAATACTATTTGATTTCAAAATCTATGCCTAATAGTGTGAATGAAGCATGTAAAGATGAACATTGGGTGGAAGCAATGAAAGTAGAGCTACTGCAGATTGAGAAGAATGATACATAGATTCTTGTTCCTAGACCTAAGGATAAAAATGTAATTGGAGCTAAATGGGTCTTTAGAAAAAAATAGAATGAGCAAGGTGAAGTTGTTAGAAACAAAAAAGACTGGTGTGTAAAGGATATTTTTAGATGGAAAGAATTGAATTTGAAGAAACTTTTACCCCTGTTGCTAGGATTTAAGGTGTGGGACTATTTCTTGGTTATGCTACTTACAAAAACTACAATGTTTATCAGATGGATGTCAAGTCAACATTTCTAAATGGTGAATTGGATTGGAAGAAGTGTATGTTGAGAAACATGATGGATTTCAATTGACTGATTAGGGAGATATGGTTTATCTATTGAAGAAAGCATTGTATGGACTTAAGCAAGCCCCTAGTGCATGGTATGCTAGATTGGACAAGTATTTGTTGAAGGTTGGATTTAATAAAGGTATTGTTGATAGTAATTTGTATTTCAAGATTGATGATGATAAAAATTTATTGTTGAAGTCTTTGTTGATGATATCATTTTTGGAGGAGATGATAGTTTGTGCATGAAGTTTGTTGATGAGATGTAGAGTGAATTTGAGATGTCTATGATTAGAGAGATGAAATTATTTTTGGGATTGGAAATTACACAGTTAGATAAAGGGATCTTTATATCTTAGTCCAAGTATGTGAAATAATTGCTAAAGAATTTTCGTATGGAGGATGCAAAGCCAATTGGTACACCTATGGTGACCGGATGTAAGTTGACACAAGATGATGATTCTCCGAAGGAAAATTAGACTAGATATAGATCGATGATTGGTGGATTGCTTTATTTAACTCAAACTAGATCTGATATCATGAATGTTGTATGCATTGTTGCAAGATTTCAACCTGACCCTAAGGAATCTCATGTGACAACTATGAAGAGGATTTTCAAATACTTGAAGGGAATAGTTGATTTTGGACTATGGTATCCTAAAGATGATGATCTTACTTTGAGTTCCTTTACTGATGTTGATTGGGCAGGAGATGTAAATGACAAAAAAAGTACTAGTGGTGGTAATTTTTCTTGGGAAAGAACTTGATTTCATGGCTAAGTAAGAAGCAACATATCATTTATTTATCCATTGTAGAGGCTGAATACATTGTTGCTAGTAACAATTGTACTCAAGTATTGTGGATGAAGCAGATGTTGAAAGATATCAAAGTTGTGTATGATGAACCTATTGCTATTTTCTATGATAATTCAAGTGCAATTAACATTTCTAAGAATTTAGTTCTTACTTTGAGTGCATTTACTGATGTTGATTGGGAAGGAGATGTAAATGACAAAAAAAGTACTAGTGGTGGTGCATTTTTCTTGGGAAAGAACTTGATTTCATGGTTAAGTAAGAAGCATAATTCCATTTATTTATCCATTGTAGAGGAAGAATACATTGTTGCTGCTAACAATTGTACTCAAGTATTGTGGATGAAGCAGATGTTGAAAGATATCAAAGTTGTGTATGATGAACCTATTGATATTTTCTATGATAATTCAAGTGCAATTAATATTTCTAAGAATCTGGTGTTGCATTCAAATACCAAGCATATATTTATCAAGTTTAACTTTTTGAGAGAGAAGGTGAGTGAAAAGGAAGTTAGATTGGAGTATGTACCTACTAAGGAATAGATTGCAGACACCTTTACCAAGCCTTTGCCTAAGGATAGTTTTGAGTATCTCAAAGGGAAGTTAGGAGTAATTACTCCTAATTACAACTAATATGCATTGCTTTGCATCAGTCTGTGCATTTCACAGTCATATCTTGATTCAGATTGATTTTGTGGTGGATGCTATTCATGGTGAGTAGTCATATGCTTAGATATGTGGTTCAAAGCTTGTGTGGAGAAAATAGATCTTTGTAATTGATGTCAAAGGGGGAGAAGAGTCCTGTGAAAGAGTTGAGGAGAAAAGAGTCAGAACCTAAGGGAGCGTAAGTGTTAAGGGATAGTTGCTTTGATGGTGTTTTTCACATCATGTGTTGCAATCAATTCCAAAGGGGGAGATTGTTGGATGTTGTGGAACTTGTGTTTCTATTATTTGGTTGTCATTGATATCAACACTATTTCCCTTAATGTCATTAGAAGTTGTGTATGTTGAGGATATTGAGAAAATTGCAATCAATAAGTTGCAGGTTGTTAGTGGTGAAGCAAAGTTCCATCTATTGGTTAGCTCAGTGCATTGATGATTATAGGTTGTAGAATAAAGGGTTTATTTTCCAACATATCTAGTTTATCCACATTAAGTTTCAAAGATCTGCATGAAGATTTGATCAAGTTATGAGTAGTTATGTTCTGACAGGTTTTTTGTTGCTTCAGTAGGTGTTCCTAATTGAAGATAATGTGATTCTAGTAAGTTCAGTTGTTGTGGATGCTTCTCTAGTGATTCATGATGTTTCTGGATGTTTCTATATCATGCTTTATCTGTGTTTCACATCTGCATTGATCATTGTGCTCATGAATGGTGATTTTCTTTTCCATGTACATGTTTTTCATGTTCATGGATGACAGGATGATGGTAGTGTGTTGTGGATCCTTGAACCAAAATTGTTTGAATTGTTTTTTTGTTTGAGATGTGAAAAAAATGTACTAATCATTTGAAGGTAGAAGCAGAGTGTGAAGATGAGTGAGCAGAGTGTGAAGAAGTGTTCATGTGCTTAACTGGAACTGTAATCAGACATTAGCAAATGCTATTCTCTTAGTTCAAAATCATGTGGATGTAATGCTAATGTTTCTGTAAGATAGTGTGTCTTCCTTTGGGTAGTAATCCTTTTTTGTATTTGAGCAATGAGCTCTAGGTAGTGTGCCTGAATGCATGTGCATTCCCCATTTTATTCTTTATCCTTTTAATAGGGTATAATCTTGTGGACTAACCTCGACTATGGTTTTTCCCCTAATAAGGTTTCCACATAAAAAAAAATTAGTGTTATGTGTGTTTTTGATGTGTTGATTTATCCTTTCATGGTTATTAATCAGATCTAAGAATAAGGTTAATAAGTTTAATAAGTTTTGAATTTATGTGACAAATGATTTACCCCCCCTTTCAGTTGTTTTCCCTTGTGTTTCCAACAATTCCACATATTTGGGCATGGGTAGTGAGGGAGATTAGGTATTAGGGACTCTAATATATAGGAAGGAAGCATGATATACTTGTATTATGCTACTATAGGTAGAGTGGGATAAATAATTAGATGTGATATATGTAGGGATGATGGTAAGGTATGATGCTTTGTAGGTAAGAATTAGGCTTGAAAAATTGATGATTTTGTTACATCTAATTTTTAGGGTAATGGATTCCATAATACATGGAATTTTTAGAGAATTGCATTAGTAGTTATGATGGGGAGGTAGGAAACTATAGGAATACATAGTACTAACTATAGTAGGCATAGTAAAGAGGAAAAGGGGAGATGATATAGGAGACGGTGGGGATTGTTGGAAAATTAAGGACAAACAACTAAGAGGGGGGGTGAATCAGTTGTCTTAGAAACTTATACTTTTATAACTTATCTTAACTTTAATCTTAGATCTGATGAATAAGAAAATAACCACAAGCAATTAACACATCAGAGAGATAAATAACACTAATATTTTTTACGTTGAAACCCTATTAGGGGAAAAACCACAGTGGATGTTAGTCCACAATTCTATACTCTTTTAAAAGTATAAAGAGAAGTAATAAGGGGAATGCACATGCATTTAGGGAAACTACTTAGAGCTCACTACTCAAATACAAAAGATGACTCACTATCCAGTAGTACAAAATAGGATTTAAATCCAAAGAATATGAACTAAGAAAATAGCTTATGCACAAGCTTGATTACAGTTCCAATTAAGCTCAGAAAACCTTCTTTACACTTTGCTCAATCTTCTTCACTTTCTGCTTAGTAATCAAATGATAGAAAAAATATTCACACATTTACACTTTCTCTGGCATATATTCACACTCATGCACACACTAAATTTTATAAACCAATTTATCTTATATATCGGCTACATGGGATTTCATCACAACTTAGTCGGCCGAAAAAATAAGATTTATTTTCAATGTCGGCCCAAATTTACAAATAAATTTCAAATGAAAAACCACCAAGGTTGACCACGACATAGTGGAGAAAAAAATTAATATCTACAACACAAAAATACTTCAATTAATTTTTCCATGAAGATCCACAACACGCTATCATCAACATGTCGGCCAAGAACATGAAAAACTGAACATGCGCAAGAAAAGATCTTCAACCACGTACGATATCACCAATTAATTTGGACATACCACAAAGATATAGAATAATCTATATACATATAAAAACACCAAGAAACTATAGAGAAACATCTAGAACAAATGAGATTAACATAATCACATAATCTTCATTTAGGAACACTGACATAGACCAAAGAAACATTGTCAGATCACAACATAGTCAAAACTTCATGTGGACCTATGAAACTTCTAGTAGATGATCTAGAAACATTCAGTAGTAAACCCTTTAATCCACACCAACAAATATTCAACGTATAGAACATGACACCTTCAAGACCTGCGCAGTTCCACTAGGAATCTAGAACACTTTTTATTTTTACAATTTTCTCAATATCCTCGACATATGCAGCCTCTAGTATTCCAAATTCTAATAGTGTTGACATCAATGAAAGCCACATATCAGCAAGCATATACACAACATCCAACAATCTCCCCCTTTGGCATTGATGGAAACACATGATGTGAAAAATACCACCAACCCAACGCACTTACTTCTCTTGCTCTTCTTCTCTTGAAAATATTTTTCACATTACACTTCCCCCCCTTTGACATCAATGGAAAAGGTAACATTGACCTTTACATATTCTTGCTCTAAACCACATATCTGCAGATCTGACTACTCCCTTGAGTAGTAGCCACAGAAACATAAATCCATATCAGAATATAGCAATGAAGTTCACTGATTGATGCAAGAAAATGCATATTTTAGTTCATATCAGGAGGGGTGATTACCCCTAGCATTCCTCTGAGATACTCAAAAGTATCCTTTGGCAAAGGCTTAGTGAAAATGTCTACAATCTATTCTTTGGTAGGCACATACTCTAGTCTGACTTCTTTCTCATTTACTTTCTCCCTCAAGAAATGAAATTTGATTGATATATGTTTATTCTTAGAGTGTAGCACCAAATTTCTTGAGATATTTATAGCACTTGAGTTTTCACAGTATATGGCAATAGGCTCTTCATATATCACCCTGATATCTCTCAAAATTTGTTTCATCCATATCAATTGAGTACAGTTATTGGTAGCAGAAATGTATTCTACTTTAGCAGTAGATAAAGAAATTGAGTTTTGATTTTTACTTAACCAGGATACCAACTTCTTCCCTAGGAAGAAAATACAACCACTAGTACTTTTCCTATCATCTACATCACCAGCCCAATCCACATCAGTATATGCACACAAAGTGATATCATCATCCTTTGGATACCAAAGTACAAAGTCAATTGTTCCTTTTAGATACCTAAAAATTCTCTTTATAGCAGTCACATGTGATTCTTTTGGATCAACTTGAAATCTAGCAACCATACATACATCATTCATAATGTTTGGTCTATTCTGAGTTAAGTAGAGAAATCCACTAATCATTGACCTATATCTGGTTTGATTTTCCTTAGGAGAGTCATCATTCTGTGTCAACTTGCATCCGATCACAATGGGGGTACCAACAGGTTTGGAGTCATCCATTCCAAACTTCTTCAACAGCTCTTTCACATATTTGGACTGAGATATAAAGATCCCCTTGTCCAACTGTGTAACCTGCAATCCCAGAAAGAATTTCATTTCTCCAATCATACTCATCTCAAATTCATTCTTCATCTCATCAACGAACTTCATACATAGATTATCATCTCCTCTAAAAATGATATCATCAACAAAAACCTCTGTAATTAACTCCTTATCATTATCTATTTTGAAGTATAAGTTGTTATCAATAGTACCTTTAGTGAATCCAAGATTCAATAGGTATTTTTCCAATCAAGCATAGCAAACTCTAGGGGCTTAGTTAAGTCCATACAGAAATTTCTTCAATCTGCAAATCATATCTTCTTTATTTGTTAGCTGAAATCCATCTAGTTGTTCAATGTACACTTCTTCTAGTTCTCCATTCAAAAATGCAAACTTTACATCCATTTGATATACTTTATAGTTCTTATGTGTAGCATAAGCAAGAAATAGTCTAACAGCTTCAATCCTAGTGACAGGGGAAAAGGTTTCTTCAAAATATATGCCTTCCATTTAAGAATACCCTTTACATACCAGTCTTGCTTTATTTTGGACCACTTCACCTTCTTCATTCAACTTGTTTCTAAATACCCATTTAGTGCCAATTAGATTTTTGTCTTTAGGCCTTGGAACCAATATCCATTTGTCATTCTTTCCAATTTGTGTTAGTTCTTCCTTCATAGCTTCCAACCAGTGTTCATCTTGATAGGCTTAGTGACATTTTTAGGCTCAATTTGGATATCAAACAATATTCTTCTTAAATTTTTCTTCTAGTGTCCACTCCTTTACTCTTATCTCCTATGCTTTGATTTTTAGAATTATTTAGCTTTACATACCTTGGAGTTTTGGGACATTCTTGAACTTCTGACTCTTTTGATCTTTCTTCTACACTTGCACTTGTTTGTGTCTCCTGATTAACTTGATTTACTAGAACATATGGAATAATCTGAAGTAGATTCTATGTCTGAGTATTCTTCCCTTGGCTTGTACTATCTTCCAGAATTCTCATCAACTTTGACATTTGCACTCTCAACCATCTTTCTCAATCTTTTGTTATAGCACTAGTAGGCCTTGCTTTTAGTGGAGTAACCTAGGAAGATTCCTTCACCGCTTCTTGCATCAAACTTTCCTATATCATCATCTTTGTTAATATATCACTTGCTTCCAAAGATATTAAAGCACTTAATAGTAGGTTTGTGACCAAACCATAACTCATAAGGAGTCTTACTAGAATTACCATTAACATTTACCCAGTTCAAGGTATACACAACAGTGCTTACGGCTTCACTCCAGTACATCTATGACACATTTCCTTCCATCATCATTGTTTTGGCAGCATCCAAAATTGTTCTACTCTTTCTCTCAGCAACTCCATTCTGTTGAGGAGTTCAGGGAGAAGATAACTGTCTTTTAATACCACACTCTTCACAATAAGAGTTGAACTCCTTGGAAATAAACTCACCACCTCTGTTAGATCTCTGGTACTTTATTTTCAGACCTCTCTCATTTTCTGCCATAGCCTTGAAACTTTTGAACTTCTCCAATGCTTCACATTTTTCTCTTAAAAAGGAAACCCAAATCATTCTAGAATAATCATCAATAACCAACATAAAATAACTTTCTCCATGAATACTTCTAACTCTGGAGGGACCACAAAGGTCAGTATGTAGCATCTCTAACAAATTAATTGAATGAAACTATTTTCTCTGGAAAGAGACTCTAGTTCGTTTACCCATCTGACATTCCTTGCAGATTATATTAGCACGCTTCACTAACTTAGGAATATCTCTTACTACTTGAGTAGAGCTTATCTTGATAATGTTGTCAAAGTTTACATGACACAACCTCCTATGCCACAACCAGCTTTCATCTATTTGATCAATTAAACCACTTCCATTAGCAGTATTTAGATAAAAAATATTACCTTTTGTTTGTTTGCATGTTGTAATCATATTCCCAGAACCTTCACATATCTTGCATCTTCCATATTTGAACTAAAGATCATACCCCTTGTGAACCATCTATCCAACACTC
The DNA here is from genome assembly GCA_007258455.2 of Sequoia sempervirens. Classification (NCBI taxonomy): domain Eukaryota; kingdom Viridiplantae; phylum Streptophyta; class Pinopsida; order Cupressales; family Cupressaceae; genus Sequoia; species Sequoia sempervirens. The sequence goes on from VDFB02047230.1 coordinate 113,904,662, forward strand.
AACAAGTTTTGCTTCAAGCCTTCAACATAGAGAACATCATTAATGTTATCCTTACCACCAAGGAAAATAGATCCTCTACCATGAATCATACTAGCATTGTTATCTCCAAATCTTACAACCCACTGTCATACTTCTCTAGACTCACAAATTTTCTTTTATCACTAGTCATATGATGTGAACATCAACTATCAATAACCCACTCATATTTTTCTTCAACTTGGGTTGCAAGAACTTTCTCATCTTTAGTAGATTCACTAGCCATTGGATTATCTTCAATGGTGGGAATGAAAGCCCATTCATCTTCTTTTCCATTATGTTTATTAGAATCATCATCAGTCACTGCTTCTTTAGAAAAGTAGCATCTCTTTTGGAATCTAGACATTTTAGGCTTAGATCTAGGAACTCTTTCAGGACATCTTGATGCAAAATGACCTATTTTACTGCATGAAAAGCATTTAATAGGCAATACATTTTGATACTTACCTTTTCCTCTGCCTTCTTGTCTTACAATCTGTGCTTCCAGTTCTTCTACCTCTCTTTCTTTATCTTCAAGTTGTTTTAGTTCATCATACTTGGATATCTTTTTGGAACTCTCTCCCATATTATATATTTTTTTGCTACTTCCGAATACAATGGCCTTGCATGCAGATTTAGTCTTTGGTGTAGATTCACCAAATTCACTTATTTCAAAAGCAGCAAGCTTCTTGATCAACGTGTCTCTTGTTATCTTGTTTACTAATCTGAACTCTTCAATAGCATGAACCTTCATTTTGTAGGAGGGAGGTAAGGATCTAAGTACTTTAGCAAAAAAATTATCCTCATCCACAGAACCACTGATACCTTTAATACGCATCATTATTTAATTTACTCTCTACATAAAAGAAGTGATATTTTCATCTTCACACATCTTCAAATTCTCATACTTTCCTTTCAATCTATGTAGCTTAGCCATCTTCACCTATGCATCTCCTTCATACAAAGTTTTCAATTTCATCCAAATCTCATGAGTTGTCTCCAGACCCAACACATTAGCCATCTCTGAATTTGTTAGAGCACTCCCAAAATCTTCAATAGCCCTAACATTATTTTCAGCATCTTTGATCTTATCAAGAGTTGAGGGACCATTTTGAGGAATAATATATAGATCTTTTGTAATCTTCTAGAAAGCTTCACCAATAAACTTTAACTGACATTGCATTTTGACTTTCCACATTGAGTAGTTAGTGCCATCAAATCTTGGAATGTCCTTCTTGAGTGTTGTTGCCATCTTGGATCACCTCAAGCTTTTAGAATTCTTTAGAGGAACCTGCTCTAATACCAATTGTTGGAAAAATAAGGATAGACAATTGAGAGGGAGGGTGAATCAATTGTCTCAGAAACTTGTAATTTTATAACTTATCTTAACTTTAATCTCAGATATGATGAATAAGCAATTAAACACAAGAAATTAACACATTAGAGAGACAAATAACACCAATATTTTTTACATGAAAACCCTATTAGGTTAAAAAACCATAGTGGATGTTAGTCACAAGTTTATACTATGCTAAAAGTATAAAGACAAATAATAAGGGGAATGCACATGAATTCAGGCACACTGCCTAGAGCTCACTGGAAAAATACAAAAGAGGACTCACTGTCTAATAGTAAAAAATAGGAATAAAATCCAAAGAATATGAACTGAGAAAATAGCTTCTACACAAGCTTTATTATAGTTTCAATTAAGCTCAACAAACCTTTTTCACACTCTACTCAATCTTCTTCACTTTCTTCTTAGTAATCAAATGATAGAAACACTATTCATACATTTACACATTCTTTGGCATACATTCACACTCATGGACACACTAACTTCACTCAACCAATCACTCTTATATATCTACTACATGGGATTTCATCACAACTTAGTCAGCTAGAAAAATAAGATATATTTTCAATGTTGGCTCAAATTTACAAATAAATTTCCAATACAAATCCACCAAGGTCGGCCACAACATAGTGGAGACCCAAATTAATATCTCCAAAAAAAAAAACACTTCAATTAATTTCACCATGAAGATCCACAACATGCTATCATCAACATGTCAACCAAGAACATAAAAAACCAAACATGCACAAGAAAATATCTTCAACCACGAGCTCACCATTTAATGTGGATGTACCAAAAAGATAGAGAATGATCTAAAGACATATGAGAACACCAATAAATAATAGAGAATAATCCACAACAACTGAGATTAATAGAATCACACAATCATCATTTAGGAACACTGATAGAGAGACCATAGAAACACTCTCAGACCACAACATACTCAAAACTTCACGCGGACCTTTGAAACTTTTGGTAGATTATCTAGAAAAATTTTGTATTAAACCCTTTAATCCACACAAACAAATCTTCAATGTATAGAACATGACACCTTCAAGACCTACACAGTTCCATTGGGAACCTAGAACACTTATTTCTACAATTTTATCAATATCCTTGACATATACAGCCTCTAGTATACCAAATGCTAATAGTGTTGACATCAATGACAACCACATATTAGCAACCATATCCACAACATCCAATAGGGATATCCCAATGTATGATGTGTCCATTTATGTAGATATTATAAAGTTAGGTTTACTATGAGGATGAGTGGAATATAATATGGTGGATGAGTGGAATATAATATGGTGGAGAGACTACACATATATTGAACATGAGTATGGTCATAGAGGTATACTCTAGATATAGAGCAAGATACATGGTAGCTAGAGTGAGATGTGTTAAAGGATTCAATGAGTGTAGAAAATGCAATGAGGGATGCAAACAGAAAAATAAATAGTGATATGATGAGAAAGGAGAGGTACTAGGCTATAGTTATCATAAACTCATAGGGAATATCCTTTGCACTAGTTGATGTGATGCATAGTGTGCACTATGAGAGGATTATTACTATAGGTTAGCTTATTAGTGGGTAGTTCTATTAGAGTACACGTAAATCTCTCATGAAAGTTACTTGAGTTCTTCTTTATGTGGTTTAAATAGATGATAGTATATAAGAAATCCACCAATACCACTATTATCATCACCTAGGCCTTTGGCCAAGCCAGCAAAGGTAGAGATGTATGACTAGGCATAGGAATGATGTATTTTTTATGAGTACAATTTTCATTTTTATTTTGAATATTATATAGACATTTGATTGTGAAATATCTCTATATAAATAATTTTTGGAGAATTTTGGATTATTTTGTGTGATAAATGCATATATGGATTCATATTTTATGGGTTATACTTATTATCGGTTATACTTATGGTTGAATATATGTGTTGTATAGTTTATGATAGATGTATGGATGCATTTTATTTATGGATGAATATGTATTATTTTTGGATGCATTAATAGATATACATTTTAGGATTTATGGATGGATATATAATGATTTGGTAAATATAGATTGCATGATATTTGTGGATGCATATTTTATTATGGGTGTATGAATGCATGTACAAATTTTCATAGATGTGTGTTTTTCATTTATATAATTTTTATTATGGTAAATGTAGATGCAAATGAATGGTAGAAGAGAGAGATAGCTAAAAAATAATATTAAGTTATTTAAAATTGATTAAAATAATGAAATGAATAATGGTAGATAGAATGAGAGTGAGAATGGATTTTATGATAAGTTTATTTGGCATTTAATGCACATATATGTTGAGAAATGGTGAGAAATCAATATTCCCCATAAAACTTGATGTTATTCACCAAAGTATAAGAATCATTGTGATAATGTATTTCATGGGGTGAGGAATAATTGAGAAACATGCAACAAACAAGATGATTCAATAAGATGCAATAATTTTTTTGATAACCTTGGTAGGATATACTAGGGACACCCAATAGGAAAATAACTCAAAAAATAATGAAAATCACCTAGGATACTTATCAAGATAGACCATGATATAAGGATTGTGCTCACCTTATGAAACTATGTTGTGGCTCAATATATAGTATAATAATCAAATATAATAGGGAAATTATTCACATGGATTGTACCTCTTGCCAAACTGCTGAAAAAGGATACAATAATGATGATGGATGTCTAATGTGGAAAATGATATTTCCTACAAAGGTAAACAATGAGAAGATGGAATAATTTTTTTGCAATGGATAGGATTTCAACTAGTGTGGAATAATGGTGATAGAAAAGGTTCTTTTTTTCTTCATTTATCATGAGATGTTTTCTTGAGTTTCATTATTCATGGGTAATAATGTTTTTGTCTCAAGAAAATTATTTAGTTATATAATAAAAGAATAAATACTGTTAGGCTATATTTTTTAAAATAGGAGATTAAAATGTGTTTCAAAAATATGATACTAGACACTACCTCTAATATCAATAGTTGGGAGGTGATGATGGTGATAGGATGAAAAGATAGGATATGGAGTAAGATGGCATAGAGATGTATCTAATAAATAATGATATTTAGTTTTTTATGGTTTGTGTCTACAAGAAAATTTTCACCATGATACTTTTCCAAAGTACCAAAGGATGGATTGAAATAAAAGATTTTTTTCTTGAATTTTTTTTTTTGGGTTTTTTTATTTCTAGAATTAATTTAATTTGGGTATGGAAGAATTTGAGATTCATAATTCTCATGATTGATTTCATCTCCTAACCATTTTGTATGACCGATTGATATTATCATAATCCATTTTTAGTTATTATGAACTTTGTCCCAAACCAATCAAGTTCAAAATTACCTTTCTTGACATTGTTTTGGTTGGAGTTGTGTTTATTATCCTTAAAAATAGGGTTTCTAACATCAAATTTTCTACCATTTATTTTATTATTGTAGTTATTGTAGATCCTATTTTGATAGGCCTTTAGATTATCCAAACAATTAATGGGTCTCTCATTAAGTAGCTTGAGTTTAAGAAACTATGTAACTTGATATTCTTCATCAATTATAAGATCACAAAAAGAGATGCACATTGATGCAATTTCCTCACCATGATAATTTTTCATGCACCGCCAAAGGATATATATATATATGGCTTTATTCTTTCTAGAAGTACTTTAGTTTAGGAATGGAATAATTTGAGGTTCATAATCTTCATGTGTTATTTCATCTCCTAACCATTTTGGATGGAAATTTAATATTCTCAGTATCCATATTTAATGATTATGGCATATGCCTCAAACCAATTAGGTTAAAAATTACCTTTCTTGTCATTGTATTGGTTGGAATTATGTTGATTATCTTCAATAATAAGTTCACTAACATCAAATTATCTACCCTTGATTTAATTACTATATTTATTGTAAATCCTATTTTGATAAGAGTTTAGTTTATTCAAAGAATTAAGATTCCTCTCATTAGGTATCTTTCTTTTGCACAACACTGTAACTTGATATTCTTCATCAATTATGAGGTCACATGCATAGAGATGAATAGTGATATATGTTTGACCTCAATTGGAAAGATGGATTATAACATCAAGACTCATGAGAATTGGGTGGATCCTACACATTTACAATTACAATTTCAATAATCCCATAGGGTGATATTGATTTGTAAGTCTTAATAATGGCTAGCATCATTGATAATCCTCTTGAAGAATGTGATTTTGGTTTTATTAGATACATCTACTTGGCTATTTCCTTTCTATCAGTATGGGTGGAGTAGTGAATTTTGTTATGAGATTGTATTAATAAGGTGAAAACCTTATAATTTTTGAATTATTTTCATTATCAATTATAATTATATAAGGAATGACATAGTGATGGATGATGTAAAGGAGAATAAACATGGATGTCCACTAGCTAGTGGTGGAAGTGAGTGGAATAGATTTGGACCAATTTGTGAAAATTTTGTGGTAATAATAAATTTATGCTCACTTCAAGAGGATGGGTTACTCCTTCCAATGAGATTAATTATCAATGTGAAATTTTGAAAAGGATTTGTAATTAGATATAGTGCTTTAGATGGTACATTTATGATATTCATGTGCTATTAACAAGCTAAGAACTTAAAATATTGGTATGCATCATTTCCATGTTACATGCTAATAATATATATTTTAGAATTATTTTTAGTGAGTATCATATCACTAGTGTGGAATCCAAAAATTCCATCATGAATTTCCTTGATCATCAAGGTAGCCTCTTCCAAATTTAGAAATTTTACTAAAGATCCATCAAATTCTCTTTATTATAGGATGTCACTAAGGAGGGTAAAGTAGGATGGAAATTATAATAATTATTTCTAGTAGCTATTAGATAGGTTAGTTCGAATGGTTTGGTTTTGGATTTTACATATCCTGATACCACGGGGAGTTGAGACTAGAACAATCATATGTTAGTTAAGAATTAGAGGGTGCACATTTGATAATTTGAAACTACTCAGACAATAACTTGCATTTTTTACTATCTTATTTCATCTCAAAAAGGGATATAGTAGAGGCCATAAATTTGATGAATCTTTTGTTGATGTAAGGCATATATTTAAATTCAATAAGAGTAGAATATTTTATAAATTTATTACCTACTTTTGTATGAAATGATTTTATCACCATTGTTTTGATATTCATCATTAACTAGCTTAATGAATGACTAATAATCCTCATAAATAAGAATTTGTTGTATGTGCATCTATATTATGATTTTAAGACTTATGAGAAAGGCCTCATATTTAGTAGTAATATTGGTGCTTTTGAAGCCAATCTTAAAATATTTAGGGATGAGATCCCCTTGTGGCACGTGATAAGTTATATTCATAATCTTAGCCATGATTGATGAAAGAGTCATTAAAATAAATATCCCAAGTGGAGGAGTCTTTGATATTTTATATGGACGTGTCACCAATTTATAGGATCATGGAATAAGTTTTATTGAGTGTTACATCACCTAGCTAATCCACTATAATCTATCATTTTACTTCTTTGTATTCCACATACTTTATGTAAAATTCACTAAGCATCATGACACATTTAACCATTCGTCATGTGAAGGAAGCCTTAGGTAGGAGTTATTTGAGTGATTTAATATTTGATACAAGCTAAGTGTGATGATTAAGTATGTAGTGTCCAATATTTTGTTAAGATAACATAACAAATAAGTATGTTCATTTGATAGCTTTGTAGTTGAGATGGTATGTGACCAATGTGAAACTAATCTAATGTATTACTTATTCACAACCCTTTTCATGGTTATTTGATAAAAGTTCCACCATCTATAAAGCTCAAGACAATATGACTTATGTGTGCTCTACCAGCATATAAGGGATGGAAGATTCATCAAATGGATGTCAAGAGTGATTTCCTAAATAATGATCTAGAAGAAGTTTACATGACCCAACCAGAAGGATTATTTGATGAAAATGACCCTCAAAAGGTATGGCATCTCATTAAGTCACTTTATGGAATTAAAAAATCCCATAAGACATCGTACATGAAAATAGATGGTCACCATTTGCAACATGGTTTCACTCATAGCCTCTCATATCCAATTTTATGTATTAAGAAGGTAGACACATTTATTGTAATTCTTGTCTTGTATATGAATGATCTTGTGATCACATGAAGCTCAGGTAATCTCATTGATGATGTAAAAAATAATTTGAATAGATTATTTAATATGAATTCCTTGGGGCTAATTCACTATTGTCTTGGCTTGGAGATATGGAAAAAAAGCATCACATCTTTATCTCATAGATAAAATATTCCAAGAAACTCCAAGAAAATTTTGAAATTTTTATTATAAACTTATTTCCACTCCAATGGAAAAAGGTTTGTAACTTTCTTGATTCTAGGATTCTTCTCAAGTAGATGCTACCCCCTACCAATAGCTAGTAGGAAATATCATTTACTTGAGTTATATTAGACCATATTTATGTTTTTTTTGTTAGCTATCTTTCTAGATTTATGTAGGAGCTAAAGAAATGTTATTGGGTTGCAACTAATCACTTTTTGTGATATTCTTGAGGCACTTGATTATGGTATGGAATACAAGAAACCTTAGTTTTTCTTGCAAGGATTTATTGACTTAGACTATGGTGGATTTATTGATTACAAGAAGTCAACCATAGGATATTTTTTTCATCTTAGATTTGGACCTATTTCATGGATTAGTAAAAAGAAAATATTTGTTGCTCTCTCATTCACCAAGGTTGAATATCATGCATCCTAAGGAGCTATGTTTGAAGGGATTTGGTTACATCACATTTCAATTGACATGGACATTTCTAAGGTAAAGCTACCTATTCTTTATTGTGATAATAAAGGGGTGGCTAATCTTGTGAAGAATCTACTTTTTCATGAAAGAAAAAATAATATTGAGGTCTAATGTCATTACATTCATTAACAAGTCTTGCATCACCACATTCAACTCCATTACTACCCAATATAATATTAGATAGTTTATATACTCACCAATTCTCTTGGTAAGGTGAAATTTGCATTTTTTCAAGGGAACATTTATAAAAATAGTGCAATAAAGAGGAAATGTTAGCATAATATTTTATAAAAAATTTAATGGGGTACTATATAGTTAAATTGTTTAATATTTTAACTAACCATTCTTTCCTTGTCTCCTTCTGTATAAATGTGGTAGTAATTCTTTGAATAAATGGTTAAGTTTTATGCTCTTCATTATGATTCTTTTGAGTAGTCCAAAAAATGTAATCACTTCCTTCAAGAAAATATCAACTACTTGTGGGACCTTAAAGTATGAATAGATGTTAAATAAATGTGTATACCTCATTATTCTATCCACACTGATATATGTAATATTTACTTGGAATTTATTAAATCTTGTGATAAAATCCACAAGGATGGTTTCCCATTTCTACTTAGAGATAGATAAGGAGTAAAAAAACCTTTTTAGAAATAACCACTCTATTTTATTACTTTATGTGGTGTAGAAATATTTATCCCTTTTTCATTTTCACACCTAATTAGTAATTAATATTAAAATAAACTTCATTATGTCTTAGTCTAGTGTTGTAATATGTATTTTACATATTCACATTAATTTTAGGGCCCTATTAATTAGAATGAACTTAATTGCGCCTTATTTTAGTGTTTTAGAGTGTACCTCTTTAAAAATTCACACTTATTTAGGTCTCCCTTAATTAATTGAGCTTAATTTTCCTTAATTGGCCCCTTTAATTCAAATCCAAACCCAATTAATTGCATTTTCTGAAGAGGGAACCCAACATTCATTAATGCCTAAACATAACACTTCTCATTGGCCAATGTGTGTCTTAGGTGAATGACCTAGGAACCATTCACTCATGGGAGAATGGGTCCTCACTTAGACCTACACCTTAAATTAAAATTATGTTTTTTGTGGTATTTTAACCTATTCAAATCCATAATCACATGTTAGCTTGTGTAATTTAAATTTTAGGAAATTAATGTTACATACCTATAAACATAAGGTCATTTCACTATGTTTCATCTAAGCAATCTAAGTTTTCAAGTGTTCAATTGTAAGAGCTAAAGTGAGATTTCAAGAGCATTTCAAGGCATTCAAGAGTATACTTAGTGAATATTTATTGTAGCAATCTAGATCCAATTATCATGTCAAATTTTTCTTGCATCATGAATGTTATTGGAGCTAATATGTTGATGTAGATTTCATGATCCATTCGAGCATTCAAGGAATTGTTCCAAATCAAGTTTCAAGATCAAGATCCACATCCATTGAAGTCATTTTATGCTATTTGCATACCTACATTCCAAGGTTTATTCAAGGGTTTGGTGAGTTGTGACATAGAGTTGTTTATTCATCATTCCTTTCATGCTATTTTTTTTCATTACAAGGTTTGATTACCAAAATAGGATTTTCACCAAGGAAAAGCCCCCATTATCCAAAAAAAAGCATTTTTCTCTCTTGATTTGTGTTTGCAAATCTAGGTGGAAGATATCTTGAAGATCTCTTAAAGATAAAAATTGGAGAACTTGTCAAAGTTGTAAAAAATTCTCATAAAAGTTGTCATCCTATGGAAACTCAATTATAGAATTTATTTTCGGCTTTCCAAACCTAAAAATTTGGAAAATTGAGAGATTTAGATCTATTGTAGAGGCTCCAATTTTTTTTAGACAAACCCTATACTAGAACCCATTCACCCCTAGGTGAATGAGTCCTAGGTAAACTTTAGAAAAACACTTTTGGTGACTAGTATACATTATCTTACCTCTCTTTGATCTGCAATCAGATTTTTGGTCCCATTAGCATTTTGCTTAATATTCAAGATCTAAGTTGTAGATTGCATTTTGAAGTTAGTTTTAAATTTTTAATCCTAGTCCCTAAAGTTTTGTTTAATCAAGACCCCCATCCTTGCAAAAATAAAAAAATAGTAGATTCAAAATTTGAATTGACTCACCTCAATATTGATAGTCCTTTCATTATGTGGATCTCATTTCCAAATGAATTAGTGGAAGATAGGTAACCTAATTGGGTTATCAATCCTATTTTGTTAAACCATCATGTTTTCTTTGTTTCATTTTAGTGAACCACACATTTGATCATAACAATTTTTTATTTTGGAGTCCATTTTAACCCTATATTTAGATCTTGCGTTCATTTGCATTGCATTGCATGTTGGGAAATTTTTTTCATCTTAGAAATAGCATCTGAGAATAGTAGTTCCTTCGATATCTTTTAATTTCTTAGATTCTCTCAAAGGCATGTACTACTATGCCATAAAGTAGAATCAGACATAGTTCATTTCCCACATTAATCCTTTTGAGAAAAACTCATGCAAATATAACCAGTTCCAAACAACAACATTAAACAAATTCAATCAAGTAGAACCATTAAACATGAAAGATGGAATATAAGATATGAACACATAGATTTATGTGGGGAAAACCCTTATGGGTAAAAAACCCCACACTCCAAAAGCATAGATCACCATTGTATTATTCAGCAACAGAAAATATGGTTACAAATATAATTTAGGCTCTAAGCCTTTACAGAGTTTACATCTTGTTCCTTTCTAGAGAGAATCTAGTAGCATAACCCTATTTTATTTCCCTCTCTCTTTAACTACCTAGCCTCTCAGCCATTTCAAAAATTCCACAATGGAATTCACATTCTACTCTTAATCATTCTAGGAAACCATCATAAAAGACTTCAATTCATGTCCCTCTAACTCCCCTTTGTTACTCTAATGAAGGTAATACTACTCCATGTGGTCCCCACTAGAGCCCATCGACATATCAAAGAGATAGGCTTTCGAGTCTTTCCAAACTCACAAAATCCCACTAACATAATCTTCAATCCTTCCATCCACTCATTAAAAGGAGTTCACCCATGGTCCCTTACATATGAGGATGTCCCTTCGATACAAGCTCCAAGTGGTCCCCACTGCCAACATGACACCATGTCACACTACTACCCAACCACCATAGCTATCAAACCATTGAGGAGACCTAGTGTAGATTCTCCCTGATAAAGGTAACTTTCTTTGACAATAAAGATGGTATCCTTCACTTCATAGTAACTAAGTTGCTAAAAAACCAAACTCCATAACCTCTTGTTAGAGGTTTTGAAGATTTGAAAACTCGTGACTTGCTGGAAACAAAGAGAATCTCAAAGTCACTAAGTTGGGAGGTTATTAAACTATAGAACCCCATGACTTAAATTAGGAAGACTTGGAACTTGGTGACTTAAGTAGCAAACCATTTCCATCTAGCAGGATTTCAATCAAACTAGTAACTTTGTCCTGGTGATATTCAATTGTCTCTTTGACAATATAGAGGCCCGAATACCAGTACGTTTGAGGCACCATTTTGAACATTCTCTCACTTTCCAAAGAATGCAGTACCTACCAATCAATGCATGAATCCTCTATATCACCTAAGACACCTACAAGAACATCTATGATGTCCACCATTTTAGGCAACAGTTCTAGCCATCCTTTAAAGGAAAAGAACACACTATGGTGTATATGCACAGTCTAATTCAAGACACTAGAAATAGAACCAACTAATGGCAAGGGCTTCAACACACTGCCACCACTCCATTGTGCTCACAAGCTATACAGAAGCATCACAACATCAAATTTAAAGCTTCAACCCAAACACAACCATGAAGACATTCTCTAGAAAACAAGATAGAACACTACCTAGAACAACAACAATAAAACTAACTGCTTCCATCCAAATAATCAAACCCACAGGACTAAAAATATCACCCATAGTAAGTTCTAATGCTTCCAATCACACATACCTTGAAGGTATCCACATTAGAAAACTCATGCCACCTACATAGCCAAATCATCAACTGCAAAAACAAGCTCCATGTGCCAACCAGTCAAAGATGACCAAACACATTTAGGAACTCCCACTGCATGGGTAATGCCAAATTTGAAATATCAAAGGCATAACAAGTCTACTAATAGCATTATATAAGAGGTGTAAGCCACATCATGTAGTACCAAAGGAATCATCCATAATGATATGCACAATCTATAAACTAACAAGTTCCTATAAGAAAAACTCTCACCACAGGTTTACACAACCCTCCCAAGTTCTTCACACCCAACAAATGAAAAAGATAAAGAACCTCCATGTCATCACCCAAGAACATGAGTGAAAACGCATGAACACAAGCTAGTGATCACTAAAACTCTGGCCAAACCTCAAACCAATCTAATGTGAAACCAAACATCCAAGAAGATTACCAAAACCAAAGAGAGAGAAAAATGCACATCATGTGTCTTTAGAAAATCCTCCTACATACACCTCTAAATGTCAACTATGTCAAGTATAATATCCTTCACAACACCCCAAAAGAAAATCCATAACAACACCTAACTATTCAATCTCCAAGATCAAACATAACATATGTATATCATGTAATCAACATGTATGGATGCAATCCTGTCAAAGAAGATCAAAATATTCCATTTCTCATCTTAGGAAATCAGCCCAATACCATCTCCTATGATCATCATAAAATGAAATACAAACCCAAGGAAATATCCATTCTATCCATCTCTCACAATTAATCCTTCAAAATCATCTAGGGTATGTGCAGGATCATGAAGGGCCAAAAAGTGGCAATATGATGGGTATGTGGCTGGCGACTATTTTTTTACCCAAAATTAATGAAACAACAAGGGTTTTTAAAGGAGATTATCAGCTTTCCATGGATATAAATTATGCTTTACTTTGAATTTAATAAGTAATTATTATTCATTTTTTATTCAAATTATGACTAAAGTTGTGATTGATAGGATGATTGAAAAACATCTATAACTTTCAAACGGTATCACATTTTTTGAATCCAAAACATGCATCACATTCTATGCTTTGCATACTATAGGATTAAAAAAAAAGAATTTTAATTTCATGAATTTTTTACCAAGTTAAGATGGTCAGACATATGAGTTTTTATATTTTTAAAAAATTTGTAATAAAAAATTCATAATTAATAATTTACTTGGAGAAAGATTACAAAAAAATATGCATCACATTCAGGCACGAGTCCTCTACTTATATCTAAAACCTTATAATTATTTTTTATCATTTTATTGTGGTTAGGGTGGTCAGACAGACACTTACTTCTTATTTTTTCCCTAAAATTTAAGTACCACTGCATTGAAATTTCAAATTTTCACCAAATAGATTTTTTTTTTTAAACAAAGCTAGTAGTTTTGAAACTATATTCAATTTTCTACAGATTCTATTCTTACATATTTTTGAAATAATATAGATAACTTATTCACATCAAGTTGCCTAACTCTGATTTTTCTAATTTTTTTGCCACTTAAGGGCCTATTTTTTCCACGATGATCCTGCACATACCCTCTAATAGCAATTCAAGATCTTTTTCCATGAAAAAAAGCATAAAACACCTAGAGAAACAATTGGCAATACCTCTCAAGCAATAAGTTTCTAAGTAGACCAAGAGTGGGGAATGATAATTCTCCTCCAAGATATGAAAGCCATGATGACTTCTCCAAGAGCAATCTCCTCATTGCTCTATATTGAATTCACGTCCAACCAAGGTGAAGGCTTCTCATACTTTCTATTAAAATCTTCATCAAGAGTAACCATCAACAACACTTCTCTCATATCAAGAGAACTAAATGGTCACCTTATTCTCCACGTATCCATGAGCACCTACAAATTATCATCTCATGCTAAACTCAAAATGCATCACTACACTATCATGAAGTTCTCAAGCATATGACCAATGCACCCAAACAACAAATAATTACCAAACCAATGTTAAAGCTCCAATCATTTGTATCAAGAACTTATCATGAAATCATGATCTACACATCCCCCTTAGGAGATACCATGCTTCAAGTGAAATAACCATGGTCTCAAGAGAAATACACCATGTCAAAACTCTAATGCATAATCAAGAGTCTATCATGAAATTAAGCAAACAAACTCTAAACCAACATCACCTGTCAAGCACCACCAACACCTCAACCAAAGACCCCAAGAATCGTCTATGGTTCTAAAATGTTGCACATCTTCAATAGCATGAAGATGACCTACCTCCAAAAAGTGTCCATGCAAATATGAATGAAACCTTCTGCAGCAATAGGATCTAAGAGCTCCTCCTAGTAACATTTGCAACACTAGATAATACCATCCATCACCAAGTGATGAATCCATAGTCATTACTAAAGCTCCCATTGAACCATGACAATCAATCTCTCCAAGAATCTTGACCAAAAATTTGCTAATCTAAAGGCCCTTCAGGTCCACACATCAACATGTCCATCTAACAACAATACCAAGTGGCAGCAAGATCTCGAAACCAAGCCTACAACGCCATCACTATCAAGAGTTTACACCAAAAATGCATATCAAGCTCTTCATGAGATCGTGATACGCATGCTATAGGTCCCCATAATTGAATATTTAGGTACTCACCACCTTCCATCCTCCTATCATAAAGAAACCACACCAATGCATAAGTGACCATAGAGAAGGCTAGCTAACAAGTGTACATTAATATTGAATCAACCTTGTGGATATAGATAGTCCACTTTCAAGTTGTCCCACAACAAACATCTAGGTAAAGACATCCCAAAAAATTGCACAACCCGTAGATCCAATCAAGTGAAACATGCAAACCCATCATCGCACTACAAACTACAAAACTAAGATCTCAAGGAGAATAAAAATGTAGAAAACTTGACTCAAACACAAGATCAAATTCAGATCTGATTTTCCAATCATTTCCACAACTCAAGCACCATAGTCTAGGAACCTAGCAAGAAACACAAAAATAATTCTAAGTGACAAATCACATACCAACACTCCCATGCAGAGAAGGAATCTCACCTCTTCATTCCATGCATGAAAAATGTATGTCAAACTGTAGCTATCTCATCCAATACCACCCCAAAAAACCAAGGTCTAGAAAATAGCTTTAACAACAACTCCACATAACCACAAGTGTTTCTTGGCTGTGTAAAACCTGCAAAACCACTATGTTTGAAAAGCACCCATACACATCCATACCCACTTCACATCTCGAAGATAATAAACTAAAACAAGAAACACCATAATGGTTAAACCAGAATAATGGATTTTCATGAATGAGCATCAATAATATATTTTTTAGGAAAACCTATAAAACTCTCAGACCCTAAAGCACGAATCTGAGCCATGTAATTAAAAAACATCAATCAAAGGAAGTAGTTAAAGAACTCTAGGCCTGTTCTGAGCCAACTCCACAACCACCAACATGCACATGCATTGGAGAGAGTCAAGCTATTATAGAAGCTTCTAGATCATCCAATGATCAACTCCATAGCCTACTTACAATCGAGGTAATAAAAAAACTATGTCTTCCAATATTAGGAAACACACCCAACATAAGAAAATTTCTCCATGATTAAATAACAACCCAAGCTTCTCCATATCATCAGGGAGCCTTGTTGGGTTTCAAAAATGTAGGTTACAAATCCTAAGAGGATTTCAGACTCTATTATTAGACTTGCAACATTTTTGAACCAACGAATGGAGTTAACCTATATGATTGATGACTCTGTGCACTTTAAGCTATGCTAAACCTAGGTGGGTGGACCTTAATAGCTAAAGAAGATTGTTTGACCTATTTGTATTCAAGAATCTATCCATAGTGGCATAAAGTGTGGGATAGATGATGGCTTGTATACTACTATTCCTAATGTGATAATTGAAAATTAATAATATGAAAGTGGATAAGTTAGGTATAAATGAAATGTGATGTCAACCAGTGCACTTATGGGTAAGTAGAGTCAATGATGTTTTATGATAGGTGACTATTATTGGTTATAGTTCTAATTGTTTGGCACTTGTTTTTGTTTATACCTTGTATAAACGTGCAATAATGTGACTGACTGACTCTACTTATTGATCTAATCGAACCTATCAACTTACTGTGACTTATTTAAAAGGATTTTAATCCTTACTTGAAGGAACCAATTAAAAGGAATCACACAATGACAATAAGTGTGTATTGACAAATGAAGTATATCCTTAGTTTGAATAAAAAGATAATATCAAATTGGAAAAAGTATGACAATCCTATCAATTATAGGGCTCTTCTTACTGATCCAAATGTTACTTCCAAGCTACTGTAATCAATTAAAATAATTTTATTTCTTTAATAGAAATTGATTAGCTTGATTACACAATAACAAAAAATATGTTTGATGAAATTCAATATAAACTTGGATACACAAGTTCAAATAATAGAGAAATAGTAGTGTCGAGATAGCCAGATAATTGCTCAAATCAACAAAAAATAGACACCAATGTTAAGTCACAGAGAATCAAAGATCTTCTATTGATTTCTACCAAAACTCATGCATGCAACATGGTCCTTCATAGTATAAGCTACATGATAAATATTATGAAATTATCTTTTGTATATCTCTATTCTCTCCTTTTTTCTCTTACCCTTTAATCATCACATGTTCAACCTATATAACAATATATTGAAGAGGGTATACCTCTTCATAAGTGTCTTTTGGAGTTTTAACAACACATAAAACATTAACAATTAATCTCTAATGAGCCACAAATGATTTTTTGTAATATGATCTAAATACTCCAGACTCAAGTGTGTATCAACATCCTCTACATCATTCCTCACAAAAATCTCCATGATAATCATCCTTTCCAGAAGCTCACAAGCCTCATCCAGAGCCGAATCTTCACTCTTAGTTGCTTCCAAGGCTCCTTGCAATATTAGTCTACACTGTTTCGTCCCTTCGTTCTAACTTTTTAGTTCTCCATTATCACTGAACAATGTAGACACACCCTCCTTTGAAGCATCAATAAAATCCTTGGCATCTGATTGAAGTTCCTTATAATAGTCTTTATGTTTTCTTACCATGTCTTTAGTAGCTATAACAGCTCTAGTATTAGAAGTTTTTTTTCTTTAGATCTCTTGGAGATTTTCCTAAAGCCCATCATTTATCCTCTTATATTATTGAATGGTAGTGTGACTCTTGGAGTGAGTTACCCAAAACTTGTGCATCCAAATCATTATATTAGTGTGCCTCTTCTAGAGTATTGTAGAATGTGTGTCAAACCTGGTCTTAATCACTCAAGTGTGCATCTGTTGGTTACTCGTCTATAATTCCTCACACTTGTCCTTTGATTGGGAGCCTTCTTCTTGATTCAACATTCTTGTGGATCCTTTGAATGTATCATTAACTGTGTCTCTTAGGAAATCATTTTCTTTGAGCATCCTTTCATTGTTCAACTTGTACATATCTCGTTCTTTGATCAATATTTGAATTTGAGCCTTGTTCAATTTGGCTACATTTATGCCAATATTTGTGACCATAGGATCAGTTTCACCCACTTTTAATTTCATCACATAACCAAATGATTTCTTTGTATCAAGAATCATAGACCTTTTATGTGGGGGGTATAGAGCCTAGAACATAAGAGAATTCTCATTAGGATTATATCTTGATCCAGTGTATACCTTTGTTACCCCCTCTGGACTCATCTTATGTTTAGCATCATTATTATGTAAAAAGCTATTAAAAAAAGAGTAGAATTTAAGTCCAAACTAGGAAAGATCATCACACCAGACTCCTCTAATAATTTTATTCCTTTCTCTAGAGTCATGTTCTTAATTTTATTTTCCACATCCACTTTCAAGGTGTTTAATAATTGTCCTTCATTGATAGGTGTGATGTCTACAACTGATTCCCTTTTTTTTTCCCTTTTGTTTGTACAAGAAAGATTTAAATTTAGGAGATTTAATGAATTGGTCATACGAGACAAAGGATTTATAAGCCAATTGCCTAGTAGCTGTGTCAGATGATTGCCCAACTTCCTGTTCTCTATTTGGATGTTGATACTCTTCAATCCTCAACATGGGAATCTTATCATGTTGGCTTTGAGGTTCATTTTCATCAGAAGATTCCTCACTACTAGAGGACAACATTTTTGCTTCTTGTATTTCCTTCATCTTTTGTTCAATTTATTTATCATAATTATCAATTACCCATTCAACCTCCTTTTCTTCCATGTTTTTGATAATATCATCATGAGGATATGGTATGTGAACATATCCACCTAAGTTCTATTTTTTGCTTGAAAAATTAATAAAACCTTCAAGATCAAATCTTTTCCTTGGTGCAGCCTTCTTCATATTGAAATGTGACAGTTTATCCAAAATGAGATCATATCCTTCTTTTGACACCATAGTGAAATCCCCAAAACACAATGTACTAGGCATGAATGAATATTTTTCATATGCACTCAATTTCATGACATTGGAATAATACATTTTCCTGACAATCTCTAGATATGCAATTCTATCTGCCACAGTCTTGGGTAATAGGAAAGGTGTGTCTTCAAAACCATAAACCCTAATCATAGTGAAATCAACATAGCAATACCAATCACCCCAATTGTGATTTACATTTGGTGGTCCATTGAAATCATTTAGCCTTAAAAATATTTTGATCTCATTAGACAATGAATAATCACAAGGGTGATCATAAAACCTATATAGTGTCTTAACAAAGTGCTCTTCAAAATAAACATAATTGGAATTGATAAATCTATTGTCCCAAATGGAATTCCACAATTGTACTAGTAATGGTTGACCCTCTTTATCTAACTATGTAATCCTTAATTCCACTAGCCATATTCCTAACTCTTTTCCATAGTACAATATAATGTGCATGCGAAGGGAATAGTGTTTAAAGTGAATTGTGGGAGATTCTTTTTTGATAGCAATTATCCTTGAGTCAATCCCTTTGGAAATGTGTGAAGCATAATCTAAAGGTCCCACATTGTGACATTGTATGTCTATAACAATCACCATTGGCCCTATAGACATAAATTTAGAGACCTTTGTTCCCATTATTTGATCCACTAAGATGTAAGTATGTTTCAAATAGGGCTCAAACAAATCAACATGAAAGGGAGGTCCATCACCATCCTCAAGTGGTACTAGGTCTCCATCTTTTCTAGGCATGTGTAATAGTAATATTCATCCTTTGTAGGTAGTATCCATCCTCCAGTATTCCTTTTCTAAATCCTCATGTACTATAGGTTGATCACATGTATCATCTATGTTGAAAACTTCACAAAGTGCAATTTTGGATATATGTATGAAAGGTTCTCCTTGCTGGTTGAAAATGGCATTAAGGTCTAAGTTATAATGATTGGCCAGAAGTTTTATGAGGTCTATATTCACAAAAACATTGGGAACAACCATCTTTCCTAAATTGAAATTCCAAGGGTTACAGACTGGTTCAAATCTATTTCTCTGACAATAATGAAACATGAACAATTCATATCCCCTAGTGGGAGTCCACACATCACCTACATTTTTGTATTTATCCTCTAATCTTTCTACATCAGCCCTTAATTGTGTAGACTTTCTAGATTTTGGCCCTAAACTAGGCAATTGATCAATGAGGTCTTGTTTTAATTTTCATTCTTTTGTTTTCAATTCCAGTCTTGTTTTAATTTTCTGATTCTTACTTTTGGACTGTCTACTTTCAACTTGTTGCTTCCTATTTTTTATTTTTGTAGAACTTGAACCTTCCATTCTAATTCTCTCTAAGGTGGAAGAATTGAATTATAATCTATCAATTGTAGGGATACTTCGTATGCTTACTTGTATGTCTTTGGGCACACTAAATTCCTTGACTGCCACTCGATCTCCCATCCTTCTTCACTGCAACTTCTAAAAATACTTTTGGTTCAATCTCTTTTCAATCAAAAATATTCACATAAGGTTCATTCGTGTAGCCATTAATGTCTACCACTAGACATGAATGCTATAGGATTTTCAAATTCTGAAATGTCAGAGTGATACAATAATATTGCATCAGTGAAACCCTTTAGTCTCAAACCTATCTATGTGCTTTATTTTGGGTCATCATTGTTTTTACATTCATAATTGATCATCAAGACATAACTGAATGTCCCTTCAATATGAAGTGTCATTTTGGTTCTCATATTTAGTTGGGAAGACCACTTAATAATCTTACCAATATTGTACAAAAACCCTTTCTCTTGCTTTTCAACTTCTATTATTTCGAGGAGAAAATTATGAAATTTTGGGTATGTGCAAGATCATGATGGGCCAAAAAGTGGCAATATGATGGCATATATATGGTATGTGGCTAACGACAATTTTTTTACCAAAAATTGATGAAACAAAAATGGTTTTTAAAGAAGATTCATAGCTTTCCACCAATATAAATTATGCTTTATTTTGAATTTAATAAATAATTATTATTTATTTTCTATTTGAACTATAAATAAAGTCCTAATTGATAGGTTGATTGAAAAACATCTATAGCTTTCAAATAGTATTACATTTTTTGAATCTGAAACATGTGTCACATTCTATGGTTTGCCTAATATAGGATTAAAAAAAGAAAAATTAAATTTCATGAATTCTTTACCAAGTTAAGGTGGTCAGACATACAAGTTTTTATATTTTTTAAAAGTTGTAATAAAAAATTCATTAGTAATTATTTACTTGGAAAAAAATTATAAAAAAATATGCATCACATCGAGACATGAGTCCTATACCTATATTTAAAATTTTATAAAAAAAATCATCATTTTATTGTGGTTAGGGTGGTCAGACAGACACCTACTTCTTATTTTTTCCCTAAAATTTAAGTACTATTACATTGAAATTTCAAATTTTCACCAAATAGATTTTTTTTTTAAAATAAACCTAGTAGTATAGAAACTACATTCAATTTTCTAAAGATTCTATTCTTACACATTTTTAAAATAATATAGATAACTTATTCAAATTTTTATGTCAAGTTTCTTAACTTTGATTTTTCTGAATTTTTTGCCACTTAAGGGCATGGTTTTTCCATGATGATCCTGCACATGCCCTTTTCCTGATATCAAGGTGGTCTAGACCATTAGAAATTGTTTTTATAATTGCCCAGTGTCTTTCCAACAAATGGTGGTCATTCTATGTTACCATCGGGTGGACATGTACCATCACTAAGAGAATAAAATTCCTTTCCGATGTACTTAGTCTCTCTGATGTGTTTCCTCTAATGCTTTGTTCATTGGGATAAGTTGGTGAGACTTTCCCTGAAAAATTCTCTCATCAGCATAACCCACATGGTTAGAGAGATCTAAGGGACTTACTCTGATCATATATGTCTCCCTAATACAATTGTTCTCCTATTTTATCAGTGAAAGTATATATGTTTCTTCCTGATGAGGTCTCCATTGGTTTGACAGATGAGCTCAGTATGATTTGAAAATTTTCCTCCGACCAACCTACTTTTTCCGATAATTTTTCATCAATGAAATGTTATGCACTATCTTCCCAATTATGCACATATGCTATCTTTGGGGTCTTTGATCAGGGTATGTGTAGGATCATCATGAAAAAAATAGGCCCTTAAGTGGGAAAAAAATCAAAAAAATTAGAGTTAGGCAACTTCACATAAAAATTTGAATAAGTTATCTATATTATTTCAAAATATGTAAGAATAGAATATGTAGAAAATTGAATATAGTTTCTAAACTACTAGGTTTTTTTTTTAAATCTATTTGGTGAAAATTTGAAATTTCAATGCAGTAGTACTTAAATTTCAAGGAAAAAAAAGTAGGTGTATGTCTAACCACCCTAACCACAATAAAATGATAAAAAAATTTATAATATTTCAGATATAAGTAGAGGACTCATGTCTCGATGTGATGCATATTCTTTTGTATTTTTTTTCCAAGTAAACAATTAATTATGAACTTTTTATTACAACTTTTAAAAATATAAAAATCGTATGTCGACCACCTTAACTTGGTGAAAACTTCATGAAATTTGAATTTTATTTTTCTAATCCTATAGTATGTGAAACATAGAATGTGACACATGTTTTGGATTCAAAAAATCTGATACCATTTGAAAGCTATAAATGTTTTTCAATCAGTCTATCAATTAGGACTTTAGTTGTAATTTGAATAGAAAATGAATAATAATTACTTATTAAATTCAAAGTAAAGAATAATTTGTATTTGGTGGAAAGTTGAGAATCTCCTTTAAAAACCCTTTTCATTTCATCAATTTTGGGTTAAAAAAAATCGTCAGCCACATACCCATCATATTGCCACTTTTTGGCCCATCATCATCCTGCACATACCCATCACTATAACTTGATTCACCTCTTCCCGATATGCAGAAAAAATTCAAATGAAGGGCTATGACTTGTTGATCGAAAATACATGCACATGATCTTCCCGATTAGGATCAATTATTCTTATAGTTTTTGCTCGACTATGATTGGGGGGATGCTTATGTGTCAAGCACGATATTCATGGGATCATGGGTTATGAAATGGATATGGTTATGTGAATTTCTACACTTTATGAAATCAAATGCAAAAAAATAATGAATAGGATTTTTAGTCATAATAGTGGTTCGGATTGGGGATGTATACCACTTGTGGGTATAGCAAGAATCCACGTCTCTTGGGAAGCATACCAAATTTGTCTTATTTATTTGGTATGGAGATTGAAGTGAATTCAAGAATGGGTGAGAAATGAAGTGGAGCGGAATCATATACTACTATGCATGGAAAAAAATATTTTAAAAGTTTTCTTGAGAATTTTCCATGCACTGGGAATCCTTAATCCTCTTTATGATCTTCAAGAAAAGAAGTTCTTTAAGAATTATCCATGTACTGGAAATTCTTCTTCTTCTCCTATTATTTTCTAGAAGTAATATGAATCTTCACCACACTTTCCAACAATGAAAAATGGTCCTAACCATAGAGCTTCAAATTTCCCATGCTTCCCTTTGTGCTGACTCCAAGCATTCCACATGAGAAACATGCCATTTACTTCAAATTTTATATTTTTAGCCCTTTTGTCCTATAAATATTTAATCTGTAATTGCTTCTTCTTATTGTGTTGATGATATTGGTTCCTAACCTTATCAAGTTCCATCCTCTCCTCCATAGGTTTAGGAATGTCTTAATCTTCTTGTAGGATGAACTTACATACTGGTAACAAATTATGCAAAGGAAGCCTAGCTTGAGTCCCATACACAAGTTCAAAAGGTTATTTTCTGATGGCCTTCTTTACAGTGATTCTATCTACCCATAAGGCTAGTATCAACTTGGAATCCCAAGCCTTATTTTTATTATACAACATTCTTTTTATGATCTTCAAGATGCTCTTGTTGTTGTATTCAACTTGCCCATTTTCTTATGGATGATATGGTGAAGAATTTGAGATTATTATACCATAGGACTGGAAAAATCCCTTGAATTAATCTAATCTGAAGCACATCCCATTGTTAGTTATAATTCTTACTGGCACTCTGAGTCTGATGATGATATTTTCCAATAAAAAGTTGGTTACAACCTTACTAGTTGCTTGTTTGGTAGGTATATCTTCCACCCATTTTGTAAAGTATTATATGACTACTAATATCCATTTGTGTCCTCCACTAGATTTTTCTACAATCTCTTCTATGAAATCAATTCCCCATTGATGAAATGGAGCCTCAACTTGCATGGGTCTTAAAGGAAATGCCCCTTGATAGTTCAATTTCCCAGATATTTTTTGACATGCTTCACATTTCCTATTATAATTATTGGCATCAATGAAAAATATAGGCCAATAGTAACCTACCCTTAACACCTTATGTGCAGTGGCCTTTGCTGAGAAATGCCCTCCACAAACTCTATGCATTTCCTTCAAAACATGTCGTGCTTGATTTTTATCTAGGCACAACAATAGAACACCATCCCTATTTTTCCAATAGAGGTCCCCTTTCATGAATACATACTTTGAATCCTACAGTTTAAGTGTCCTTTTCTTGTTATCATTAAATCCTCTAGGACATTTCATATTTTTAATGTAATACACAATATCAGTGTACCATGGTGTGTTCTCAATACTAGCAATCATGTTATCTTCACCATTCAAATTGCACACTTGGGTAGCTTCAATATTTGTTTCAGCCATTAATTTGGCTAATCTTTGTCCTCTTACAATCTTGGTGATTTGAAACTCGATTTCAAATTCTTGGACTTTGTTTATCCATTTGCACCTACGGCCTATTACTTCAGTTTGTATAAGCACATCTTTTACTGCAGCATTATGTACATAAGCTATTACTTTTTCTCCCACCAGATATGATCTAAATGCTTTGATAACTTTTACTAATGCATATGCCTATTTTTCTACAATGTCATATTTGTTGAAGAAAGAAATAGGCTTCATTTTGGAGGGATTTGTTGAAGAAAGAAATAGGCTATTCATACCCCTCATCATTTTTCTATAACATTATTGCTGCAATTGTGTGATAGGATGCAAATGAAAAGATTTGAATTTAAGGCTTACTAAAATCAAGGAACTTCAACACTGGGGCCTCCTTAATTGCTCTCTTGATGGATATGAATGCATCTATGGCCTCAGCTATCTAGTCAATCTTTGCACCTTTCTTTAACATCTTTAAAATTGGTTTCACTATCTCAGCAAAGTTTGATATAAATCTTCTCACATAATTGATTTTCCCAAAGAAGGATTGGATGGCTTTAACTGTCTTAGGAATAGAAATCTTATCTATGGATTCTACCCTTTCTAGATCAATCCTTACCCCTTCTTTGGACATTATGTGTCCCAATAGTTTTCCTTTTGTGACTACAAAGTGGCACTTTTTAGGATTTAAAGAGATGCCATATTCAATGGCTTTGTTGAATTTTTTTTCCAGATGCTCAACATGATCCTCTACATTCTTTGAATATGTAGTTAAGTCATCTTGGTATACCACTATTATTACATTAATTAGATCAGTGAAAGCAACATCCATGGCTCTCTGGAAAGTTACACCAACATTTGTGAGTCCAAATGGCATTCTAACATATACATACTTTCCCCATGGTGTGGTAAACATTGTTTTGTATTGCTTTGATTCCTTAACTTTCACCTGGTTATAACTTGAAATCATGTCCATCATAGATAGCAGCTCACATCTTGTGACCCTCTACAACATAGCCTCCATGTTTTGGAGTGGGTAATTATCCTTAAGAGAGGATACATTCAAGTTTCAAAAGTCTACACAGAGCCTTCTATCTCCATTTTTCTTTCTAACAAACACTAAATTAGAGACCCAAGATGAATGTCTAATAGGTTTGATGATACCTCCTTCCCTACGCTTCATAAGTTCCTCATGCATTTTAGGTTCTAAGGTAGGATTTATGGGTATTTGTTTCTATTTGAACGGTTTTGCATCTGGTTTCAATGGGATCTCATGTTGGAACAAATATTCTCTATATGCTTTAAGATCATCATAAGACCATGTGAAGACATTCTTATATTTCCTTAATAATGTAGTCAACATCTTTTTTATTATTGGGCTTATCTTTTTCCCAATGTACACCTTTTAAAGAGCTAAGTCAGTTTTAAGGATGATTTCTTCAATGTCTTCCCTTTTCACTAGTGTTTGTTTCATAAGGTCTTGGTCATTTCCATCAAACACCCTCTCGAATGCCACAAGTCCCCTAGGAATATTATTTGTCTTGGGGGTATGTGGAGGATCATGATTGGCCAAAAAGTGGTGATATCATGGGTATTTGTAGGGTATGTGGATGATGACCTTTTTTTTTACCCAAAATTGATGAAACAAAAAGGGTTTTTAAAGGAGATTCTCTGCTTTCCACCAATATAAATTATGCTTTACTTTGAATTTAATAAATTATTATTATTCATTTTCTATTTGAATTATGACTAAATTCCTGATTGATAGGCTAATTGAAAAACATCTATAGCTTTCAAACGGTATCAAATTTTTTGAACCTGAAACATGCATCACATTCTATGCTTCACATAATATAAGATTAAAAAAAAATGAATTTCATGAAGTTTTGACCAAGTTAAAGTGGCCAGACATACAAGTTTTTATATTTTTTAAAAGTTGTAATTAAAAATTCATAATTAACTATTTACTTTGAAAAAAATTACAAAAAAATATGCATCACATTAGGACATGAGTCCTCTACTTATATCTAAAATATTATAAAAAAATTATCATTTTATTGTGGTTAGGGTGGTCAGACAGACACCTACTTATTTTCCCCTGAAATTTAAGTACTACTACATTGAAGTTTCAAATTTTCACAAAAAAGATTTAAAAAAAAAAAAAAAACCTAGTCATTTAGAAACTAAGTTCAATTTGCTATAGATTCTATTCTTACATATTTTTTAAATAATATAGATAAATTATTCAAATTTTTATGTCAAGTTTCCTAATACTAATTTTTCTAATTTTTTCACCACTTAAGGGCCCGTTTTTTCCATGATGTTCCTGCACATACCCTTGGGTTGAATAAATTCCTTTCCAAATATAGTTTACTTACCATCTACTTCTTCCACAAATAAATTAAAATTGATTTCTTGGAATTCATATTGATCAATGCAATATAAAAACTTAATCAAATCAGTATCATCATTAAAAACTTGCCAACTATAGATGTTATCAGGGATTGGAGGTCTTGTTTTGATTTCAACTTGCGAAATTTTTGCTAGAGTGACATCATCTTTCTCCAAAGCTACATTCGCCAAGAAGTCTTCCATTAGATTCTTGGACCTATCTATCCATTCAATAGAGAAAGCATCAAACAATTCAATGGTGTCCCATACAACATTTTTTTATTGCTTTAACCTTTTGTTTTTAATAGAATATTTTGATCTCACTTGTGAAATAATAAACTCAAAATCTCCAAAAATTGTCAGTAATTTAATTTTGTGTTTGACAACCATGTTTAATCCAATTAGCAAGGCCTCATACGCTGCTATGTTATTTGTGCATTCAAATGTTAACAAGAATGAATATTTTAATGTTGTTCCCTCAAGTAAGATGAAAACCACTCCCACTCCATTACCTTCTTTACTGCATGCTCCATCAAAATACATTTACCATACACCATGCTCATTCTTGGAGACATCCCTATAAATTGGATTAGTGTTCAACAATTTAGGTTGTGAATGCTCTATTCTAAAGCTTCCTATGTCCACATCACAAAAGAAACTCATCTAATTTTGATCAACATACTCCACAATTGGCTTCACTCTTGGTTCTCTATACAATTTAACCTCTTCATTGTTTATTGATATTGTTGCATAGGATAAGTAAAATTGCACATTTCCTCCAATTGAAGTAGTCCATTGTCTTGATAGGAGCATCCCAAAATGAGGGGGTGTGTCTATTACAATTATGTCAATTATTTATGAAACTTGTGGATAATCAACTAACTTCACTCCTACATCCTTCATGATTATGACCACTGGGACAGGCCTACTATCCATAGCATAGCATTTTCCACCAGTAGTATCCCACATGCCAAGTTGTTTCATGACCCCTACTAGCATGATGTTAATAGCAGCTCATGAACCAATCATGCAATTTCTCACCAATTTTTTGTTTATGAGCAATGTGGTGAAAAATGGATCGACATGTTGAGGATTCATCAATGTATCACCAAGACAAACCTTAGGGACTTTTATGTCTGCCTGCCTGTCATTACTGATTTTGGTGGTTTCTTTGTTCTCCAAACTTGCATTTTTATTAGTTGAATAGCACTATCTCTATTATTTTAGCTTCATCATTTCTAATAGTGGTAGAAACATCTTTACCTAAGAAAATGCTAGTGTGAAATCAAATGAAGAGGTATTTTCTCCTTTGGCTATCTTCCTTTTTTCTAGTGGATCTCCTTTATTTTATCCTTTATCCTTTTTATTTCTTTCATCATGTTTATGTTTTCTTTTGTATAATTCCTTGTCTTCTTCTTTTGGAACACACCTTTGCTCATTCTTATTAAGTGCTTTATTCTCCACCTTCTTTGTTTTTTCCTACATTGTTTCTTTATCTTTCACAAACAATCCTCTTGGAGTGACTTCATTTGCATTTTTCGTTTTGTTTCTTAGCCTATAGTTGTTTTTTGTGTGCTCTACTATAATAATGGTTAACTCTTTGATCTCTTCCTTAGTTGGCCTCCTCAATTTATACTTACTTGACTTAAGTGGTGTAAAAGGAGGACGTGATTCATCATTGCTTTCATTATCCTGATTAGAGAGAACTTATTGTTCTGCCATGTGAATATTATACCTCTAGTTATTTACATCATACTCATAGCCTTCATATCCTGAGGACGAATATGCTTGTTCAATAGGATGAAGGGTATGTGAAGTTAGATATATTGTATGATCTTCCTCTTCATTTTCAAATGGAATTTCTTCTTCTTGTATTGATTGTGCTACAACACAATGATCTAAGGAATGAGGTAGCTTGCAAACTTGACACCAAGGGTTGTTATTAACTGTAATGTCCCCAATTTAGCCCTACGCTCTTCATTTGGATTTAGCCTATTTTTAGAAATCCATAGGCTACTCAGGTGTGCAAATTTAGGGTTTCCACTTTTAGTAATTCTTGCTTCTAGCTCAATTCAGCTTTTCGTTCATTTTGAGGTGAACTTACTATTTTTGGCATTGGCTATTTTTAGTAAGTCTAATTTTGGCAGTGGCATCATCAACAGTTCAACTCAGGTCATCATGCTATTTTTGGAAATCCATCAGTTTCAGTATTGGTGTTGGTTTTGGTTATCTCCTTGGATTGAGTTTTATACTTAGTCAATTTCATGTTTTTAAGTTGTACCCCACGCCTAGACTTGATGACTTCAAGTTGTTTTAAAGAGGGGACATTAAGGGGTCAAGTTGAGCATTTAACGATTTAATAAATGCTTTATTGTTGCATTTTGAATTCGACACCAAAAAGGGAAGATGAATAATATTTTATTATTTCAAAATAAACTGAAAGGTTGAAGTGGCATCCCTTTTGGAAGTTGAAGTGATTTGACTTCTTGGAATTCAGAGTTTTTCATTTTCCATTTGAAGCTTATTTATTGAGGCCTTGCTCATTCATTCTCATCTTTGGAAAATATTGTAAAGTTATGTTGTTGGTTTGAAATCTAGAATCTGGCTAAGGGAAATCTTAGGAAGTTTACTCCATTCTTCGGGCCTAAAACTATGGTTCCCTAGATGGTCTATTGGGAGTGTGCTTCATCCAGAAGTAGATATTGAGCATTATTGTGGAGTTTTGGTGAGATATTTCTAGTTTTCATGTTGATGGTTATTATTTGGCTGGAGGAGATTTTTATATACAACTTTTTGTGTGACTTAGTTTTTATTCTGGGTGTTGGTCCTATCAATTCCTTCACTATTGGCGACCCCTTTTGGAGAGTTTCAGAAATTTTAATGAAGTGCAGATTTTTATCTAAAGAAATCGCCCCCTTTGGAGGCTGTACCACTTGTAGAGGGCTTTGGAGTTGGAACAAAAATTATCTAATGAGTTTTGATGCAGATTTTGTATGGTGAATTGGGTGCCTACCTTCTAGAGAGCCATTCCATTTTGTTTCAATCAATTTAGAGGTATATTGATAAAGTTGTGAGAATTTGTTTGGCTTTTCTAATTGTTGACAGACATTTCTAGATTATAGATTTATATATCAGATTGTTATAGTTTTCTGATTTTGGCTTCTAGCATCATTATTTGAGAGTTTTTTCATTGAAGAAACCATCCTTTAATTTTATATTGTAATGATGGGAAAAACACTTGAAAATTACAGTTATTTTTCATTGTAAAACTGAAAATAGTAGTACTGTTTTAGTTCTTTAATTTGTTGCATTTTCTTGTAATTAATTCACATCACTGTAACCCTTGGATGGTTTACCTCCAGTGTGGAAAAATAAAATTCTAGAAGCTTATCTCTCTTATTTGCAGCAATTTCTATTCATTGAAAAGCTAATTAGTAGTAGTAACGGCTATTTCATTTTATTACTACAATTTATACTTGATTACACTCCCACAATTGAGTGGTTGAGTTTTAGAATAAACATATTGCTTGTTTGTAAATTCCCCCCACAAAATAAGTGGTTGTGTGGACTATTTTCCCCCCATGAAATAAGTGGAAGAGAGGATTTAATGGTTGGCTTGCTGCCTTAATAATGTAATAATCTCACCCACTAAATAAGTGGAGTTTTCCCACTACTTGTGGATGCCTGCATTAGCAGATGAATTGTACTTTCAATTTAGTTTATACCTAAGGATCCTCTAACCATATGCTATCACCTTGCACACATTGGGATCTTGGTGAACATTCTTGGTTAGAGTTACTTTCCATGCTGATTTGCATTTGGAGCTAATGTTAATCAGTGGTTTGATGCTAGTTTGTGTGTCTATTTTGGGGAAAAAAGTTAAGGGGAATATTTAAGTGGTATCAGAGCCGAAGTTCCTGCCATCCTATTGGGAGAACAAAAAAATTAGTGTTGCCACAATGGACTTCATTAGATATGCAAAACAGTTTAAGAGGGAATGTGAACATGATTCTTTTGTATTCCATGCAGAATATCAGAGCATGACAAATGAGTTTGAAAAAAATGTGTCTTTTGACACATATTTGAATTGTGTGGTAGTTGTGAAACCTAAAAAATTTGGTGTGGTCAACTACATCAAGAAAATAATTAAAAGAGAAGAAAAACTTGTCATGGTTGAAAAATCAAGAAAGGAAGAAGCAAAAGTATTTGTTTGTGGCTTGTAGCCTACATGTAAGCAAATTGAAAAGGAAAATCAGTCAACTAGTGCTGAAGAAGACACAAGCAAGGTGAAAATTTTGCCTCAAAATGATAGGGCGCTTGATGAAGATACCTTGGAAAATGAGGAGATTAAGTTAGAGTCCCAAAATACACCATAAAATTGCATGAGATGGGAAATATTGAAGATTTTTTTGGTAAAAAAAGCATAACAGCAGTCTTGAGTCCTAATGAGGATTCATCTAATGAAGAGCTTCAGAAAAATGACTTCACAAAAGATTCCAGTTGTACCAGTGTGTGGGTTGAGTTCGCTAAAGAAGAACATATTGAAAGAAATGCTAATGGTTTCATTGAATCAGCCTATGCCCACCTTCATGTTGATAATGTTTATGATGATTCGATTGAGTTCAGATTGAATCATGTTGAAGATTTGGTGATGGATAATTCTCCACTTGTTGCTGACCCAAATTTCCAAAGGATTCCATATGAAGAAATTATGACAAGTGACCAAGAAGACTTCTTTGGTATGTATGTGGATGCTAACGATAAATCAGTAACACATCTACTCATGATAGTTCCATTGAAGAAAGGAATGATAAAATATTCAAAGCAACCAGCTTTGATGATTCTTTATTTCAATACAATTATAGTGACTTGAGTGGTAGTGGGTTTGAATATCAAACTACTCCTATGGAGGAAGCTATAGATGGAGATTTCAGTTTAAGTGGAATGGGAAGTGATTCATTCAAAGAGTCAACAATCCAAGAGGAGCATGTTGATTTCTTTCCTGTTGATCATTACAATAAAAGATTTCACACTTGGGATCCAGGCTTGATGTCACCAAAGTATGATAAAGAACCAGAGTGGGATAAATTTCCCTTTGATCCTGATGAAGTTCAAAAATTAGTTTGCATTGCAAGTAATGAAGTGATTTTTGAAGGAGAAGTTGCAACAAAGGCGAATGAGAACATGAATTCTTATGTTGAAAAGAAGAATGTTTTACGGCCAGAAAATGATTTGGGTGCCTTTTAGATTGACACACATGAAGAGTACGAGAACTTGAAAGGTAAAGATGGAAATACTAATTTGCTTGAAGAAGTTGCTGACAGGCCTTCTATTAAGGAGTTATGCAGTGAAGAGGTTAGTAAAGAAGCTGATTTTGAAAATCTTTCCAATGAAAGAAAATCAGAAAAGTTGATGTTTGAAGAGAAAAGCCTATTTTCTGATTATGATCAAGGGCATAAAGAGCTGCAAAATTTGAAGGATAATTTATTGGTTTCAGAAGAGAAGATTGTTAAAGTGTTATCAAGATTTGATAACACATATCACTTCATTGAAGAACTCTATTGGAACTTTCAATTTGAAGAGAAACTAAATTGAGTTAAAGATGGAGACTCTATTTCCAAGATGCAATCTATTAAAGAGGCATTAGAATCCATAAAATCAAATTATTTTCACTTTCTCTCAGATAAGGATCATGCTATTAGGTTTGTAGAGGAGACCTATGATTCCTACCAAGAGAAGGAGGAAGAGATGGATAGGATTTTCCTTGATCTTACCTTAGCTCATCATTCATTGTGCAAAGCAGAAAATCAATCACCGATTGTAGCCACACTTAAGGAACAAGAAGCTAATACAAGGATTATGGAGATCAAGCAAATAGTTGAAGGAATAAATGAACTCCATAATGATGAAACATTGCAAATTACCAAGGTGATCCCATATGATTGGAAAGTGCATCAAGAGTGTGAACTTATGAGTTGGGGAGAGACTTTTCCACAAGAAGGGATAGTTTGCAGCTATGAGATAGATGATTTGATGGATAATGAACGTGGTATTCAACATGCTACACTTTGTGGGCTAGCAACTAGTGATGGGCATCCACAAGTTGAAAAAGTTGAGCTTGAATTCTATAAAGACACCAATGAAAGGGATGAAGAAAGTATTGTTGATAACAAGAGTCAATTATCTTCACATGATTTGGTTAATCATATAAGGTGATAGATAATTTCTATGAGGGTGTGCCATGTTTTGCGAGTATTAATCATCTAGGGCCTTTTTATAATGAAAGCATAAGTGGATTCAAGGAAGAAGTCTTCACAAGGGAAATGTGGACTCAAGGAGATTTCTTCATCATTGGCTTAAAGGTGATAATAAAACAAGTCTTGGTAGTTGCTAGTCACTCCATTGCAGCAACAAAGAGTGAAGTTTCTAGACTTATTACTCATGAAGTTTGGGAGAAAGATGGACCAAAACAGATTATTTACTTTCTTGACAATCTGTCTCTTGAGTTGAGTGATGTTTTGGCTCATCCTAGTCCTTTGAGGGAATGGGAATTGAGGACAGCATTTATTTTGTGCTTCATTGATGTTGATGTCTTCATGGATGGGCTACATGGGTTTATCAAAGAAGAAATTAACTTCTTGAATTTGCATTTTGCTTTGATTAACACTTGGAGAAGTGTTGTGTACTCTTTCTGGTGCATTGGAGAACATTTTCAGCTGGGTATCCATGTTTGGAATCCTCAACATGTCTTGATGGAGATTGTTATAAGTAGAAAGAGGAATCTTTGGAAAGACAATGATTCTATTTTCAATTTCTTTGATGTTGTTCCCATCCTTACCAGCCATTTGATGGTTCCTTTTTCTCATCAATTGGTGGTTTGGAGAGGTAACGATCCAATTTTTAGAGTCTTTGATGCTGCCTCTTTTTTTACCAAACATTTGATGGTTCCTTTGGTTCATCCATTGATGGATTAGAGAGATGCTTTGAACAAAAGATTGTTTAATAATGGGTTGGAGTTCCTTGAGGGAATGTTTCCAGCCTTGGGCATGAATAGTTGTCATATTATGAAGGCTGATTTACAAAGTTGCAGTAGCTGTTCAACTCCTTGTATGTTGATTTTCCTAAAATAAGACTTTAATTGGTTTATTTCAGACTTCATGGGCAGCTGGTACACTCATTTTTTCTCTTCACAATCTCTTTTCAGTGAGGGTTTATGACCTCTAAAGTGGGAAATGATGTTTCATTGTGATTCAGATCAATTTTGGATGACGTTCAAATTCTTTTCCAGAGATCATATTTGTTCAATCTCTTCCACTAGTGTTTGGGGCAGCAAACCTTTGCTTGATTTTGTTCAACTTTTTGAGACTTTGGGGGAGAGATTGGTGGAAATTTCCAAAAAAATTATTGAATATGTCAGAATTACTCAGAAGAGGCATTATACATCCTTGAGGAGCTTTGAGGATGCAGTTGCTATGACTTCGCAAAGAGCTATTTTTTCCTTTGCAAATAGCTATGATGGAGTCACATTTGTTGTTGTGATTTGCTTTGATGCTTTGAGGAGTTATGTTGATACAAGGATATTTTTGAGTTATTTAGATTCTTCTTCTTTGTTATCAGAATGGTGATTGAAATTGACATTGCAGATTTTAACTCCACATAATATTCAAGACATGAGATGCTGCAAGATTATGATTTCAATTTTTTTAGGATTTTTAGATTAAGCCACATGATTGGAGGGAGGACAGAGCAGTTTTGGGATATTGGTTATGTTTGCGTGATCAGAGTGGTGCAGCATCAGCATGGTGGGTCTTTACAAAGATGGCTTTGGGACCCTTGGATCCTACTTGGAATAGTAAGGATCAAGCTGCTATCTTGGAGAGTGGTGGCATTGCCTGAGGACAAGCAATTTTGGGAAGGGTGGACTGTAATGTCCCCAATTTATCCCTACACTCTTCATTTGGATTTAGCCTATTTTCGGAAATCCATAGGCTACACAGATGTGCAAATTTAGGGTTTCCACTTTCAGTAAGTCTTGCTTCTAGCTCAGATCAAATTTTCATTGGTTTTGAGGTGAACTTACTATTTTTGGCATTGGCTATTTTTAGTAAGTCTAATTTTGGCAGTGGCATCATCAACAGTTCAACTCAGGTCATCATGCTTGTTGCAGGGGCACCCAAGCTCTTCAAGGAACTCTTCAGGAGACGGGAGAATGCAGGGCTCTTGAAGACCTATCAATCACCTCAAAGCATCAATTATGATATCTTGGAGCCTATAATGGCATTTGGAATGGGTGAACACATTAAAGAGGTCAAAAGTCTTAAGGGTCCTAAATAAGGATCCTAGGACCAAATTTCAATGTAAATGGAACAATCATGTTCTAGGGGTTTGATTAGTAATATAATGCTTTAATTAGGTCAAATAAGGTTGGATATTGAAGATCCAATGGTTTTTAGATAATAGAATTTAATAAATTTCAAGATTGTAAATTCAAATTTTTGAATTTCAATTTAGGTGGGTAAATAGGTTTTAGGAGGTTTAAGCACTTTAATGGAATAAAATCAATGTAAAACAGTTTGAGAAGTTGGGGAATGGGTTTATAACCCCAAAATATTCATTTTTACGGAGGTTGGGCATTTGGAGAAGTGACTGTACGGACTGCTACAGGAAATAGTGAAAAAACACAGTTTTCTTGCATTTTCTTGAGTCTTTTTGATGATCTATTGATTCCTTTTGAATTTCTAATCAATTGGATGGTTTAAGAACCTGTATTTACTTTCAATTAACCTCTTGAATGATCTGATAGACATTAGGAATCAGTTTTTGTAACATATTGCTGACTGTCCTCAAGAATAACACAGAATTTTCACTAGTTTTGGTGGTTTTCATGGATGATTGATCCATTTCAAGGTAGAATGCTGCTGTGACCTATGAAATGGATCATTCCTAACATGTAACATACATATTTAACAAACTAATGTGCAGGGAAGAAGAATATTGAGGTGTACACCAAGAATTCACAATGCAAAGTGCTTGAAGTTGGAGGCTAGAGTATAGCAGCAGAAGATCTTCCTTAATGAGGGGCATGTTTTTGAGTTGGGATAGAATAAATACATTTTCCTAATGGTGTAGAGTCAATGAGAAAGTTCTGGAAGTGATTGGAAGGTTAGTTTCAAGAAGCCCTACTTTTTGAGGCAAGTTAAGGAGGGTTTTGTGTTTGAGCATGTTAGAGGTGTCATAGAGGCCTACAAACTTGTAATCCTTGGTTTTGAGTCATTTTAAGGGACTGTTGAAAGTTTCATGGTCAGGAGTTGAGTTTAAAGGGGGGTTGCTTTGGAAAAGTGGGCTAATTAGGCCTAGTTTTTGAGGAGACAACAGATTTTGGAAGGGTTTGTCTGAAGCAAGTGATATCAAGGTTTGGATATGTTTTTTTTTATCACAAACAACACTTGAAACAGTCATTAGATTGGGGGTTCCTTTGGAAAGTTTGAGTGCAAAGTCAAAAATCCTTCGTTAGAGGCCTAGTTGGCTAGTAGCCTAGTTAAGGTGAAAATTTGGTTTTGTGTCTAAGTCAAAGTGTTGGGATTTGAAATCATTCAAAACAAGTTTTTTTGGGTCTCTTAAGATTTTTCCTAGGGTTTGGGTCCATAAGGAAGGCAAATAAGTCATTTGTTGCGTTATTGAGGTTTGTCTCCATCAGAGTGCCTGGAAGAGTGGTTGAGATTGTGTCTTGCAAACCTTGAGAACTTTGTGTTTCTTTCAAAGTCCCAGACCCTCTACATCAATGCTATTTTTGGAAATCCATCAGTTCCAGTATTGGCGTTGGTTTTGGTTATCTCCTTGGATTGAGTTTTATACTTAGTCAATTTCATGTTTTTAAGTAGTACCCCACCCCTAGACTTGATGACTTCAAGTTGTCTTAAAGAGGGGACATTAAGGGGTCAAGTTGAGCATTTAATAATTTAATAAATGCTTGATTGTTGCATTTTGAATTGGACACCAAAAAGGGAAGATGAATAATATTTTATTATTTCAAAATAAAGTGAAAGGTTGAAGTGGCATCCCTTTTGGAAGTTGAAGTGATTCGACTTCTTGGAACTCAGAGTTTCATTTTCCATTTGAAGCTTATTTATTAAGGCCTTGCTCATTCATTCTCATCTTTGGAAAATATTGTAAAGAAATGTTGTTGGTTTGAAATCTAGAATCTGACTAAGGGAAAGCTTAGGAAGTTTACTCCATTCTTCGGGCCTGAAACTATGGTTCCCTAGATGGTCTATTGGGAGTGTGCCTCATCCAGAAGTACATATTGAGCATTAATGTGGAGTTTTGGTGAGATATTTCTAGTTTTCATGTTACTGGTTATTATTTGGCTGAAGGATATTTTTATATACAAATTTTTGTGTGATTTAGTTTTGATTCTGGGTGTTGGTTCTATCAATTCCTTGACTATTGGCGACGCCTTTTGGAGAGTTTCAGAATTTTTAATGAAGTGCAGATTTTTATCTAAAGAAATCACCCCCTTTGGAGGCCGTACCACTTGTAGAGGTCTTTGGAGTTGGAACAAAAATTATCTAATGAGTTTTGATGCAGATTTTGTATGGTGAATTGGGCGCCTACCTTCTAGATAGCCATTCCATTTCGTTTCAATCAATTCGGAGGTATATTGATAAAGTTGTGAGCATTTGTTTGGTTTTTCTAATTGTTGATACACATTTCCAGATTGCAGATTTATATATTAGATTGTTATAGGTTTCTGATTTTTGCTTCTAGCATCATTATTTGAGAGGTTTTTCATTGAAGAAACCATCCTTTAATTGTATATTGTAATGATGGTAAAAACACTTGAAAATTGTAGTTATTTTTCATTGTAAAACTGAAAACAGTAGTACTATTTCAGTTCTTTAATTTGTTGCATTTTCTTGTAATTAATTCACATCATTGTAACCCCTAGATGGTTTACCACCAGTGTGGAAAAAGAACATTCTAGAAGCTTATCTCTCTTATTTGTAGCTATTTCTATTCATTGTAAAGCTAGTTAGTAGTACTAACGACTATTTCATTTTATTGCTGCAATTTATACTTGATTACACTCCCACAATTGAGTCGTTGAGTTTTAGAATAAACATCTTTCTTTTTTGTAAATTCCCCCCACAAAATAAGTGGTTGTGTGGACTATTTTCCCCCCATGAAATAAGTGGAAGAGAGGATTTAATGGTTGGATTTCCGCCTCAATAATGTAATAATCTCACCCACTAAATAAGTGGAGTTTTCCCACTACTTGTGGATGCCTGCATCAACAGATGAATTGTACTTTCAGTTCAGTTTATACCAATGATCCTCCAACCATATGCTATCACCTTGCCCACATTGGGATCTTGGTGAACATTCTTGGTTAGAGTTACTTTCCATGCTAATTTGCATTTGGAGCTAATGCTAATTAGTGGTTTGATGCTGGTTTGTGTGTCTATTTTGGGGAAAAAATGTTAAGGGGAATATTTCATTCACCATGTACGATCCTTTTTTCTTTAAGGGATCATGGGTTTCTTTATACTTTGTCCTATCAGTTATGGGTTTTCCATCCTTCCAATTTGTGTTGAATGACATATCATGTAATCTTGTTCTTTCTTTTTTTGGGGATTGTTAGTGTTTGTGAGAATTCTAAGGTTCTCCCTTTTTCCAAGCATCCCCACAACCTTTCTATTGTTATCAATGGTTAATGCCATCTTTTGTGCTTCAGTTAAACTTCTAGGGCATATGTTTCTGAGTTCATACCACATTTTTGCATCAAAGGAATTTAAATAAACACTTAAGGCTACTAGATCAGTCAATTTGGATCCATGCGGTATTTTATTGTATAGTTTGGAAAACCTCTAATTGAACTCATAAACTGACTCATTTTGGTATTTTTGAATACTTATTAACTCATCAAGGGAAAATTTAGGGGCACACTGATTCCCATATTATTATATAAATTGATTTTGAAAGTCTACTATAGAATCAAATTAAGCATCAGGTAGACCATTGAACCAACCCCTTGCTTCTTTAGTTAGGGACATCATGAATAATCTTATATTTACCTGCTCATACTCCATACCAAGATCTATTATAAAGGCATTGAAATTTTTGATATGTTCCTCAACTCATATCACATTATTTTTAGTGAATTTGGGGATTGTATTTCTCCAATTGTTGTCACTTGGGTATGGATATAATTGGTTCCTTGTTAAATCAAATTTTCTACATGTTCTCATAGGGTTTTGTGGATGCAAACTCAAAGGTGGTGGATTGGGGTGGTATTTCTATCCATATTGAGGCTGATGATAAACATTTTGGTGGATGTGTTGTTGATGTTGTAGGGAATATTGCTAGCCTGGTGGTGGATAGTGCTAAGGAATATTACTAGAATTTGGGGGTTGGGACCTTTGTAATGACAAATTATGCTAAGTGTGTTGTCTTGGGTTACCACCAGCATGATGAGGTACTTTTGAAGTACCCAAAGCACTAGTATTCTAAGATATCCCCTGTGAATTGAAATTACCACCTTGTTTATGTGGAGGGATATATTTTGGCGGCTTTGGCGCCTGGATGTTTAATTGTGCCAATTTTTGATCAAGTTTATGACTTTATTGTATCAATTTTTATCTCATTCTGAGTTGTTGTCTTTGCCATTCTACATCCATTTCTATCTCTTGGTTAGTCATACTATCAAAGTCAACAACAATATGATCAATGGACCCCCCTTGGTTTTTTTCTCCTTGTTGTGATGAGAATCCCCTATCATATTCCTCTTGTATTTGTTTTCTTTCTTCCTCCACCCACTCCTCAAACTCATGTTCCTTTTGAGGGTCTAATCTATAATTGAGGATATTATCATTCATATTTCTTCTTTCAGGTGGTGTTGAGAGATTTCCTTCATCAGGGTGAAGTGGAGAGTTACACATTTTGAAAGTCTGCTTTGATGTGTTCACACTATCTTCTGGTTGTTTGGATACTATTTCACCCTTATTGGTGTTATTTTTCCCACGAGGAGATCCATGCTTATCTGTCCACCTAACACTACCCTCATTAGGACTCTCCTGGTGCAAAGATATTCTTCCATTAATGTTGGATGATATAAAATATCTCTAGTGTCTATCGTCTATCCTTTCTATTATGATGTTTACTTTATCAGTCATAAAAAATCCTTCAGAGTCACCACCTACTTTTCATAAGTAGGAAAATGATTGTGTTTCTTCCCAATGAAGTGTTCGCCCTTTTGTGTTTTCTTGGAATGACTCTATGATGGAAGGATTTGTTGGCATATGCCTTTTAGTTTTGTCATTGATGGTAACCTAAGTCATTATTTTGGTCCGCAGATTAAAGAATAAAGTATTACCATAAGAGGGAATGAAGAATAGGGTATCTAGTTAGTATGTTGATCTGTATGATTCACCAGATTATCATTTTGAGTTTTGGATCTTGGGGAAATTTTTTAAGTATCTATTTTATCTTATTGTTAAGTTTTATGATGTCGCATTAATTAGTGTATAAGTTAGAAGATCTCGCAGGATGATTTTCTATTTATTAGCTCACAGAGGCTGACTTGATGTATGTAGCATGTCGTGGACATATAAGGAATAATTGTTTAAATGTTTCTATGTTTGAGCATTTTTATTTGGGGCCACAACATAGCATTAGCTAACTTTTATGGGTACACATCGAATATTAAATGTGGATTGAGGTGACTACTGGAAAATATTTTTTGTTTTGCTAAAGCCGACATGAAGTGACTAAATCTTTGATAGCGGATATATATAAATGATAAATTATATAATTTTGGTGTGAGAATAAGGTGTGTCAATGTGTTTTGCAAATATCAGATGGGTAATTGAGTGATTATGCACAGTTTCACTTGTGCATTAAATATTTTGTGATGCTAGTTAGAGTAGAGCATAGTAGAAGTATAGAATCAGTCAAAAGGACAAAAGATTGTCTAATGCACCTAACTAGAACTATAATCAATCATTTCTAGATGTTACTTTCTTAGTTCAAATTTTTGTTGTAATCCAAATATATTGTAAGGTAGTGATCCTTCCTAATTTTGAACAGTGAGCCCTAGGTAGTGTGCCTAAATGCATGCACATTCCCCTTTTTCTACATACTTTTAACAAAGTATAAATTATGGATTAACCTCCACCATGGTTTTTCCTCTAACAGGGTTTCCACGTAAAAATATTGGTGTTATGGTGTTTTTTATTTTTTCCTTCATGTGCTTGCATCTTACTTTTTTTTAAATGTTGTAAATGGTTCAAGATCTAGGTTGTAATTTAAATATTACTAAACAATTATTCACCCCCCCTCTCAGTGTTCCTTGAGTCCAACAATTGGTATCAGAGTAGGGTTCCTCTGAAAAAGTTTAACAACTTGAGGTGGATCTTGGAATGCAATGGATTATGGTGGTCTTCAACAACAACTTTTGGTGGCACTTGATGATCTTGACTAGTCTAAAGAAAAAGCCCTGGAATTAAAAGAAAAATTTGACGATGCTGAAAAATTCATTCAATCATTAAAGGGAAAAATCAATGAGTCAAGAGAAAAGAGGAAGGAACTATGTGATCACCTAAAGTAGAAAGAAAGTAAATGCTTGGAAGATGTTCACCTAAATCAAACCCTAAAAGAAATAACTAAAGAATGCGAAAATCTTGCAAGAGACAATGCTACTCTAAAGCTTGAAAAGGAATCTATGGTGATGAAGCTAACTAAGGAGATTGAAGAAATGAAGAAGAATGAGGAGAATCTATCCCAGTCCTTAAAATAAATATTTGAAGAATGCAATAGAGTTAATAGTGGATTCATTCAACTGTAGATTGAACTACAACAATCCA
Source organism: Sequoia sempervirens (assembly GCA_007258455.2). Lineage (NCBI taxonomy): Eukaryota > Viridiplantae > Streptophyta > Pinopsida > Cupressales > Cupressaceae > Sequoia > Sequoia sempervirens. The sequence continues at coordinate 113,946,387 of VDFB02047230.1, forward strand.
AAAATAATGAATAAGATCTTAAAAGATAGATAGTTATTCTTAGAGATGAACTCACTACTGCAAATGAATACAAGGAAAATTTTAGGATCAATTCTGCTAAGCTTGATGAGTTGAATAAAGGATAGAAGGATGCAAATGACAAGTGAGGTCTTGGATATGAGAAGGGAGAAAGGTTTGGATCTGAACATAAGGATTCCAGACAAAGAAATCAGATGAACAAAGGCAAAAGGTATCTAGTAAGACAACCCAATGCTCAAAAATTTAATCATCACTACTTTTCTTGTAATAAATTTGGTCATATGGCTTCTTAGTGTAGAAGTAAAATAAATTCAAGTAGTCCACCATTTCTTGGTCAATGGTTTAGTTGTAATAAGTTTGGTCATAAGTCAATTGAATGTAGAAGTATGTTTGTCAGTGTAAGGAATGTTAAATGCTACACCTGTGGAAGATTTGGGCATATTGCTAATCAATGGAATGAATGGTCTAGACAAATAAATTGTGTGTTACAATTGCAATAGATTTGGTCACATTGCAAGATTCTATAGGAACAAAAACATGGATAGAAGAGGTATGGTATACAAAGGTAGAATTTCACAAAAATATGATAAAGGAAAAGGGAAAGTGACTGTGGAAGAAATAAGAGACCAAATGAAGAAAACATGGGTACAAAAGAGTGAATCTAATGAAGGAAATAATCCCACACCAGAAGCAACTTCTGGTAATTCCTCTAGAAATTGATCTTAGGCCATTGGCCTAGGGGGAATTTTTCAAGAAAATCCTTTGTCCCCCTGTCAGTAGTTGGCACCAGAATGTAGGAAATTGTTAGTAATTGTGCTAATAGTTTACAATTGTATCGGTGATTGCTCAAGTGCAAAAATTTGTGAAGTAGAAGGTCTGCATATGAATTCTTCTTTTGCTGTCTGAGAAAACAGAGTATCTAGAACAACTAGGAAAAAAAATTTAATGTGGTAAAAAGGTTAGGTGTGCAAGTTATAAAAGGGTATTTGGAACCCTCATTTGTCACCTTGCATTGAAGAATAGAAGGAGAGCCTCTAAAATAGAATTTTGAAGGACTAGTGGCGAATTCAGCAGGTGTAGTTTACATCTCTTATAAAATTATAATGGAGGATCAGGATTTTCACCTCTATGGATTTCTAAAAGATCAATTGATGGAAAATGTGCAACTAACAAAGGAGGCAGATTACCCCTTCAGGTTTGGTACCTTGGTCATATGTCTTGTGATGTATTTTTTGAGTTGCTTGCCACAGATCAATAATGTTGTGTGAAAAGAGAATGAACTAGTTTGTAAACAATTTTTTGAACATTCTAATACTTTGGAAAATACAAAGCAAGAGTATGAAAATTTCTTTAAAGAATTGATAGGGAAATATTGCGAAATTAGCATCTCCATTTCAGTAAGAGCACTTGAATTTGGATCTTCTTCTGATGAGGTGGAGATGAAGAAGACAAGATCACAAGAGATTGATGTGTACGCTCCTCCAGCACACAAGACTCCAAGAATTGAAGGAAAACATAAAGAAAAAGTGGTTGTGGATATACCAGATGAGGAATCTGATGAGTACACTCCAAGGGAAGAACCAAAATTAGTTGAACCAGATGTAGTAATGGAAAAAACAAGCAAAGAAGAAGGTGTTTTATCCAAAGTAAAGATACTGCAGCTTGTTCAGGAGAAAGATGGGATGCAGAAAACTGTTGACATATGGTCTAATAGAACCTCATATGAGCAGGACCTAATTGAGAGCACACTAAGTACACATTTTCTGCACAATAATATTGAATTGGAGAGTTTTCAAAGTGTATTTTCTGAGGAGATGATTGAGTGCATTAAGGAATCCATGGTCTTTGAGTCCCAAGATATGAAAGAGGAAGAAATAATTCTATATCTGAAGGAGCATTTTACGCTATCTCTTACCAAACTAAAAAGGAAAATGAATGTGTTGAGGCAATGCATAAATACAATAAATAACATCTAAAACTATTATCTTCATTGGCCTCATGCAGTTGCGAGATACAAAGATAAGTTGGAACAAAGTGAAACTGAGTTGAACAAGATTGGTCAGGATTATAGCATTTCTCAAGATTAGGATGGTGTAGTCAAGAAAAGGATTCAAGAGTTGTAGTCTAAGCATACAAAATTTTAATTCACAAAAAAAATCTTGTGGACACCTTTTGGAAAGTGAATGATTTAATCCAATGTAGAATGGAGCAGTTAATTGAGGTTCTATGGAAAGGAGTGAAATTAGAAGAGGCAATCACAATTTCAGAACCTCTCATCTAGATTATCGACCAGACATTTGAAAACAACAACTTGATCTTAATCATTGGGATTTCAATAGAAGCTTGGAGGAAATTTCTTCTGGAAATAAAGGATAAGTACAAGATAATATTGTAACTCGAGTGGCAATTGTATTTCTTTAAATTTTGATCCAATTTTTTAATTAGCTAGGGGGGAGATCTAAAATATGTTTTTCATTGATGTCAAAGGAGGAGAGAGAGTAGTGAAAAATGCCTTATCATTCTAAGGGGGAGTTGTGTTTTGAAATTTTGAACTCTAGCAGGATAGTCATATTAGTTATGACACTTAGTTATTTTTCACTAAGTGTTGCCATCAATGCCAAAGGAGGAGATTTTTGGCATATGGCTTCTAGTGTTGTCATTGATGGCAACCTAAGTCACTATTTTGGTCCGCAGAATAAGATTTGTTCATACCAATAGGCAAAGTAAAGAACAAAGTATTACAGAAAGAGAGAATGAATAACAAGGTATTCAGTTATTATGTTGATCTGTATGCTTCACCAAATTGTCATTTTGATGTATGAATGTTGGGGAAAGTTGTTAAGTATCTATTTATCTCATTGTTAAATTTTTTGATGTCACATTAATCGATGTATAAGTTAGAAGATCCAACAGGATGATTTTCTATTTATTAGTTCACATAGGTCATCTTGATGTATGTAGCATGTCGCAGATGTATAAGGAGTAATTGTTTAAATGTTTATGTGTTTGAGCATTTTGATTTGGGGTCACAACATAGCATTAGCTGACTTTGATGGGTACACATCAAATATTAAATGTGGATTGAGCCAACTATTGGAAAATATTTTTATTTTGTTGAAGCCGACATGAAGCAACTAAATCTTTGACAGCTGATATATTAAAATGATCAATTAGATCATTTGGGTGTGTGAATAAGGTGTGAAAATTTATGTGTGTTGTGAATATCAAAAGGGTAATTGAGTGATTATGCACAGTTTCACTTGTGCATTAAATATTTTGTGATGCAAGTTAGAGTAGAGTAGAGGAAAAGTGTAGAATTAGTCTAAGGACAAAAGATCATCTACTGAGCCTAACTGGAACTATAACCAAGCATTTGTAAATGCTAATTTCTCAGTTCAACTTTTTTTTGTAATCCAAGTATATTGTAAGGTAGTGATCCTTCCTACTTTTGAACAGTGAGCCCTAGGCAGTGTGCCTAAATGCATGTGCATTCCCCTTTTTCTACATACTTTTAACCAAATATAAATTGTGGATTAATCTCTATCATGGTTTTTCCCTTAATAGGGTTTTCACATAAAAATCTTGGTGTTATAATGTTTTGATTGTTTCCCTCATGTTCTTTCATCTTAATTTTTTTTAAATGTTGTAAATGGTTCAAGATATGGAGGGTATGTGCAAGATTGTGATGGAAAAAACAAACCCTTAAGTGGTGAAAAATTCAGAACAATTAGAGTTAGGAAACTTGACGTAAACATTTGAATAAGTTATCTATATTATTTCAAAAATATGTAAGAATAGAATATGTAGAAAATTGAATGTAGTTTCTAAACTATTAGGTTTAATTTTTTTTTAAATTATATTTGGTGAAAATTTGAAATTTCAATGCAGTAGTACTTAAATTTTAGGGAAAAATAAGAAGTACCTAACCACAATAAAATGATAATATTGTTTTATAATATTTTAGATATAAGTAGAAAACTTATGTCTGAATGTGATGCATATTTTTTTGTAAATTTTTTCCAAGTAAATAATTAATTATGATTTTTTTATTAAAACTTTTAAAAAATATAAAAACTCGTATGTCTGACCACCTTAACTTGGTCAAAACTTCATGAAATTGATTTATTTATTTTTAATCCTATAGTATGCGAAGCACAAAATGTGACACATGTTTTGGATTCACAAAATGTGATACCATTTGAAAGCTATAGATTTTTTTTCAATTATCCTATCAATCGGGACTTTAGTCGTAATTCAAATAGAAAATGAATAATAATTATTTATTAAATTCAAAGTAAAGCATAATTTATATTAGTAGAAAGTTGAGAATCTCCTTTAAAAACCCTTTTCATTTCATCAATTTTGGGAAAAACAAAATTCGTTAGTTGCATACCCTACACATACCCATCATATCGCCACTTTTTGGCCCATCATTATCCTGCACATAACCTGGATTGAAATTTAAATATTGTTGAACACTGATTCACCCCCCCTCTCAGCGTTCCTTGAGTCCAATAGGCTTAAGATTCTAAATTGGGTTATCCCTGGAAGATTCGCCAATCTATTGGGTTTCAAAAATGTAGGTTACAAATCCTAAGAGGATGATAGGCTCTATGATCATACTTGCAATTTTTTTGAACCAACGAATGGAGTTAGCCTATATGGTTGATGACTCCCTGCACTTTAGGCTCTGCTAAACCTAGGTGGGTGGACCTTGATAGCTAAATCAGATTGTGTGAGCTATTTGTATTCAAGGATCTATCGACAATGGCATAAAGTGTGGGTTAGATGATGGCTTGTTAACTACTCCTACTCCTAATGTGATAATTGAAAATTAATAATATGAAAGTGGATAAGTTAGGTATAAATCAAATGTGATCTAGACCAGTCCCTTTTTGGGTAAGTGGAGTCAATGAAGTTTTATGATAGGTGACTATTATTTGTTACAGTTCTAATTGTTTGGCACTTTTGTTTGTTTATACCTTGTATAAATGTGCAAGAATATGACTAACAAACTCTACTTATTGATCCAATTGATCCTATAAAGTTATTGTGACTTATTTAAAAGGATTTTAATCCTTCCTTGAAAGAACCAATTAAAAGGAATCACACAATGACAACAAGTGTGTATTGACAAATGAAGTATATCCTCAGTTTGAATAACAATATAATATCAAGTTGGAGATAGTATGACAATCTAATCAATTACATGGCTCTTCTTACTAATCAAAATGTTACTTCCAAGTTATTGTAATCAATTAAAAGGATATTAATTCTTTAATGGAAACCGATTAACTTGATTACAAAATAAGAGAAAATGTGTCTAATGAAATTGAATATAAACTTGGATACACAAGTTCAAATAATAGATAAATAACAATGTGGAAACATGAAGATAATTGCTCAAATCAACAAACAATAGACACCAATGTTAAGTCACAGAGAATCAAAGTTCTTCTATTGATTTCTACCAAAATTCATGCATGCATCATGGTCCTTTACAGTATAATCTACCTGATAAATATTATGAAAGTATCTTTTGTATATCTCTATTCTCTCTTTTTTGCTCTTACCATTAAAAGATCACATGTCCAACTTGTATAATAGTATCTTGAAGAGGGTATACCTCTTCATAAGTGTCTTTTGGAATTTTAACAACACATAAAACATTAACAATTAAGCTCTAATGAGCCAAAAATGAATTTGTGTAATATGATCTCTAAGTACTTCTGACTCAAGTGTGTATCAACATCCATCTACAACATTCCTAACAGAAATCTCCATGATAATAATCCTTTCCAAATGCTCATCGGCCTCATCCTATGTTGAATCTTCATTCTTAGCTGCTTCCAAGGCTCCTTCCAGTATTAGTCTACATTCTTTCATCCATTCGTTCTGAATTTTTAGTTCTCCATTATCATTGAACAATGCAAGCACACCCTCCTTTGAAGCATCAATAAACTCCTTGGCATCTGCTTGAAGTTCCTTATAATAGTCTTTATGTTTCCTTACCATGTCCTAAGTAGATATAATGGATCTAGTATAAGAAGTGTTTCTTTTTTGTATCTCTTGGAACTTTTCTTGAAGCTTGTCATTTATCCTCTTATGTTCTTGAATTGTAGTGCGACTCTTGGAGTGAGTTACCTAGAACTCATCCATCCAAATCATTAGATTAGTGTTCCTCTTCTGGAGTATTGTAGAAAGTGTGTCAAACCTGGCCTTAATCACTTGAGTGCACATTTGTTGGTTACTCATATGTAATTCCTCACACTTGTCCTTTGATTGCGAGCCTTCTCCTTGAGTCAACATTTTGGTGGATCCTTTGAATGTATCCTTGAATGTGTCTCTTAGGAAATCACTTTCTTTGAGCATCCTTTCATTGTTCAACTTGTACATATCTCGTTCTTTGATCAACATTTGAATCTGGGCCTTATTCAATTTGGCTACATTTATGCCAATATCAGCTATGACCACATGATCAGTTTCACCCACTTTTAATGTCATCACATGACCAAATGCTTTCTCTATATCAATAATCACAAACTTCTTATGTGGGGGTATAGATCCCGAATCATAAGAGAATTATCATTAGGATTATATCTTGACCTAGTGTATACCTCTATTACCCCTTCTGGACCGATCTTGTGTTTGACATCATTATTATGTAAAAAGCTATAAAAAACAAGAGCAAAATTTAAGTCCAAACTAGGAAAGATCATCACACCAGACTCCTCTAATAATTTTCTTCTTTTCTATGGAGTCATGTTCTTCATTTCATTTTTGACATCCACATTCAAGGTGTTCAATAACTGGCCTTCATTGTTGGGTGTCATTTCTGTAAATGGTTATGTGCAGGATCATGATGGGCCAAAAAGTGGCGATATGATGGGTATGTGTAGGGTATGTGGTTGACAACCTTTTTTTTACCCAAAATTGATGAAATAGAAAGGGTTTGTAAAGGAGATTCTCATATTTCCACCAATATATTTATGCTTTACTTTGAATTTAATAAATAATTATTATTCATTTTCTATTTGAATGACGACTAAAGTCTTGATTGATAAGCTGATTGAAAAACATCTATATCTTTCAAATGGTATCACATTTTTTGAATCCAAAACATGCGCCACATTATATGCTTTGCATACTATAGGATTAGAAAAAGAAAAATTGAATTTCATGAAGTGTTGACCAAGTTAAGGTGGTCAAACATACAAGTTTCTATATTTTTTAAAAGTTGTAATAAAAAAATCATAATTAATTATTTACTTGGAAAAATATTACAAAAAAATATGTATGACATATGGACACAAGTCCTCTACTTATATATAAAATTTAATAAATAAATATTATCATTAAATTATTGTAGTTAGGGTGGTCAGACAAACACCTAATTCTTATTTTTTCCTTGAAATTTAAGTACTACTGCATTGAAATTTCAAAATTTCACCAAATAGATTTTATTTTTAAAAAATAAACCTAGTAGTTTAGAAACTACATTCAATTTGCTATAGATTCTATTCTTACAATTTTTTAAATAATATAGATAACTTATTCAATTTTTTACGTCAAGTTGTCTAACTTTGATTTTTCTGAATTTTTTGCCACTTAAGGGCCTATTTTTCCCATGATGATCTTGAACATACCCAAATGATTCCCTTATTGTTTGTACAAGAAAGATTTAAATTCAGTAGATTTAATGAATTGGTCATCTAAGACAAAGGATTTATAATCCAATTTCCTAGTATCTATGTCAAATGATTCCCTAGCTACTTGTTCTCTATATGGAGGTTGATACTCTTCAATCCTCAACTTGGGGATCTTTGAAGGTTGGCTTTAGGGTTCATTTTTATCAAAATATTCCTCACTACAAGAGGATAACATTTATGCCTCTTGTATTTGCTTCATCTTTTGTTAAATTTCTTTATTGTAATTATCAATTGCCCATTCAACCTCCTTTTCTTCCATGTTTCTAATAATATAATCATGAGGATGTGGTATGCAAACCTATCCACCTAAGTTATATTTTTTCCTTGAAAAATCAATAAAAACTTTAGGATCAAATCCTTTCCTTGGTGCAACCTTCTTCATATTGAAATGTGACAATTTATCCAAAATGAGATCATATCCTTCTTTTGACACCATAGTGAAATCCCCAAAACGTAATGTACTAGGCATGAATTTTTTTTTTTCATATGCACTCAACTTCATGACATTGGAATAATCCATTTGCCTGAAAATCTCTAGATATGCAATTCTATCTCTAGCACAGTCTTGGGTGATAGGAAAGGTGTGTCTTCAAAACCATAAACCCTGATCATAGTGGAATCAACATAGGAATACCAGTCACCCCAATTGTGACTTACATTCATTGGTCCATTGAAATCCTTAGGCCTTAAAAATATTTTGATCTCATTAGAAAATGAATAATCACAAGGGTGATCATAAAACCTATGCAGTGTCTTGACAAAGTGTTCTTCAAAACAAACATAATTGGAATTGATGAATCTATTGTCCCAAATGGAAGTCCACAATTGTACTAGTAATGGTTGACCCTCTTTATCCAACTATGTAATCCTTAATTCATCTGGCCATATTCTTATCTCTTTTCCATAGTACAATATAATGTGCATGAGAAGGGAATAGTGTTTAAAGTTCATTTCAGGAGATTCATTTTTGATGGCCATTAGCCCTGAGTCAATCCCTATGGAAATTTGTGAAGCATAATCAAAAGGTCCCACATTGTGACATTGTATGTCTACAACAATCACTGTTGGCCCTATAGACATAAACTTAGAGACCTTTGTTCCCATTATTTGACCCACTGAGAAGTAAGTATGTTTATGATAGGGCTTGAACAAATCAACATGAAAGGGAGGTCCATCACCATCCTCAAGTGGTACTAGTTCTCCATATTTTTAAGGCTTGTGTAATTCTAATCTCCATCCTTTGTAGGTAGTATCCATCCTCTAGTATTCCTTTTCTAAATCTTCATGTACTACAGGCTGATCACATGTATCATCTACACTGAAAACTTCCCAATGTGCAATTTTTGATATATGTATGAAAGGTTCTCCTTGCAGTTTGCAAATGGCTTTAAGGTCTGGGTTATAATGATTGGATAGAAGTTTTATGAGGTCTATATTCACAAAGAAATTAGGAACAACTAGCTTTCCTAAATTGAAATTCCAAGGGTTATAAATTGGTTCAAAACTATTTTTTTGAAAATAATGAAACATGAAAAATTCATATCCCCTAGTGGGAGTCCACACATCACCTAAATGTTTTCCTTTATCCTCTAATATTTCTACATAAGCCCTTAATTGTGTAGACCTTATAGCTTTTGGCCTTGAACTAGGAAATTGATCAATGAGGTCTTGGTTTAATTTTAGTTTTTTTTTTCAATTCTAGCCCTATTTCAGTTTTCTACTTCTTACTTTTGGATTCGATACTTTCACCTTGTTGCTTCCTATTTTTTGTTTTTGCATAAATTGAACCTTCCATTTCAATTCTCTACAAGATGGTCAAATCGAATTATACTCTATCAATTGCAAGGGTACTTCATATGCTTGTATGTCTTTGGGTGTAGTGAATTTGTTGACTTCCACTCGATCTCTCATCCTTCTTGACTACAAATTTTGAAAATTATTTTGGTTTAATCTCTTTTCAATTAGAAAACGTTCACATAATGTTCATTCATGTGGCCATTATTGTCTGCCACTAGAAATGAATGCAATAGATTTTTTGAATTTTGAAATGTCAGAGCAATTATACAATAATATTTCATTGGTGAAACCCCTTTATTATCAGGCCAATCTATGTTCTTTATATGTCATCATCTTTGTTTATACATTCATAACTAATTGTCAAGAGATAATTGAATGTCCCTTTGATATGAAGTTTCCTTTTGGTTCTCATATTTAGTCGAGAAGACCACTTAATAATCTTACCGATATTGTACAACTGCCCTTTCTCTTGCTTTTCAACTTATATTATTTTAGGGTGAAAATTATGAAATTTTCCCAATATCAGGGTGGTCTAGTCCATTAGAAATCCTTTTAATCATCACCTGGTGTCTTTCTGACAAATAGTGGTCATTCTATGTTACCATTGGGCTAACATGTACCATCGATGAGAGAATAAAATGCCTTTTCAATGTACTTAGTCTCTCTGATGTGCTTCCTCTATTACTTTGTTTGTTGGGATAAGTTGGTGAGACTTTCCCTAAAATCTTGTCCCATCAGCATAACCCACATGGTTAGAGAGATCTAAGGGACTTACTTTGATCATACATGTCTCATTGTACAATTGTTCTCTTATTTTATCGGTGAAAGTATATATGTTTCTTCCAGATGTGGTCTCCATCAACGTGACACATGAGCTTGGTATGATTTGAAAATTTCCATCTGACTAGCCTAATTTTGCCAATAAGTTTTTATCGGTGAAATTTTATGCATTATCTTCTCATTTATGCACACATGTTATCTTCGGGGTCTTTGATCAATGTAACTTGATTCACCTCTTCCTAATATGCAGAAAATGTTCAAATGAAGGGTTACAACTTCTTGATTGAAAAGACATGCACATGATATTCCTGGTAAGGATCAATTGTTCTTATAGTTTTTGATCAACTATGACCAGGGGGATGGTTATGTGTCAAAGGCTATATTCATGGGATCATAGGTTATGAAATGGATCTGGTCATATGAATTTCTGCACTTTATGAAATCAAATACAAAAAATAATGAATAGGATTTTTAGTCCTAACAAGCCTCTCACACAAAAACCTCATATGAAAGCTTTACTACAACACAATAACAAAGAAAATTATTCCACCCCATGCATTAGGATTATTTCGCTACCAACTAGAAACCTTAGATCACAACATTCCAATATGACCAGTTCCAGTTTCCCCATCTTCACCATCCTTCATGTTGAATGTTGTCACTTGGAACTTAAAAAAATGAGCATGAACTTCCACTCACCAAAGGATCAATTCATCAGTCGATTCCTCTAGATTTTCTCAAGCCTATTAGACGAAGAAATATTCATAGAAGGAATACTCAAAACCAACATTACCAGGGAGAATCAAATCCTAGAAGAAGGTTGTGATACCACTTGTTGGGAAATTTTTGTCATCTTAGAAAGATCATCTAAGAATAGTAGTGCCTTCTATAGCTTTTATTTTCATAGATTTCCTCAAAGACGTACTACTATGCCACAAAGTGGAATCAATGGTAGTTCATTTCCCACATTAATCCTTTTGAGAAAAACTCATGCAAACATAACTAGTTCCAAAGAACAGCATTAAATAGATTCAATCAAGTAGAACCATTAAACATGAAATATGGAATAGAAGATACAAACACATAGATTTATGTGGGGAAACACCTTAGGGTAAAAAACCCCATACTCCAAAATCCTAGATCACCATTGTATTATTTAGCAACAAAAAATATAGTTACAAATACAATTCAAGCTCTAAGCCTTTACAGATTTTACATCTTGTTCCTTTCTAGAGAGAATCTGATAGCATAACCCTATTTCATTTCCCTCTCTCTTTCAACTACCCAACCTCTTGGCCACCTAGCTTCTCACCCAGTCTAGCAACTCCACAAAGGCATTCACATTCTTCTCTTAATTGTTCCAGGAAACTATCATAATAGACAAAGAACCATGAGTAGGTTAACCATCACTAATTTTTTGCCATCTAATTCAAATCAAGACATCGAAGAGACTTCAATCCATGTCCCTCTAACTCCCCTTTATCACTTTGACGAAGGTAATACTGCTCCATGTGGTTGCCATTGCATCCCATCAGCATATCAAAGAGATAGGCTTTAGAGTTCTGTCGAAGTCACAAAGTCCCACCGACAGAATCTTCAATCCTTCCATTAGCTCATTGAAAGGAGTTCACCCAAGGTCCCTTAGATACGAGGATGTCCCTTTGATACAAGATCCAAGTGGTCCCCACCACTAGCATCACACCATGTCATTACAACAGGCCAACCACCATAACTATTGGACCATCAAGAAGACTCAGTGTAGAGTACCTCTAATAAAGGTAACTCTCTTCGACAACAAAGATGGTATCCTTTGCTTCACAGGAATTAAGTCACTGAAAACTTGAACTTCAAAACCTCTTGTCAGAGGTTCAGAAGTTCTCAAAGCTCATGACTCGTCGACAACAAAGAGAACCTCAAATACGTTAAGTCAGGAGGTTATGAAACTCTAGAACCTCGCGACTTAAGTTAGAAAAGCTTGGAACCTAGTGACTTAAGTAGCAAACCATTTCCCACCAATGGGATTTCAATCACACTAGTAACTTTGTCTTGGAAATATTCAACTGTCTATTCAACAATGAAGAGGCCCAAAGACCAGTACATTTGAGGCACCATTTCTCAATATTGTAGTGAATTGAGTCTCATATAGGGTTGCTTAACTTGCATTAGTTTCCATTTCATTTAGGGTTTTAGGATTTCATTTTTGCATCTCTTGAAATCTAAAAAATACAAAAAAAATAGTCATTTTGTAAATCATTTACATACCATTGCATCATCATTCATTTACATTTGAAAATTGAATCAAAATTGCACAAAAAATTAGGTCTCCTAGTTTGTCATTTTGACATATTTTTCTTTTGCATTCAACCTTAATTTCACAAAATATTCAAACTGTAACTCACTATTTTAATCATAATCTAGAAACCACTAGAATCAACTCAGAAATCTGCAAAAACATTTATAAAACCCCTAACCTAGGACCCATTCGGCCTTGGGTTAACGAGTCCTTGATTAGGGCCATTTCTTGAATTCTTGGCATTAAAACATCTATTTTTTCATTCTATTTTGTTGTTTTAGTTTTTTGTTTCATTTTGTAGAATTTTTGTTAATTGAAATTGATCATATTTAGCTTCATTTGATAAAGTTATTGCATTGTGTGAATTCAAAATTACATTTACAAGACATCTTTTTCTGATTTTTTGCATAGAGTAATTAGAAAATTACTTTTTTATAAATCTAAAATCTAAAAATCCCCTTGCATTTCAAATAATGGACATGTGCATTGGTAACCTATAAAAGTCTTTAACATCTTTAGTTCATTTATCAAGTTGTGTTTTCGGAAATGATCCTAATGTAGTTGAATCTAATCATGCTCAATCACCTCCTAATGAATTTCCCCATGAAGTTGGCATCATAGGAGAAGATGATGATAGCATGGAAAATATCATAAATGATTTCCTTAACAATCTTGAGAATAATTCATCCTTTTATCCTTCCATGCAACAATTGACACCCCCTACCATCCTGCCACTTGAGATTTTTTGTCTTTTACATCCTAAAATTGAGTCATAAACTAAGCCTAAACCTCCAACAATGAGTGAACCTAGCTTCTCTAATCAAGTGAATACTTATTGATCTTATGTTAACAAAGTGACCAACACACCCATTAACCTAGAAGATACTTTTGGCCAAGGCTTTAAGATTTGAACTAAAGAAGGATGTGACATAAATAATGAGCATGAAATTCACAAACTTTTAGAGAAAATTCCTATTGAAGAACTAAGGGACTAGGATATCAAAATCCTTATCCCTCCATATATTCTAAGGATACAAATGTCATCCCTCATAATGATGAAGTAATGTCTAAAAAGGATGATAGGATCATCTTAGATCCTCCTTCCACAAGAAAATAAAAAAGGCCTTACAAATTCAAGAAGCTAAAATTCTCTTGTTGATGCAGAGTATGGTATCAAAGGTCTAACACATGCAATCAAAGCTTTTCCAAAGTCTTAGCACAATAAACAAGATGGTTTTCTTCACAAGTTGGCATTATGCCTTATAGCACAACACTCACCTCTTTTATGTCATAATTTTCAAACTAGGTGTCCAACCTATAATCTAATCACTATTCTAGATACCCTTTTTGATACTTCAAACCATATCAAAATTATAGGGGTGGTTTCTTTGGAACACAACCCTCTAATTTATGCTGCTACACTTCACCATAGGCCTAATTAGGATCATTTGACAAGGAAACTATTAGTTCTACCAACTCCAACCTTCAATTCTTCATTATTGAGAACTTAACATGTCATATGGGGTCTACACATGCAAATACTATCAACTAGAATGGGTTCCAAACAACTTTTCTACAAAACCCTACTTCTATGCAACTTTCTATGCCCAAAACAAGAGGTTTACCACCTAGGGAATCGCCTAATCTTCGTCAAACCTTAACTCTTGTATGCACATAAAAATGGTCTGGAGAAATCTAATTAATTTAATATGACTTATTTAATTAATTAATCCTTAAAATACTCTACTATTAAATAAATAGTAAATATTTGTTTAAATAGTTATCATAATTCTTCAATTATTTTCATCTTATTTACATAATTTTTTTTAATTTAAATATCATATTCAAATTCATCTACTATTAAATACTTATTTAAATAGTTCACATTCCAAATTCTCCCATTTCTTCAGTTTTAATTAAATAAACAACTTTATAGTTAGTATTATTTAATTATTACATCTTATTCAATCTTAATTAAATAAATAAAGCTTTATAATATATTGTTTAATTATCATACTTCATCTATTTAATTTAATAAACAAACTTCTATAGTTTTTTTAATTAAATTATTTATCTCCCTTTTTGCTAATTTAAATAAATAAAAAATATTTAAATAAGGGCATAAATCAAATCCCTCTATTCACTCACCAATAAAATTAGATTTTTCAAATCTGATTAATTTAACTGGCATTCACGGGAAAATCCTTTGGGAAAAACCTACAGGTAATCCTCTCTTCTTCCTCAAATATTTCCTATCATCTTTCTTGGTGTTTTCATGGGGAGGAACAATCCCCATAATCAGCTTCACCTTCTCATCTCTACATTGAATCTCAGCCTCTGCTGTGTTACCCCTTTGCAAAATTGTTGCCGAAAATCTATATATACATCCTTATGAACCAAAGAATGGATCCACGAATCATTGAGAAAAATTTCTTTGCAACATTCATAGCATTCATAGTAATCATATCATAGCAATAGCAATAGAAATAGCAATAGCATTAGCATCAATTATCACAACATCTTAGCATCAATAGATTTCACATCACGATAGCATCATAGTTTCTTTTTATTGTCGCTTTCATTCATCATGCTTCATTTACAATAGCATCATAGCTTTTAGTTTCGTTACCCATCATCACAATCACAACATTTAGCACCATTTTGTTCTCTGAATAGGCATTTTAATAGTCACACTACTTTATCAAATCTGAGATCCTTTCTGTGACTCATAAATCTTTGGAGATAGTAAACAATGAGATGCTTTCAAGATTTTTTGTGTTTTAAATTAGTTTAATTCATGTTTAATCTTGATAAAATGTTTCATTAAGAGGTGTATTTAATTGTATTTAGTTTACTTTTTCCACACTTACATTCTAGTGCCCACCGTTGGGCTAAACCCCATGTTTTTAACAAGTTTTTTTGGAAAGTTTTCATACAGGAATCTGGAATAAATTGTTTTAGTGTGATCAGAAGATTCTATAGCACTTGTGAGATAGACCATAGCACATCTTCTTGTTTTAGCGCTTCTGAAGAAAAGTATAGCACTTTGAAGGACTATTTTAGTGCTTCAATCATTACCTTCCAACACAGGCTGACACTTCACATTTAACATTTATTTTAGCACATTTGTAAAATCCTATAGTGCTTCAGGCTATTTCTATAGTGCTTCTTGAAATTTCTATAGCGCTTTTGGCTATTTCTATAGTGCTTTTGAGTATTTCTATAGTGCTTCTGACCACTGTCATAGTGCTTCTGTGTAATTCTTTTTTTGGATCAGACGCATTCACGGCCAATAAATTTCATTTCTTTAGTTGGATTAAAAAGAATCAATCTAGGATAGGCACTTCTTCGGTTGCTTTAAAAAGAATCAATCTAGGATAAGCACTTCTTCAGTTGGTTTAAAATGAATCAATCCTAGGATAGTCACATTTTCATTTGGATTAAAAATTTATCAATCTAGGGTAGTCACCAGAATTTTGAATTTGGAGTTTAAAAATGAACACCATGTATTTTTGTGAAGCAACATCTTCACATAGATTAGAAAATTTTTGTTTGGGCTCTAAAATTGAACAAGTGATTTATGTGTTTGTATTGTTGATAGGAATATGCTCTCCCCTTAACTGGGTGATCCAAAAAGCTTCTAGACTCATCATTTTTATACATTCTTCAAGTTTTATTACATCCTTTAGAATGCCATTCGTAGTGGTAAAAAGTACTCACCCTACAAGAACGACCCAAATGGGTTCAAACCAAAGCTAGGTTTTTCCACCCCACTATAAAATTTAAAGCAAATATGGGGAAACCCACTTTTGTAGAAAGTGTGCAAGATAACCATCCCTAAAACCTTTGTTCTAAAGGTTGGGAGGTCTCTTGAGGGAGTCTATTATTGTTGCACTAAACAAAAACCCTTTCTAAGAACCTAGTGTAGTATCCAGCCGAGTCAATAACTAGACATTGTAATACTCGCAGTGCAAGGGGAGGGAAGAATCTACCCCCAAGACACTAACCATATAATTTTCAAGGACTTTTTTCTTAGGGGATCAATAAATCTAACATTGAATACATGCCTGCAAAAGATAAAAACACAAATTCTCTCTAGGGGGTAACACGGTTGTGTGAGTCGACACAATTTTAAGTTGTGGGCTGATTGAGTATACCGATGACCTACTTGTCTTTAAGAGTGAGTCTATCTAAAGTGTTTGTTTGTCAATAAACTTGTGGAAATCAAGAAGGATCTATTTGATCCTTGAACACACACTATCTATTTAGATTACAACTCTAAAAAAAAATTGTTCTACAATTGCTTGCCATGTTTTCAAAATATTAATTTAGATAAGATCATCCTGAAAAAAATAAAGAAAATAGGAAAACAAAAAGCTTTTGGAAACCATTGTCAAATAGTCAACATCAAAATTTGGATTTTTATTAGAACATAAACTTTCCTAAATCAAAACAGAGTCTTAAACCTACATAAACTGGACTTTGCAATTGAATTTTTTCAAATCAAACAAAGATCTACCATCCAAGAGTGTCTCAATCAAACACATTTGATTAGTAAGTTAAGTTTCAAGATTAGTCAT
Source organism: Sequoia sempervirens (assembly GCA_007258455.2). NCBI lineage: Eukaryota > Viridiplantae > Streptophyta > Pinopsida > Cupressales > Cupressaceae > Sequoia > Sequoia sempervirens. The sequence goes on from VDFB02047230.1 coordinate 113,963,564, forward strand.
CCTAAATCAAAGAAATGAAACTATATAATCAAACTTATCAACTCAATCTAATCAATAGAATCTATCATTCTATTTGACTTGAGTTAATATCCTTGACACTATACCAAACTAAGATCAAAAGTTTATGGAAAACAATAACTTTTGTATGTCCATTTTAACAATGTCACAGAGACTAAAAATCCAAAGAATGAGAAATTAAAATTCAAAGCACCATGACTGAAATAAATAAGGATCAATTGAATGCTTTAACTTAGTAGATGAACAACCTTCAACAATAATTCCAAGACATACAATGAGAAACCACAGAAAGATATATGCTTCCAGACATCTACCCATATCCTCTTGACCAAATAATGAACATGAGACCTTCACCAAAAAATACATCATCCAAGTTCAATGTCATTGAATTTTTGCAAAATTTCAATAAGTACAAATCTAAGTCCTCAAACACAAATGATATTGAGAAGTCCTATCATGTCATGCATTTATCTCCATCCACCATAAGCCAAAATAAACCTCAAGATTCTCTCACTCAAGTTAACAATTCCATCCAATCATCCTCTTCTATCATATCTTCAACATCCAATGATTCATGTCAATCTCACAATCCAAAGCATGCTAGCATAGACTCCCCTACACATCAAGATCAAAATATTCTTTCCACTCCATCCAATGATATCAAAATTCCACAAATTCTTCCAATCTTTGATCAAGATCCTATTTCTCAAGAATTTTCTGACGATCCCCTCCTTTCACTTTTCATCCAAAATAATTCCCTTCCATCTCAAGAGACAAGTATCCTTCCAAGTTCTTCTTCCACATCATCTAATCAATCCATACCATCTCATGATTCTATTGCATCACAAGAGCATGATAGTTCTTCCATCATATCTAATGATTTCTTACCAACTGATGATCAAGATATGCTTTCTACAAAATCTCATGATTCCCTTCCTTATCAAGATCAAGATATTCTTCCATTAAAGGATACCCTTTCATCCCATGAAGATGATTATCCTTCTCATGATCAAGATATGCCTTTCATACCACTTCATAATCCTTTTCCAAATCAATATAAAAACACCCATTCATCCCCAAGATGTCAAGAGCCTATCACACCTATTCAAGCTATCCATGAACCCCACACCTATAAACTAGGATACTCCACCTTTATCCATTCTGGTTTACTTCCAACACCTATTATCTCATCCATATCATATCCTCCTCAAAATGGACTCATGTCTTGTTTCACAAAAAATACATATCCCATTGGTAAATGAATGTGTCAAAGTATGAATTAAAAAGGAAAAGTATTAGGCCTTCATGAGCAAGGTATCCTAGAACCCATTATGTTCAAGGAAACCCATATCACTACAGCCTTGGTTATATGCCTAAGTTTCCTAGTTCATCAAACCTTCCATCTATCCTAGGTCCTCATCCTAGTACATCAAACCTTCCCTCTATCCTAGGTCCATATCCTATTTCTCAAGAACAACAAAGGCACACATCCTTGATGCCCTTTCAAAATTCTACCCACATTAACTCATCCATAATACCTCCATATCATTCATCTCAATCCACCCCTCCCATTGCTCTTGGAAGCAATTTGGGTGCCAAATATCAAAAGCTTCTATATCAAAATCCACATGTATCAAAGGATCAACATATCTACTCGAAGAGACATGCAAATAGAAAAGAAATTTTTATCCAAAATCAAAAGAAAAATATAAAAAGGCCACAAAGGCCCATCAAAGCAAAAAGGCAATTTTCAAAGACCAGTATGGTCCATAAATCAGAAAGAAAAATGTCAAAGGTCACAAAGGCCCACAAATCAAAAATCAAAGTCAAAATTCATGTGAATTCCTATAAGTCTCATAGAAGCAATAAAATTTAAATTGGCATCCAAATTTTCTAATCCAAAAGCTTCCTCCAATTTTCCATCTAATAATCTATCACCTTCCAAATCCATTTTTCCTCCACCACTCCACCACCCTTTAAGGTGTGTTCCAATGTTGATCTTTCCATCCTTTCCATATATCCATCAATAGGCCTTCCAACCTCCTATCCATTATCCAACATTCATTCCCTATCATTCTCCTTTAATCCAAACCTTTGCATAAGTCCTTAGATTCTTCCAGCATATCATTAATTTGCTAACATTTAGGAGTCTAATTCACATTTCCATGGTTTATTAGAGGGATATTTGGTTGTGAAACTTTATGCTTAAGTCCTTCCTCCATTTCCCTATCATCCATATCCTTTCTTCCATATTCCTCTTGCACTCTACACTTAGAGACTTGAGTTTCATCCATCTTATCATTCATGGTCATTATCCTTTCTATGCTCATTCCTTACATTTACACCTTTGATCTTGACAAGGTTAAGGATCTTCTTGAACATCATATATCTTATAATATACACTTTACCCATATCTTTCATATTATCCATATTCCATCATTCTTACTAAATACATCATTTCTTCCTTTCCTTGGTCTTGATGAGGAATAGGGGCAAAATACTTGGGCCTTGTGTTTGTATCTTATCTAGTTGATCTTGATCATCACCATTCATTATACTTATCCTTTCTTTCTTTCATTCCATATCTCCTAGCTTATCAAAATCCATGTCATCATGTCCCTTTGCAACCTTGAATCTTATCACTCACATCATATTTGAGCCTAGGTACAAAAAAAATACAATCCTCATATCTTTTCTCAATCAATCATCAATAATTATCAATCTTATCATACTTATGGGAATTAGTTATCCTAAGTACTTATCATCATAATGCCTTATGGAATCAATCATTCTTGGCATCTTAATCAATCAACCATTATCATCTTTCGTCAAGAGATATGTTGCTTGTGTGACATGTTTTGCAGTGAATCTTTCATTTTGAGCTATCATTTATCCATGGTTGCATTACCCCTATTATGTGGAATTGTGTTCCTTAAATCAGTCATATCATATCATTCCAAAAAGAAAAAATCATAAAATCTGAAAAAGTGCAAGGAAACCTCATGTACATATCATATCATGTGGTCATGTCTCACCCTAGCTTGGGAGAAAAATCTTGAACTCACTGGGGGAAATAAACATCGAGCCTAACCAAATAGACTAACAGCAGGAAGAAAAATGCAACAAAAACAATGATCAAAACACAACCAACATGGAACATCAATCACCATCGGAAGCAAATCAAACATCCAGTTCACATCAAAAAATCCAAAAACAAGTCAAAAAGTTAGTATCCAAAAATTAAAAAAAAATGAGTTTGTGTCAATTGAACTACATGGTCTCTATGTGTATAACATAGGAAAGGCTAATCTTTGATTAGACCCTGAGGCCCCTAGGATAGGTCTTTAGGTTAGTTTGATCCAAAATCTCAAAAACACAAAAACATCACAAAATCAGGATGGATGATCTAATCTAAATAATGATTAAATACTATAAGAAAATGTGAGATATGTTGTACTTTTGATCATTGTTATCATTTATTTGGAGCAACTCAATGATGTATTGAACTAGAGAAGCTAGGAAGAAGAATGGTATTTTATTTGTCTACTATCTATGAATTAATCATAATTACTGAGTGAGTCATTATAGGAAATGCTCTACAAAGTATCATGGATGACATTCCAATTCACATAGGAAAGTGGTTAATTCTTGTTTGTTTAAGTAATAAATGCTCAGGTCATCCTAGTTTAATTATGCCTCGATGCTTGTGTTCACTTGCAATATCAAAAAATCATGAAAGTAGTACTCAAGTCACCATCGGCTTACATTATACCTTTCATGCTTGTACGCAGTTTTTCAACATTTTTAAAAGCTCAATGATTATACAAAGCACAAAAGTACTATTAAAATGCCAATATTTACATGTAGATTTGCATGGTAAAAGTAGATTGCATCCATGATAATGTTACATCTATAGAGTATTTGTTACAAAATTGGCAAATCATTCATTATCTTTTCTCATAATAGACAGAGTATATGTGACAATAACAAAAAAATCATCATGATCATATAGTTGCATCATCATATTCATTTACATACATTAAAAACATTTACATCATCATTTCATCATTCATACATTTCAATCAAATCATTTTTCAATTCTCATCATATCATAACAAAATATCAACAAATATTTATGTTTATCATTCCATTTTCACAAACATACATCATCATCATATCTCATTATATCCATCCATTTATTATATCACATATCACACATTCATATATGATCCATCCATTTTATCATAAATTCCATCAAATTTATTGCATCATATATCATTCAACATTTTCATCCATTTTATTACATCATATATTTGCATTTACATCACATATAGTATATAATTTAAACACATCATATCCATAATCATGAATCCACATACATCATATATCCATATAACATGCATCCATACATTAACATTATGTGATTCATAGATAGAACAACATCATATCAAAGCATACCATCATAACAATAAAACCATCACATAGCATACAGAACATAGAAAAAAATGCATCCATAAGAGAATCATATAGAGCACATAATAGACCAAAGAATCCACTACATCTCATATATATCAAAATCACAATGTCAACTATACAATGATGTCTAAAATGAAGAGAGATATAACATTAACAATGGTTGTACATCAAAATAATCAAAGTGTACATCACATCTCGAATGTAACACATACAACAATCATGTGTTGTTCGATCTAGATGGTGTAGGAATCATAGGATCATGACCCCTACCACCTAAGGAACTGAGATCCCTAGGATCTCTATGTAGATGTTGTGTAACACCTGCACTAACAGTCTTGGAATGTGACCAGGCAAAACAAGACCGCACATAGCTAACTCTCTGCTCAGAAGGAACTACGTCATAATATCTCACTCTATAAAACTCAATCTCCTTGCCAATATGAGCAACATCTCACATATAATCTACCAAGGAGGTACCATTTGTTAGTTTCTGTAATCTCTCAGTAGAAGCTTGAGCACCCTCTACTGCAAACCTGGCTACATCCCTCTCAGCTATCAAAGAAGTAATTTGAGCCTAGGCTGCCGCTGTAGTCTGCCTAGTCACATCCCTCTTGGCTATCAATGCTACAATTTGTGACTGAGATGTGGCTAACTAAGCCTGAACTAATGCTAGAGCCTCTGCATGCAACTAGGCATATGCCTGCATCTGAGCCTGGGTATGCTCTAGTAAACCTTGTGCCTGAACAAGCTGCTCCTAAGTTGTCTCTAACTAAACCTGAAGATCCACTATCTATAGATGCTCTGAAACACCTGCCACAGCTTGCCTCTTACGAGGAATAGTCTCATCTAGCAAATCTAAAATAGGGCTTGACCCACCTATAGCCTCTCCACTATCAAATCTATCATCCCTGCTGCTATCATCCCCATTGCTCTCAACACCAACATCCTCCTCGGCACCAACATTCTCCTCAACACCAACATCCCCCTCGAAATCGACATCTACTTCACCAACCACACCAACATCCTCCTCGACACCAACATCCCCCTCAAAATTGACATCTACTTCACCAACCACACCAACATCCTCTACCTCAAAATCTCCAACATCCTCTCTCCTTTGTCTTTGACCATGAGCAATGACAACATACTCCTTTGCAAGTAATGGGGCAGTCTCATCTAGAATTGTAAGGCATGGAAATGGATTCAAAATGAAAAACTCAGCATAGTCTATTGTAACTGAAGGCTCAATAATGTCTAGTCGAATATCCCACTCAAATGGTTGTAAAGCCTGATACTCCTAGATAGCAGCAACATACGACAAATAAGGCCCCCAATCTGCAATATCTGACTAATGATGAGCATAATGAGCAACACGCTGGGGCACACTCTATACCATCCCATATTGTCTGAACACCCCTCTAATCAAGAATCTCTCTAGTACCCAATGATCATGGCTAATTAGGATCATCGATTGAAAAAGAAATGGTAGCCGAATATCATGATCATCCCAATGATCACAATTTAGGTAGGGATGCCATGTCATAGACTCTATATCATCAATAACTCTCCTCCAATACTCTAACTTACCCAATCTGGATTAAGTAAGCCAACCGACATATCTAAACACATAAGGTCTCATGGGTGGCCTCTATCTAACTAGAACTGGATGCGTGATAGCTATGTGCTCCCAAACCCATACCTGAAGCAAAGTAACACTGTAAGATAAAATCCAACCATTGAGATACACAGGTGAATGTAAATCATGATATAAATGGGAAAGCATACACATGCCCCAATTAAATCTGGTGCCATGAACAACCATACTCTCTCAAAATCTTCCCTAACAAACCGAGAATCCCGTAGACCTGCAATAAGGACTAAGGAATCCTTCGATGAAGCCATCAAGTATTTTAGGCAAAGTGGTGTATGAAGCAAATATCTCATGCCATGGAATCCACTCTCCAACAATATGATCATATTGAAACACTCTACGAAGGGCATCAGTCCCACCCTGCTCTGTAGAATCATATGTGACAATATCCCCAACAATTAGAAGCTACAAAATCTTCCAAACATCCTTTGGGGTGATTGTCATCTCACCAGTAGGAAGATTAAAGGTGTTGTGTTCACTATGCCACCTCTCGCTAGCGCTGTCAACAAACCCTAATTAATCCTAATCTAGGGCATATATAGAAGGGGAGACAATCCACAACATGTGATAATAGTCATCTCAAGCTGTGCCAACTATGGTATAAGATCAAATATCCAAGGGAAACAATCTTGAATTTGTAGGTTCCCCAATCACTCCTATTGTCATAAAAAGATCAAAGTCAATAAATTCATGTCAATCATCAAAAACATCAAAATTACCCTATCAAATCCAATCAGCTCTTGGTGATAATTTTGATCAAATCTCATGAGAAAACATCATTGAACCTCACCTATCATGAGGTCAATCATCAATGCATCAAATCAACCTCACTTATCATGAGGTATGCCAATCATAATTATTCCTCACCTATCATGAGGATAGTTACCATCAACAAAAACATCAAACCTTGCCTATCATGAGGTCAAAAAATCATGTATTTGATTAGAAAAATCAATCATATCAAAGCAACGACTGATACGAAAAAAATTTGACAAAATCAAGAACAAATTGACAAAAATCACAACACTTTAATTTGAATGTGCTAAAAAATACATTCAAAGTGCTAAAAAATACATTCAAAGTGCTAAAAAAATGGCATGCACCATTTCATCAGACAAAAGCACTATTACAAATGGACAAAGTGCCATTTTATCAAAAGTTCCATTCTATTTGGTCAAAGCACTAATAATTGGGGCAAAGCGCTAAAATCTTGAACACGCTAAAACAAGAAGCCTAAGCGCTACAATAATGAACCTAAGTACTAAAGTTCTGAAAGCACGAATGTGTCTTACATAATTGCTACAACAGTTATCCTAAGCACTAAACTTTGCAAAGTGCTAATCTAACCTATTAATGCACTAAAACAAAACTCCTAAGCGCTAAAATTATAAAAGTGCTACAACAAAATTTAAAAGTGCTACAACGGGACTTAAAAGTGCTACAATGGATTTTAAAAGCTCTAAAAAAAGGTAAAAATGAAAAATCTAAAAATACACAAAAACTGAGGAAAAATGCACAAAAATCAAGGAAAAAAATAGTCGTACTAGAGGTCCAAACACGGCCAGCCATTGATGTTGTCGTACATGCTCGAAACGGTGGGTGTGATATGAAATCGACATCTCACTCCAAGTGGCACATAAATCTCTTTCACCAAATTTTCAAAAGTCACAATGTATAAATGAAGTTGAAAAGGACCTTTTTAACCTTTTATAGATTATTTAAAAAAGGTATTTTTATGGGATTGATTTAATTTTTAAAAAGGGAGATTAATTGAAATTCATCTATGGCCACTTTCTACATCAATTATCAGGAAATAAATTATTTCATTATCAAACCATCATCAAATCTACATCAAATCATCATAAAATCATAAAAATTTGAAAAATTCCGAAAAATTCAAAAAAAACAAAAATTCATTAATTTATCTCCTGAGGGGGCATATATCCATCAATCACTTGAAAATCATGTTTGGGGCACACTAAATTTTTTTCGTCAATACTAGCAATAGCACAAAATTTTCTTTGAAGCAATGCATAAACACATCACTTCAAAGAGGGGCAAAATGTATACACCTAAAAATAGTCTGGAGAAATCTGATTAATTAAATATGACTTATTTAATTAATTAATCCTTAAAATCCTCTATTATTAAATAAATAGAAAATATTTATTTAAATAGTTCATCATAATTCTTCAATCTTGATTTAGTTATTTTTGTCTTATTTAAATAAACAAATTTTATTTAAATCTCATATTCAAATTCATCTACTATTAAATACTTATTTAAATAGTCCACATTCTAAATTCTCCTATTTCTTCAGTTTTAATTAAATAAACAACTTTATAGTTGGCATGATTTAATTATTACATCATATTCAATCTTAATTAAATAAAAATAGCTTTATAATATATTGTTTAATTATCATCCTTCTTCTATTTAATTTAATAAGCAAACTTCTATAGTTTATTTAATTAAATTATTTAACTCCCTTTTTGCTAATTTAAATAAATAAAAAATATTCAAATAAGGGCATAAATCAAATCCCTCTATTCACCCACTAATAAAATAAGTTTTTCAAATCTACTTAATTTAGCTAGCATTCACGGGAAAAGCCTCAGGGACAAACCTACAGACAATCCTCTCAATCTTCTTCCTCAAATCTTTCCTCTCATCTTTCCTGGTGTTTTCATGGGGAGGAACAATCCTCATAATCAGCTCCACATTCTCATCTCTTACCATTCAAATCTCCAGATTGAATCTCAACCTCTGTTGTGTTACCCCTGTGCAAAACTACTACCAAAAATCTATATATACATCCTTCTAAAGCAAAGAATGGATCCCTAAATCATTGAGCAAACTTACTCTGCAACATTCATAGCATTCATAGCAATAATATTATAGCAATAAAAATAGCAATAGCATTAGCATCAACTATAATAGCATCTTAGCATCAATAGATTTCACATCATAGCAACATCATAGTTTCTTTTTACTATAGCTTTCATTCATCAGGCTTCATTTACAGTAGCATTAGAGCTTTTAGTTTCATTACCCATCATCACAATCACAACATTTAGCATCATTTTATTCTCTGAATAGGCATTTTAATAGTCACACTACTTTATCAAATCTGAGTGCCTTTCCATGACTCATAAATCTTTTGAGATAGGAAACAATGAGATGCTTTCAAGCTTTTCTGTGTTTTAAATTAGTTTAATTCATGTTTAATCTTGATACAATGTTTCATTAAGAGGTGTATTTAATTTTATTTAGTTTACTTTTTCCACACTTACAACTCCTACTCCTGCAAACTTCATAGACATAAAATACAACCTAACTACTTCCATTCCACTAGTTCTTAGGCCATTTCACTGGTGGAATGGCTCAAAACTCTATTTTCTTCACTCAAAGCACCAAAACCTAGGGATTTAGAATGGTATGGAGTAAATTGCTTCTAAGATGCTCAAAACTGAATGAAATTCAATGAAACCAAGTTATTTAGAGTAGATTCAATTCCTCATCAACTACAATGAATTTGAGACCACTTGTAGGCCATAAAATGTCGTACGACCTTTTGTAGTAGCAAAATACAATAGGAAAATGTAGAAAACCATAACTTTATTGATGTTAAACTTACAAAATTACCCCCAGAACCTTGGTTCAACCATTACATGATGTATTTAATATTTTTTAAGCAAGAACCAACCATTCCCCAAAAAAAATTGAATTCTAATTGTTCAACTGCCCTTTCTCACCAAAAAGTAAAGTTGCTTAGAAATTTTTTATAGCTTTTGCAAAAATGACAAATTTGCATAACCTATTACCAAATGACTCAAAAACCAAAAAACACAACATTAGATTCTTTCATGTATCATGGAAGCCTATGGTGCCCTACACCGTACTCCCTGAGCAAAATTGTCTCAAGTCCCCTTGATGACAGTGTTGCAACAAAAAATTCATGTTTGATCTTGTCCTTCTTGGACCTCCAAGTTTTTTTTCCATTAGGAAATCCCTTCTAATGAATCAAGTACTAAAAATAAGCATTTTCTTTTGTTTTGACCAATTCTCCACTTGAGATTGCTACTCTTCACTTAATGAATGATTTGTGATTCCTCCCTCATCTACAAAATGTTGTAAAATATAATTTTTCACCTACAACCTCATCTCCTTCTTCCTTGTAATATACTACCTTCCTCTTCACTTCAATGGTGTACTTGCAATTTCCCATAGGATATGTGCAGGATCATGATGGGCCAAAAAGTTGTGATATTATGGGTATGTGTCGGGTATGTGGCTGATGACTTTTTTCTTACCCAAAATTATTGAAATGAAAAGGTTTTTTAAAGGAGATTCTCAGATTTCCACCAATATAAATTATTCTTTACTTTGAATTTAATAAATAATAATTATTCATTTTCTATTTGAATTATGACTAAAGTTTTGATTGATAGGCTGGTTGAAAAACATTTATAGCTTTCAAACAGTATCACATTTTTTGAATCCAAAACATGTGTCACAATCTATCCTTCACATACTATAGGATTAAAAAATAATGAATTTCATGAAGTTTTGACCAAGTTAAGGTGGTCAAACATACAATTTTTTATATATTTTTTTTAAAAAATTATTAAAAAATCATAATTAATTATTTACTTGGAAAAAAATTACAAAAAAATATGCATCACATCGAGACATGAGTCTTCTACTTATATATAAAATTTAAAAGAATATTGTCATTTTATTGTGGTTAGGGTGGTGAAACAGACACCTACTTATTTTTTCCCTAAAATTTAAGTACTACTGCATTGAAATTTTAAATTTTCACCAAATAGATTTTTTTTTTAAATAAACCTACTATTTTAGAAACTAAATGAAATTTACTACAGATTATATTCTTACATATTTTTAAAATAATATATATAACTTATTCAATTTTTTATGTCAAGTTGCCTAACTCTGATTTTTTTGAATTTTTCACCACTTAAGGGCATACTTTTTCCATGATGATCCTACACATAGCCCACATCTCTTTGTAGTGTAGCCTTAGCCTCTTCAACTATCCTTTCTATCTCTTCCATCTAATGTTTTTCCCTTATGTCTGCTACTGTCTCAGGTTTATTAACCTTTGATTTGATAGAAATAGAATGACCACTATCAGTTTCTAAAAGAAATGAATAAAACAACCCTTCCATCATCATATCAACATATTCCTTAAGACAATCTTCAATCCCAAGAATCAATTCATCTTTGAACTTCAACAAATCATATTTTGACAACTCAATATCATCTCTCTCCAAAAGATAATCAATCTTCATGTATACTATGATACTACTACCAAGTTTTGAATTAGCTACAAGGTTCGTCTACTCTTCTTCATCTACCTTTATGAACTCTTTTCTTCCTACCATCATCATATTGGCTTCCTTAGTTTGTCCCTTATCATCTTCTATCAATGGTGTAAAATTAAAGGAGATTCCATCTTTTTCTATCTCATATGTATTTATTCTACCATCATACATAGCATGCCTATCAAATTGCCAAGGTCTCCCTATCAAAAAATGGCACACATCCATAGGAAATACATCACATAGAATTGTGTCCTTATACACTCCTATATTGAACTCTACCCATGTTTTCTCATTAACCAAAACATTTTGACCCTCATTCAAACAATAAACTTTATAAGGAGTATGATGTGGTATTCTAGACAATCTATGTTTCTCAACCATCTCATTAGAAACCATGTTATATGTGCTCTTTGAATCAATTACAACCTTAAATACCTTACTCATGCACTTACAAGTGGTTTTGACGAGTTTCCTTTGTGATGGCTCCTTTTCCTTTGACGCCTTGATGAGTGTTCTCATATGACTACCTTGGAGTAGAAAATGAACCTCTTCCTCTAGAAGTGCTACCTCTTCCCTTGGTTTGTTTTTCTTGCCTTCTCTTTACCTTTTCTTCAGCGCTAATTACCATTTGATAGCACTCCTCAACCATTCTTGGATTTTCCAAAGTTAACTCATCTTGAATGTTGAATCTTAACCCACTAAGGTATCTAGCTACCTTCTCCACATCATCATCCATGTGACCTTCCCTTATACTCAACTTATAAAATTCTTCAGTATAGGTTTTGACATCCATTTCTTTTTGTTTCAGACCTTGAATTTTCTTATACATTTGAATTGCATAATCAAATGGTAAGAACTTACCCTTAAACTTAGCCACCATTATATCCCTGAAAAAAAATTGACTTACCTTTTTTCCTCCTTTTAGTCTACTCATAATACCACCATAATAAAGCATGACCCTTCAACTTTTTTGTTGCAATATTTACCCTTTGCTCCTCAAGTACATCCTCACACTCAAAATAATTTTCAGGTGCTACAATCCAATCTAAAATTTCTTCATCATTCAAATTACCTCCATTCATAGGTACATCAATCTTCACCTTGTGTTTATCTTCCTTCACTGCTCTAAGTAACTTAGTCATCCTTTGATCATCAAGATCCAATTCCTCTTCCTCTTGTTCTTCATTCTCTTCTTCCTCTTCTTCTTTGGAGTCACTCTCATTACCCATGAGCATACCTCTCTTCTAACTTATTTCTACTGTAGAAAGCCTCTCCTTCAGCTCTTTCATCTCTCTATCATGCTTTTCTTTCAACTCATTCACTTCTCTAGCAATAATTTTCCCTTTTGGAGGCATTTTATTCCTTCTTCAGCTCAACCTTTTCCCTTCTTCATATTAGACCTATGATCTGATACCAATTTGATGTAGAGAAAGGTATCAAAGGTGTAACACACTCAAACAAATATTTTCCAAAGTCTTAGCACAATGAACAAAATGATTTTCTTCACAAGTTGACACTATGCCTTGTAGCACAACAACACCTCTTTTCTATCATAATTTACAAACCAGACCCCCAACCTATAATCTATTAACTATTCTAGATACCCTTTTTGACACTTAAAACCATATCAAAATTATAGGGGTGGTTACTTTGGAATACAACCCTCTAATTCTTGTTGCTACGTTTCACCATAGCCCTGATTATTCTTGTTTGACAAGGAAACTATTGGTTCTACCAACTCCAACCTTCAATTATTCATTCTAGAGCACATAACATGTCATATGGGATCTACATATGCAAATCTTGTCAACTATAATGGGTTCCAAACACCTTTTCTACAAAACCCTACTTCTATGCAACTTTTTGTGCCCAAAACAAGAGGTTTTCCACCTAAGGCATCACCTAATCTTCATCAAACCTTAAACCTTACTCTTGCAAACTTCATAGACATAAAATACAACCTAACTACTTCCATTACACTAGTTATTAGGCCATTTCACTAGTTGAATGGCTCAAAACTCCATTTTCTTCACTTAAAGCACCAAAACCTAGGGTTTAAGAATGGTATGGAGTAAATTTCTTCTAAAATGCTCAAAACTAAATGAAATTCAATAAAACCAAGTTTTTTAGAGAGTAGATTCAATTATTCATCAACTCCAATGAATTTGAGACCACTTGTAGGCTATACAAGGCCATACAACCTTTTGTTGCAAGAAAATACAATAGGAAAATGTAGAAAACCAAAACTTTATTGATGTTCAACTTACAAAATTACCACTAGAACCTTGGTTCAACCATTACATGATGTATTTAATATTTTATAAGCAATAACCATATATTCCCCAAGTAATTTCTGAATTCTAACTGTTCAACTTCCCTTTCTCACCAAAAATCAAAGTTGCTTAGCAACTTTTGAAAAAATGACAACTTTGCATAACCTATTACCAAATGACTCAAAAACATGCAAATGTATTACACATGGACTAAATAGACCTTATTCAATCAAAAAAATTACTCAAACACCAAAAGCATAACATTAGACTCTTTCATGTATCATGGAGGCCTATGGTGCCCTGCACCACTTGTCCCATGTCTCTCACTAAAAGGCACTTACACATACTTCTTAATAAAGGAATTCTAGCAATGCCACCCATCAAAGAAAAAAAAAGAAAAAGAAAAAAGAACAAAAACATGTCGTATTTTCAATATCATAGAGTTCTTGTGCATAGTAATGATGAGTGCCATGCCTTAAGGAGTATCCTTGAGAAATTTGATATGATAGCGATAGTACCTTAAAGAATAAGCTTTGCTCATTTCCATGTAATAGTTGTAGGATCCTAGCATGCTCACTATTACATGTTTAACATTCATTGCAAACCATTTTCTTTATCACAAGGATCTCATTCTCATCATTTATCCCAGCTCATCCTTGTCCTAGTTTCAACACTTGATGTTGTCCCTTTGGCTAGTTGTCTGCCTTTTGTATATAATGAACAAGATTGGGATGTAGATGACTTGCTATAGGTTGACTCACAAGTGCCTTACTAGGGTATGTGCAGGATCATGATGGGCCAAAAAGTGGCGGTATGATGGGTATTTGCAGGGTATGTGTCTGATGACTTTTTTTAACCCAAAATTGATGAAATGAAAAGGGTTTTTAAAGGAGATTCTCAGCTTTCCACCAATATAAATTATGCTTTACTTTGAATTTAATAAATAATTATTATTCATTTTCTATTTTAATTACAACTAAAGTCTTGATTGAAAGAATCTATAGCTTTCAAATGGTATCACATTCTATACTTCGCATACTATAGGATTAAAAAAGAAAAAATGAATTTCATGAAGTTTTGACTAAGTTAAGGTGGTCAAACACATGAGTTTTTTTTAATTTGTAATAAAAATCATAATTAATTATTTACTTGGAAAAAATTAAAAAAAATATGCATCACATCCGGACATGAGTCCTCTACTTATGTCTAAAATATTATAGAAAAATATTATCATTTTATTGTGATTAGGGTGGTCAGACAAACACCTACTTATTTTTTCCTTGAAATTTAAGTACTACTGCATTGAAATTTCAAATTTTCACCAAATAGATTTTTTATTTTTTAAATAAACCTAGTATTTTAGTAACTACATTCAATTTTCTACATATTCTATTCTTACATATGTTTGAAATAATATAAATATATTATTCAAATATTTATTTAAAGTTGCCTAACTCTTTGTTTTTTGAATTTTTTTCCACTTAAGGGCCTATTTTTTCCATGATCATCTTGCACATACCCACTAGTCTTTTCTCTATTTTCTTTTGCATGTGCATAATGTGATCCCATGTACTATTTTGTTTGATGTATCTCTCTTCATGTGCATTCATCTATTTGTATCTACATTCTTCTCTATGTCATAAGCGTTTATCTTTTTTCTTGTATTGTATTTTCCTTTTGGGGATGAAACAAGGCATTGAGACATCTAGGTCTCTCCCATATTGACCCAAAATATTTTTCTTTCTTTTCACTATCTATGTGTTATTCCTCCAGTTCTATGAGTATTTGGGGAATGATGATGCTTCCAAGCTCTGTAAAACATTATAGCAAAGATATACTGACCTCAAAACCATAGATCCCTTATATGTTTTCATTTCGAGAGAAATGCCTTTCTCTCATTTTCATGACGTAGCTTCAATTTGGAAAATATGACTTGGCATAGGGCTTTTTGAATAATCTTTCATGTCTTCTTCATTGGCCACTTTAAAGTAAATTTCTCCCATTAATGGTGCTATCAATTTCTTTAAAGTGGGGACATAAGTTTGTATCCTCACATTTCATTGTGCTATTTTCTTTCTTCTTGTGATGCATCTTTTTCTCGGTGGTGTCATTGGGTTTGGTTTCCTCTGAGAGTGATATTTCTTAGCATATGGCTTTCCTCTTAGGGGGAATGCTACACATTGTGTTCCCTAAGTTTTTATTCTCTTATCCTATATTTTTCCTCTCTTAGAGACATTAGGCACAATGTTCCCTAAGAGGAGACCTTACATGAACTGAGAAAATTCCATTTGAACAAACCTCTACTTGCATTTTTGTTCATAAGTGTTTAGCATAATACAACTATAGTGTAGAAAAATGTATCCCTCTACATTTTCATACTTTTTTGGGCCCTCCCTACTAAAATTGGGCTTCTTTATGCCTTACTTGGTCCTATTTTGCATCCACAAGCTTGATTTAATGCTTCTTTCTATGGATACTCCTGACACATATCAAATGACCACTCATAATTTAATGATTTTAGTTTTTATGGCCAAGATTTAGTGATCTAGGACTCATACACCACCTTGGGTGTATGGGTCTCACCTATGTTTGAAGGCATGAACTTGAATTTGGCATAGAACTTAACATTTCTTTTAATTTTTGTGCCAATCCTAGCCTACTAGGACTCATACACCACAACTAGCGTATGAGTCCAACTTATCTTGGACATAATTTTGAATTCAAATTATTGGTGTAATTTTATTCTTAGATTTGATGTTAGCTGGTAGTGCTATAATTTTAGGAAATTTGGCATAAACAAGTATAAATACAAGGCTATTTCACATATTTTCTCCTAGAAAATTGATGAGAGCATTCCTATAGCAATTTTATGTTTACAACAGTTTACAAGAGCATTCAAGAGTGACTATCAAGCATTTTGGAGCATTATTCAAGAATCAAGCATCATGTTAAAGTCATCATACATCATGTTTGTTTTTGAGCTAACATTTATGATGTAGGTTCTTATGATTTAAACAAGCATTCAATTCAAAATCCATAGTATTCAATCAAGATTCAAGATCTACATTTATGCTATCCATTACTTACAATATCATAGCCTTTATTCCAAAGGTTTGGTAAGTTGCAACATACCTTATTTGTTCATTCATCATTCCTTCATTTTATTCCTATTAATTTCAAGATTTTCTTACCAAAATAGGCTTTGACCAAGGAAAGCCACTATGCACTAACAAAAAAAATACTTTTTCCCTCTCTTTGATGTGTGATTTATAGATCTAGGTTGAAGATCCATTAAAGAGAAAGATTGGAGAAAAGTTGTCAAGTTGTCAAAGTTGTCATCTACATTGTAAAATCATAGAAAGTCGTCTATAGGTTGCAATTCAGAGTTTCAAACTAAAAGATTTGATAAGAGAGAAGCTACAAGAGAACATTAGAGGATATTAGAGTTTTAGATCAACCCTGATACTAGGACTAAATTTCCACTTCTGGAATGTGAGTCTTAGTATACCAGATTTCAAGCATTTTCTATACATCTTGGTTTAGTAGTTCTAGATTCTAGATTTCGGCCCGAAACCCTAAACTAGGACTAAATCAAACCTACTAGAATATGAGTCGCAATGTGCATTGAAATTTATATTTTTAATATTTCAAATCTTGTTCCAAGCTTCTTCAATTATCTAGGTGCCTCTCTATCATTTCTCAATTCATTGTTATGATTTTTAATTTCATATCCTGACTTGAATAGTTAAGTTTGCATATTATTGCTTTTCTTTGTGGTGAACCCCCTTTTACTCTTTAATCACACCCCTAGGACACCTTTTTAATATCTCTTTCCCTAATTTCCATCCCTATATTGAGATATCTAAGGTTCCCTTGAATGAAACTTAAAGGAAATTGGTGGAGGAACCCTAATACCCCTTTAGTTCTATCTCCCAAAACATAAAGTGAAAATTTTATATGTTTCATTTTGGTGAACCTAGCATTTAGAACACCTTATTTTCTGATTTGGTGTACATCATAGTCCTAGATCTAGCTTACATTAACTTTACATTAGGTATTGCATTACTTAAATTTGCATTTAATATTTCTAAATCTTGAATTAGTGAAAGTGCATATAGGTTGCATTTTTTCCTCTTGCATCATTGAAATTCAATTAAAATATATAATTGTACTTAGTCTAGACATCATTCAAACCAGAAAACCTAACATTCACTAAGAATTTTCAAAAATTAGTGTCAAAACCTTAATCTAGGACTCATACACCCCTCTAGGCAATTTAGTCCCAGTGAAGGTTGTTTTACCTAAATTCTACATATTCTGTGTGGTGTGTTTTGTAGTATTTGAGTTCCTGAAAAACCTTAACTAGAACTCATATGCCTTTCTAGTTGATTTAGTCCCATGTCAGATTTGAAACTACACTTTAGAACATTAAAAACCTTGTTTATATGCTTCTATTTGTTGTTGCTAGATTTATATTTCAGTTTACTGAGTTTTTGTTTCATTCATTTCATTGCATCTAGCTTAATTTCATTTGAATTGAAATTAGAGAATATCATTTATCTTGCATTCATTGATAGTCCCTTGCATGAGCTTTACAACTTGGTGTCTTATTGTTAATACTATAGTGAGATAAAGTGTGAGACTCATGTCATCCCGCGATATCACAATCATCATGGATCTTGGGTTATCTAGCTCTTTCACTACTAGTGTTGAAACTAGTTCACTAGGTATGATCCATACCCTTAAAAAATATATGCCTTCAAGTAATGTGACAAGTGTTCAAATAATGGTTGCTACTATTCCACAATAAAACATAATGAAAGTCCATGAAGACTTACAAAACTTACAAAATCAATTGAGTACTAGAAAATTTCAACCACTTCTATTCCTACCATAGATAATATACATCATGTGATTGAAAGTGAAGGAGTTGAACTTGTGTGTAACCTAGCTCAGATGTTTGGAAAAAATATTACCTCAACAACTAGTTGTGCTTATACCTTTGAACAATGTCTAAAGTCAACAAGGAACTCAAATTCCTTTTCCTACAACCATTTCCTCTATTCCTACCTATACGAATCCTCAAGTTAAAACAAAGATGCAACCTACTAGTAATTTCATTCCTACCTTGGGTATTTCTGCTAACAATCCTTGTACCTTTGGAAACAAGCAACACTAAGACGGGGGGGTGAATTAGTGTTCTACAAAAATTAATTCTTTTATCCTGACCTTTAATCAACTTAGCACATTTAATCAAAATCAATATGCAAGAATAGAAAACAAGAAACCACGTGCAACCATAACAAAAGGAATTTTACATGGAAACCCTATAAGGGGAAAAACCACAGTGGATAGGCAATCCACAATAAGTTCTAAGTATATTCAAAAGAAGTATTACAAAATGGGAATGAACTTGCATTCAAGGTCACTGCCTAGAGCTCACTACTCAAAATGGGGCTCACTACCCTTACAAAAGTTTGGAATAGATCCAAAAGAAAATGAATTGAGATAATAGCATCTACCAATGATTGATTACAGTTTTGGTTTAGCTCTGATATCAGACTTCTATCCTGATGACTAATGAAGAACTTCAGCTCTATTATGCTCAAGTTCGCACATGAGATATTTATACACAAGTGAAACTATACATGATATTGCTCAAATAAAACTTAGACATTCACAACATACACACACAAAAATTCTATACACATCCAAATGATATGAAAAAAAATATAAATATATCTTCTCACAAGGGATCAATTGCCATAGGTCAGCTTCAACAAAACTTAATAAAATTCGCAACTAGTTGGCCCAATCGATTGATAATTTCAATGTGGATCCAAACAATTCAGCTAAACAATAGCTAGGACCAATAGATGATCATCTAGATTTGAAGATAATTAAAATAATTCAAGTTGTTTATACATCCACTACATCATTTCCACTGTGTCGGCTTCTCCAAGAAAATAGATAGAAAAATGTCCAACCAGACCTACTCAATCTTATAGCTACAAAAACAACTTCACGAGATTTAATAATAGTATGTTCCACATGCTTGAAAATAAAATGAATCAATCCACAACCCAAAATGGTGATCTAGTGAAGCTATCAAACTAGATGCCCTATTTTTTTGGTAACACTGCCGATAACACACAATTTTAATTTTCTCTGCCGATGCGACTGAATGCATAACTCCGGACCAAAAAGGTGAGTTTAATTGCCATCAATGACAATACTAGAATCCAAAAATTACATCCACTTGCATCATATGCCAACAATTTCTCCCTTTGGCATTGATTGCAACACTTAGTGAAAAATGACTAAGTGTCAAGATTAATATATTGCTAGTATAAAAAATACTAAATAATGTACCACTATAAAATATTACTCCCCCTAAGAGTATTAAGACATTTTTCAATACACTCTCTCTCCCCCTTTGACCTCAATGAAAAAATTGGGGGTACAAAACTATACAAGTATTATCTGAAGACTTACAACACTTTGAAGATGTCTTCAAAGACATTTTTCAATTCACTAAGGGTGGAATCCCAAATACTCTTTAGACTTTCCAAAATGGTTATGTGACCACATAAAAGATAGGATAATGTTTTTGTTGCTTCTAGGCTTACCGGATTAGGGGTGGTGACAACACTTTTTGCTTCCTTTAAGGAATTAACCAACATCTCAATTTTTGTACTAATCAGTTCCCTTAAGTCACTTACTCTACTAATGATTCTTTCATTTTTAAACTTTAAATTCTTCATTTGGTCAAGCAAGGATATTACCTAAAAATTCTAATGACACACATTTTTGGTCAAGGGATCAAGGCTTTTGGAAATGATAGTCAACTACTACTCAATTTATTTTATCTTCTTCTCATTTGTAGCTGTAAATTTGGATAGGATTAATCAAGATTTGTACACATTTCCTCCTTCTGTTATATCACCTTGAGTGTGTTGGAAATATGTGCCTCAATCCCATAGGCTAAAACCTCTGAAAGGGCCAAGTCAGTGTGACATCTTTTATGTCTGGCCGACTAGCAGCTTGAATCTTGTTGAACAATTCAGGTCGCTGTGACCTTTAAGGAGTCTCGCTGAACACTTATACATTGGAGTCATTGGGATAACCTGTGGTGGCTCGGTGAGAAGTCTTATCGAGTAATATGTCTCACCGATAGTATGTTACATTTTATGTTCTTCGGCATATCTTATATTCTTTGATGAGAAGTCCTATCGATGTGGAGTGTCTCGCCGAAAGCTTCACCTTTGAAGTCATCGAAGAGACTTGGCCAAGAGGGATACTATCGGTAAGAAGTCATACCGATGTGTGAATGTCTTGCTGAACGGTTACACTTAGGAGTCTTCAGTGTGGCATGTGACTTCGCTATCAACTCCTGGCGACATGTGTTTCTCTTGCCGATGTTCATCGGGGTAACATGAATGTTCTAGTATGAAGTCTAGGCAATGTGTTTATGTCTCGCTGATGTTGTAGTTTATTCTCGATATGACACCTAGCGACCATTCAGTGCTTGATGTAACTTAAAGTCTTTAGAGTAAATTCTCAATGATGGACGTGTGTCTCAGTGATGAAGAAGTTTGTTGGCGGTGTGACTTGTGAATAGCGATATGAGTCTTGTTGACGAGGAAACTCTTGCCGATAGGAATGAAATGAATGTCAGTAGATTCGGTATGACTCGTGGAGTTCGCTATACCATCTTGCTAACTGTTGGAACCTATGTCGATATCAACAATGAAGCCTTTGGGCATCGGGGAGACACGGTTAGTGTCTCACCGACATGCCAACACAGTTGAAGCCTTTTGACCATGTGAAGACTATCCTATGTGGCTTGTAGTCAACCAATTAGAGGAGCCAAATGGGAACCGTTGGAAGACAATTCATTGTGGTAGTTCTGAGAGGAAGCTCGACAAACAGGGGCGACATGGTTATAATCAGTGATTGGAGATGATGTCTGGTTAGAAGATGATTCGAAGGATCGACGGATTGTTGTGTGGTTGCATAATCAAAGTGATTTCTATTTTGTAAAGATTATAACTTGAAGGTTCTTGTAAAAGTTTGATCATTGTGAAAGCTACTGAAATATGACATTAGAAAGATAAGTCTGATATTTGTATGTAATCTCCATTACTGTAATACAAAGTGATTTCTCTTGGTGTGGTGGGTTTTTCTCCCGTAAGGGTTTTCCCACGTAAATCTGGTGTCCATATGTGTGTGTCAAATACTCTATTTCTATTATCTCTTTCATGTGCATCTTAATTAGACTGTAATTGTAATTTTAAAAGGTATCTCTGCATTCTTCCCTGAGGTTTTGACGTTAGGAGAGTTGTTTCCACATCTAATTTTCCTTACAAGTGGTATCATAGCCTGGCCAGTTGTGTTATCCTTGTGGGTACGTTGGGTTTTTTGTGTAAATTTCCATTTAGTGGGAGTCTTGTAGAAGTTTTTCAATTTCTAATTATAGATTAAGATGGCAAGCACGTCAGGAAAGATTGAAATAGAGAATTTTAATGGCAACAATTTTGAGTTGTGGAAACTCAAAATGGAGGATCTCTTAGTGGATCGTGATCTATGGCTTGTTGTGTCTGTAACTAAACCTACAGGCATAAAGCAAGAAGATTGGGACCTTGCAGATAGAAAGTTTAAGGGGTTGATAAGGCTCTATTTGGTAGACTCTGTTCTTCTCAATGTGCATGAAGAGAAGACTGCATCTTCCTTGTGGAAGAGACTGGCATTTATTTATCAGGGGAAGTCCTTGGTGAATAAACTATTCCTGAGGAAGAAGTTGTACACTTTGAGAATGCAAGAGGAGGTTCTGTAGCTGATCATTTGAATGCATTCAATATGATGATTGCATAGTTAACATCTATTGGTGTGAAGATTGATGAAGAGGATCATTGTATGCTGGTATTGTGTTCTTTGCCAGATTCATGGGATCATCTTGTGATGGCTATTGGGGGTACAAAATCTAGTTTCAAGATGGAAGATGTTGTTGCTTCTTTGTTATCAGAAGAAATGAGAAGGAAATCTTCTGAGATGCTGAAGGAGGCCCTTGCTGTTAGAGGAAGGTTGAAAGAGAAAGGTAAGAAGAAGGACAAGAAATCTAAATTGAAATCAGAGGGGGGATCAAAGTATCCTAGTAAGAAGTCAAAGGTGAAGTGTTGGAACTGTGGGCAACCTGGTCATGTCTGAAAGGACTGTAAGGAGGAGAAGAAGAAGAAGAAGTATTCTTCCGACAATGATTCTTCTCATAGTGATGCAGACGCCTTCATTATAGCTTTGGCTACACAAGCATCAGATGATGTCTGGTTGATTAATTCTGGAGCATCTTTCCACATGACATCTCATAGAGACTGGTTTACGAAGTATGAAGAATATGATGGTGGAAAGGTGTACTTGGCGAGTGATTCAACTTTGGAAATTGTTGGTCATGGAAGAGTCAGAATTCAATTCCCTGATGGAAGAGTCAAGGGAATTAATGATGTAATGCATATACCAAGTTTGGCTTCAAATCTACTATTTGTCAGTAAGCTGAATGATATTGGAGTGCAAGTCACGTTCTCTAGAAATGGCTGCAAGATGACTAGAGGCTCAATGGTGCTAGCAAGGGGTGCTCGTATTGGTACCTTGTACAAGCTGGATGCACATGTTGTTCAATGCAATAGTGTCTTTGTAAAGTCACAGAAGGCTACTCATGGAGGAAAAGAGGAAAATGTTCCTAATTGTGTAAAATCTATGGAAGTTAAACTTCCAGCATAAAAGACTATGCTCTGGCATCATAGGCTAGGCCACATTGGAGAAAAAGGTTTAAAAACCTTGAAGAATAAAAACCTGGTTGAGGGGCTTGAAAATTGTAACCTTGAATTTGAATTTTGTGAACATTATGTATATGGAAAACAACACCATGTTCTATTTTATTCCAGTCCTCATAAATCTTTTGGTTTGATAGATTATATTCATTCTGATTTATTTGGTCTAGTGAATGTTCCTTCTTTGTCTAAGTCAAGGTACTATGTATTGTTTATTGATGATTATTCAAGAAGAGCATTTGTCTATTTTTTTGAAAAGTAAATCAGAAGTGTTCAGTCAATTTAAGGAATTTAAGAACCTTGTAGAAAATCAGACTAGAAGAAAAATAAAATGTTTAAGGACTGATAATGGTGGTGAATTTTGTTCTGATGATTTCGAGAGGTATTGTAAAGACCATGGGATTAAAAGACATAAGAATACATCTTATACTCCACAACAAAATGGAGTTGCAGAAAGGCTCAATAGGACAGTGATGGAGAGAGCACGAAGTATGCTGAGTAGTGCTGGCTTGGAGGAGAAGTTCTGGGCTGAGGTTGTTGCTACTACATGTTACTTGATTAACCGTTCTCCAAATTTTGTTCTTGTTGAGAAAACACCTCTGGAAGCATGGTCTGGTAAGAAGCCCTCTTTAAGAAATATTCATGTTTTTGACTATGAGGCATATGCTCATGCACCATATGAGAAAAGATCTAAATTGGAGAACAAGGCTATCAAATGTATTTTTATTGGCTATAGTGCTGGCATAAAATGATACAAGCCTTGGAATCCTGATACAGAGAAGGTTGTATACAACAGAAGTGTAATCGTTCATGAGTTGAAGCCTTCTACCTTAGATCTGTAGTAAGAGACAAAGTCAGAAAACAATAAGGATGTAGTTGGAATTCCTCCTACACCTGATAAAGAGGAATTGAAAATTCAAAATGTACCTGAAACTGAGGAGAGCTCAAGTATTTTTGAAATTTTTGAAGAAGAAGAAGAACCTCAGCCTCAGCAAGTGAGGAGGTCAACCCGTGAAAGAAAACAACTTGATAGGTATGGGTTTTCTTTTATAGATTCTACTTATGCCTATGCTTTAATTTCTAGCACTGATGAGCCTAGGACTACGAAAGAGGCATTTAAAATGTCTGATTCAGACTCTTGGTTGGAAGCCATTAACAAATAAATGGCATCATTAGAAAAGATTGAAACTTGGAGTTTGGTGCCCCTGCCTAAAGGCAGAAAAGTTGTTGGCTGCAAATGGGTATTTAAAAAGAAGATTGATCTAGATGGCAGTGTGGAAAAGTATAAGGAAAGATTGGTTGCGAAAGGTTATTCCCAGGTAGAGGGAATTGATTATGGGGAGATTTTTTCTCCTGTAGCTAAGCTAATTCCTATCAGATTTCTTTTGTCACTTGCAGTAGCATATGACTTAGAGGTTGAACAGATGGATGTGAAAACAACATTTCTTCATGGTGATCTTGAAGAAGAAATCTATATGTCCCAGCCTGAGCACTTTGTTGAAAAAGGTAAAGAGAAGTTGGTTTGCAAGTTGAAAAAGTCCTTGTATGGGTTGAAGTAGTCACCTAGAATGTGGTACCAGAAATTTGATACTTTTGTATTGTCTTTGGGATTTGTGAGATCAAAATTTAATCATTGTGTTTATTATAAAGCTGAAAGTGAACAAGTTCTTATTATTGCTCTATATGTTGATGATATGTTGTTCATAGGAAATAGTAACCTAATGATTTTTTATCTTAAGTCTCAGTTGTCTGCTAAGTTAGAAATGAAAGATCTTGGCGCAACAAGGTATATTCTAGGGATGGAGATAACTAGGGACAAGAATAGTAGAAAACTTTGGCTAAGTCAGAGTAAGTCTATCAAGATTGTTCTAGAGAGATTTTGCATGAATGATTGCAAGTAGCTAGTTGTTCTAGTCTTGCAGGGAACAAAACTATTTGTTGAAGATTATCAAAAATATCCTACTAAGATGGACATGACTAGTGTACCCTATGCTAGTGCAGTTGGAAGTCTTATGTATGCAATGGTCTGTACAAGGCCAGACATTTTCCAAGTAGTGGGAGTTCTTAGTCGGTTTATGGCTAATCCTGGAAGGACACATTGGGATGATGTAAAGAGAGTTTTCAGATATTTGAAGGGAACTTCAAATTTTTCTTTATGCTACCATGGGAACCTGGTTGAATCACAAAGGACTCTCAGTATTTGAGGCTATGTGGATTCTGATTGGGCAGGGGACATTGACAGCAGGAGGTCCATTAGTGGATATACTTTCATGTTGAATGGTGGTGTAGTGAGTTGGATGAGTAAGTGATGGGCTGTAGTCACTTTTTACACTACAGAGGCTGAATAAATGGTAGCTACTCATAATTGTAAAGAAGCAGTTTGGTTAAAACATTTTGTGTTCTAACATTGGTTTTGATGCAAGGAAAATAACTATTTCTTGTGATAGTCAGAGTGTAATTTTTCTAGCAAAGAATCCTACTTTCCATGCCAGGATGAAAAATATAGATGTATAATACCACTTTGTACGAGATATGGTGGAGGATGGAAAGGTCGGTCTGGAAAAGGTTGATACTCTAGAGAATATTGTAGATGCATTGATGAAGCCAATGAGCACATACAAGTTCAGGTGGTGTGCCAGTTTGATGGGCCTTAGTGCCCATGATTTTTAGTAGGTTCGTTGTACTCTGAAGGTGCCTATGAGATCTTCATTAAGTGGGAGATTGTTGGAAATATGTGCCTCAATCCCATAGGTTGAAACCTCTGAAAGGGCCAAGTCAAAGTGACATCTTTTGTGTCTGGCCGACTAGCAGCTTGAATCTTGTTGAATAGTTCAGGTCAATGTGACCTTGCAGGAGTCTCGTTGAACACTTATACATTGGAGTCATCAAGATAACCTATGGTGGCTCGGTGAGAAGTCTTATCGAGTAATATGTCTCACAGATAGTATGTTACATTTTTTGGTCTTCGGCGTATCTTATATTCTTCAGTGAGAAGTCCTGTCAATGTGGAGTGTCTCACTGAAAGCTTCACCTTTGAAGTCATCAGAGAGACTTGGCCAAGAGGGATACTATTGGTAAGAAGTCTTACCGATGTGTGAATGTATTGCTAAACGGTTACACTTAGGAGTCTTCAGTGTGGCATGTGACTTCGCTATGAACTTCTGGCGACATGTGTTTCTCTTGCCAATGTTCATCGGGGTAACATGAATGTCCCGGTATGAAGTCTGGGCGATGTGTTTATGTCTCGCCAATGTTGTAGTTTATTCTCAGTATGACTCCTAGCGACCGTTCGATGCTCGATGTAACTTAAAGTCTTCAGAGTAAAGTCTCAATGATGGACATGTGTCTCAACGATGAAGAATTATATTGTCGATGTGACTTGTGAATAGCGATATGAGTCTTGTTGATGAGGAAACTCTTACTGATAGGAATGAAATGAATGTCAGTGGATTTGGTATGACTCATGGCATTCGCTATATCATCTTGTCGACTGTTGGAACCTATGCCAATATCAACAATGAAGCCTTTGGGCATTGGGGAGACACAGTTAGTGTCTTGCTGACATGCCAACATAGTTGAAGCCTTTTGACCATGTGAAGACTATCCTATGTGCCTTGTAGTCAACCAATCAGAGGATCCGAATGGGAATCATTTGAAGATAGTTCGGTGTGGCAATTCTGAGAGGAAGCTCGATAGACAGGGGTGACATGGTTATACTCAGTGATTGTAGATGATGTATGGCTAGAAGATGATTCAAACGATCGATGAATTGTTGTGTGGTTGTATAATCAGAGTGATTTCTATTCTGTAAAGATTGTAACTTGAAGGTTCCTACACAAGTTTGATCATTGTGAAAGCTAATGAAATATGACATCAAAAAGATAATTCTGATATTTGTATGTAATCTCCATTACTGTAATACAAAGTGATTTCTCTTGGTGTGGTGGGTTTTTCTCCCATAAGGGTTTTCCCATGTAAATCAGGTGTCTATATGTGTGTGTCAAATACTCTGTTTCTGTTATCTCTTTCATGTGAATCTTAATTAGACTATAATTGTAATTTTAAAAGGTATCTCTATATTCCTCCCTGAGGTCTTGACGTTAGGAGAGTTGTTTCCTTATCTAATTTTCCTTACAGAGTGTGCTAAATGCAAGTTCCTAACAACTTTTTGTCTTTAGAAACTAGTATGTTTAAGCTGCCAAATCTTTCCTCCTTAAATTCCTTTCTCACTTTATCCAAGGCTGAGTCCTGAAAGGATTTGAAATGTGAGTCCACAAAGTTTATCGACCTTTTTAACTCACTGGAGGTGGTTCCTGATGGATCCAAAGCATGCATAGGTAGTAGTTTCTATAGAAGGAAATTTTTAATAGCTCACTATCTTCAATGTGGTATTTCAATATTTTCTCATTTGCTTTATCTTGAGCTATTTTGGTGACTTTCGACATTTGAATTGGAGATAAATTAAATAAATTGATTGAATTCTCATCAAATTCATAATATGATTCTATGTGTTGCTCCAATAGGGATTCATTTGCTTTATCTGGGTTGATTTTTGGCTACTTACCCTTGTCAATTTCATACTTAACTTCTTAAATGGATTTTGGAGTTTCCTTTTCTTCAATAGGCACTTCTCTACCTTCAACAATCTCCTCAACTTGTTCCTTAGTTACTGCTAGAGTCTCAACATTTTCAATATTTGGAGGAGTCAGAGTATCCTCAAATACCAGAGAATAAAATACATTTATGTCTTCTACATTCTCATTTTCTTCTCTAAACACCTCTACTTCCTCATCTTCACTCCCTTCTTTCACTACTTCATCTACAATTCCTTCTTCTGATTTATTTACTTCCACATTTATTTATTCATGACCTTCAGTCTGTTCAGTATTGACGTCTTCAACATTTTCCTTCTCTTTTGACAAAAATTCTTCCAAAATTTCCTTGGTCTCATTCATCACAACTTTGGTGTCACCAATAATGAGTTTGTTTATTGTTGATTTCATTCTGAATTCTTGTTTGAATCTTAGAAGAAGTGATTCCATTTCTTCAATCCCCATCTCAGGACACAGATCAATACGAACCCTTTTTCTCAAATTCTCTTCCTCATTTCTTGCAGTTTCCCTTCTTGACGGCAAAGCTTTATATAGGCTTGTAGGAAAGCCAGACATAATCTCAACAAGAGTTTTATTGAAAGAATTTAAATGCTTAACTACAACTTCTTCAAGAATCATTTTACTAGAATAATCAAAAGTCTCAAATAGATCACATAGAGGTTTGAGATTACCATTAGCTACTACTGCATTTTCAACTTCTTCCATAGACATGTTGGGCTTGACAATTTTGGGCTTTTTCTGAGCTTCTTCACTTTTCCCAGAAGGCTTCCTTTTGTTTAGCTTGATTGCATGAGTCCTAGTAGCCTTCAATTATCTTACTATCTCCTCTAAATCTGTCTCTTCTTCTTCTTCTACGGATGCAAATTTGTAAGTATTTGAAATTTTTCTCTTCTTCTTTCTTCCAAAGGCTTTTGTCATACTTGAATGGGTAGCAGGGGAACTCCTGGTTGCTCTGGTTGACGATATTCCCTGATCAGCTATTTTTTCTTTTTCCTTCCCCTTTGTTGCTTCAACTTTAGCTTCATCCCTTTGTCTACTTATTTCTTTCAGTTTTTCAACTGGAATACCCATATTCTCTGTAAAGATTTTAGTTTCCTTCCTTACTTTCCTGGTGGACATTGGTTTCCTTAAATCTGAGTGAACTTGCAGAATTTTCTCCGCATATGTACCAAACCTTTCTTCATTAGAATCTAGAGGAAAGTTTAACAAATTTTTTGCATACATATTCAAAATATTTCCATCTACCTCATATCCCATTGGCATGATGTAAACTAACCTAGGATCAATAGCTTCCATGTAACACTGATCAATATCAATCATGAAGCATATGGAATCCTTGTACTATTCTACTACAACTTCAGGTATCCTTTCTCTGGCATTCATCTATTTTTGAATTTTTTTGAAGTGACCCCATAGAATTTTGTTGTGGGTCTCCCAGTTTACAAGATTGCATAGTATATCCTAGATCTGTACTACTATAGGAGTATCATTTCTCCACTAAACTTTACTAAATCTTGGTACTTCACCTAAGAAGTAAAAATACAGATAAATCAATAGGTTTCTAAACTTGAAGATGTTCTTTTTGTCCTTTTTTATAATCTTCAACTTTATAAGAAGTTGTCCTCTGAGCACTTCACATAAATCATAATTTGCATTTTGCTTAATCATCTCATAGGTTTTATAGATAGCAGTTCCGAATACTTAATTTTCTCGGCTCGAATGATAGATCTCATACCCTATGATCATGGATGCAAATTGAACATCAATTTCAGCAATATCATCTATGGTCATTTCCCTTCTATCCCAATGAGAGCTATTTTCTTTAGTGACATCATCACATTCTTTATGGACTTTAGTACAGGGAGTCTACCAAAAGTGTTTAAACCCGCCACTGCACAAATAGCTTCCTTGGAGATTTTAAATGGTATATCTAGCCACATGAATTCATCATGCACTCTACTCAAAATGTATCAAACCCACTCATCCTCCTGAAATATGGAAACTTTGTGTATTGCATAAAGTTCTTGTCCACTAGGGTTTGAAATTTAGGTTTCATAGAGAAATCACCTTGCACTATGTATTTAGAGTATAATTCCAATAGCTGAGCACTACCCAAATCTTCAATTTTTTCATGCACATGTGCCCTAATATCCTCAATGTGTAGAACATTATACAAAATGGAGGAAAATGCACCTAGGGGATCAGTGTCTACTAATTTGTATGGATTCCACTTAAACTTTGGGTGTGGCCTATCTTTGAATTCAACCAACAACGGGGTAGACATGATTAAGAGAACACAAATTTACAAGTTTTTTGCTATAAATACCTTTTGGAGGTGAAATGAAGGTTGATTGATAGATTCATTTTCAAGCTTGAATCTCCTTTCTTCTTTAGCAAGGGTTACCTTAGAGCGCATCAGACTTCTTCTACTTGAATGCAATGTGACAAATGAGAGTAAGAATAGTTCTTTTATTGTCATTGAACTTAACTTTGTACTTTTGCAATAAATGCTCTTGCCCTAATTTTTTAGGTTTTTAGACTTTTTGTATTTTGGGACAACAAGAATTTGTGTGGACCATAAATAATCCTTGTTGATACGTTAGCTTCGTTCCACAACATCTGAAGAAAAATTGATTTCCTACTAGACTCATCCAAATTCTAGTGTCAACCACTTGTAGGGGATTTAGAAGATTTTCTTGACAACTCCCCCTATGGTCAAGACCTACAATTAGTTTCCAAAGGCATTGCTAGAAGACACTTCTAGTGTGGATCCATTTGTATATGTAGAGGAGTTCTTCCTCACCCATTTCTTCTACATCTGCTTCTTGATTTCAACTGTAGTGATCTTTCCTTTTCCCTTAACATTCGGTTGCATGTTCTATTTTACCAAACCTCTTCTGTTCTAACAAAATCTAGAGGTGTGACCAAATTTATTGCAATTGTAGCAAACAACATTCCTCTGTTTAATCCAATTGTTCCACTAGCTTTGCCTTGATCTGCATTGGTTAGCAACATGTCCAAATCTATTACATGCATAACACTTAATGTCTTTATGTAAATTATGCATCATAATTCTACATTCACTTGACTTATGACCATACTTGTAGCAATTACAACATTGACCTGAAAATGATGATCTACTTGTGTTAATCTTACTCCTACACTGAGAATCCTTATGACCAAATTTGTTACAAGCATAACATTAGCCATTAAATCTTTGAGCATTGGATTTCCTTACTAGATTCCTCCTAGATTCATTCACCTAGTTTCCTTGTTTGAATTTTCTTTTTTTAGAATTCCTTTGATCAGATCTCTTTTGTCCAGATCTAGAGCTTTCTCCTTCTTAATATCCAAGACCTTATTTATCACCATCAGTTCTTTAACCTTTGATTATTTCATCAAGCTTGGCTGAGCTTGCTTTGAATTTTTCCTTAAACACATTTGTTGTATTGAGTTCATCTCTAAGATTGTCAAGTTGTTTTTCAAGCTCCTCTTCATTATTCTTGGTTTGTCATCTTCTAGTTGGCTACATTGTTCAAAATTTTCTCTCAAGGATTGTGCAAGCTTTTCTTCATTTTTATTTCTGTCCTCTAACTCCTTGGCCATCTTCATCATGATGGATTTTGTCTCACACTTCAAAGTAGCATTCTCTTGGGAAAACTTTTCACATTCTTCTATTTTCTCCTTCAGGGCTTGATTGAGTTGTTCATCTTCACCGATTTTTTTCTTCTACTTGAGTTGACCACATAATTCCTTTCTTTTCTCCCTTGATTCATTGATTTTGTCTTTCAATGACTGGATAATTTTTTTTGCATTTTCAAAACTTTCTTGTAGTTACCAAATCTCATATTTTGACAGGTCAAGATCATCCAAGGCCACCATTATTTGTTGTTGTGGATTACTTGTATCCATTAAATATACTTTCCAAGATCTCCCCAAGATATTATACTTCTTTCAAGGAATAGGATCTAATACCTATTCTTGGAAACAAGCAACACTAAGAGGGGGGGTGAATCAATGTTCTGCAAAAAATAATTTTTTTATCTTGACCTTTAATTAATTTAACACATTGAATCAAAATCAATATGCAGAAATAGAAAAAAAGAAACCACACAACCCTAACACAAGGATTTTTATGTGGAAACCCTGTAAGGGGAAAAACCATGATGGATGACCAATCCACAATAAGTTCTGAGTATACTCAAAAGGAGTATTACAAAATGGGAATGCACTTACATTTAGGCTCACTGCCTAGAGCTCGCTGCTCAAAATGGGGCTCACTACCCTCACAAAAGTTTGGAATAGATCTAAAAGAAAATTAATTGAGATAATAACATCTTCCAATGTTTGATTATAGTTTTTGTTTAGCTTTGATGTGAAACTTCTGTCCTAATGACTGATGAAGAACTTCTACTCTGTTATGCTCAAGTTCACACATGAAATATTTATGCACAAGTGAAACTAAACATGATATGGCTCAAATAAAACTTATACATTCAAAACATACACACACACAAATTCTAAATACATCCAAATGATATGAACGATCATATAAATATATCTG
The DNA here is from genome assembly GCA_007258455.2 of Sequoia sempervirens. Classification (NCBI taxonomy): domain Eukaryota; kingdom Viridiplantae; phylum Streptophyta; class Pinopsida; order Cupressales; family Cupressaceae; genus Sequoia; species Sequoia sempervirens. The sequence continues at coordinate 113,996,331 of VDFB02047230.1, forward strand.
CTCATAAGAGATCAATCACCACAAGCCGACTTTAACAAAACTTAATAAAATTTGTAACTAGTTAGCCCAATCGATGGATAATTTTGATGTGGATCCGAACAAGTTGGCTAAAAAATAGCTAGGACTAATATTTGATCATCTAGATTTGAAGATAATTAAAATAATTCAACTTTATACATCCACTACATCATTTCCATTGAGTTGGCTTCACCAAGCAAATAGAGAGAAAAATGTCCAACCAGACCTAGTCAATCTTATAGTCACAAAAACAACTTCACAAGATTCAATAATAGTATGTTCCATGTGTTGAAAAAAGAAATTAATCGATCCACAACCCAAAATGGTGATATGGTGAAGCTATCAAACTAGATGCCATGTTTTGTCAGTAACACTACCGATAACACACAATTTTCATTTTCTTTGCTAGTGCGACTAAATGCATAACTGGAGACCAAAAAGGTGACTTCAGTTTCCATCAATGACAACAGTAGAAGCCAAAAATCATGTCCACTTGCACCATATGCCAACATATCCTACCACTTTACCTCCCATAAGTACTCCATTCACTTCCCCCTCGAACACATATACACCACCATATTCACCTCCATCTCAAAATACAACCAATGACACCATCCTTAACCAACATCCCTTCAAAATAAAATTGCCACCATAATCCAACATCAAAATGGCCAACCTACATACTATGTCAAAAGTAATCCCTTATCCTTGGAGATATTGAGAATGTTGATACCACAAGGTATAGATATTCCTAGATTTGTAAAATATGGGGAGAAAAAGAGATTCTTCTAAACATGTTTCCGCTTATACTACCTTATGTAGTGATTTTGTCCTTCAGGATAAGCTCTTAGCTAAGCTTTTCCCTTGATCCTTGAAAGATACTACCTTAGAATGGTTTTTTTCATTACTGAATATCTCAATTTATTCATTCAATGAACTTACTGAGGCATTTATAAACCATTTGCAAGAGCACATGACTCCTAATATGACCTTAGCCAATTTGATGATATGTAAGAAAAAAGATGATGAAAAGGTTACTGAATTTATTTCATGCTACCAAATGCTTTATTCCCAAATCAGTGTAAATATTCATGATCCTCACCTTCATAAGATGTTCATTTAGAACTTATAAACCAAGATACAATATAAGCTTGGCATGATGGATTTTCCTTCCTTTGTACACATGTGTACTCCCCTTCATGATTATCAAAACTTGGTTAGTAGTCATGAAATAAAACCAACTTGTAGTCATCCTAAGAAGTTTGAATCCACAAAAAAAAAATTATCAACCTTTTAGAAAATAGCATAAATTCTTCCTTCAACTTAACCCCCCTCAATCAACTCAACATGTTGATACCGAAGTGATTGCTATAAAGAAGACAACTCCTTTCACATTTGGGGATCTAGCTAGACAATTTAATTCCTTACACAATACCCTCCATAGCATAATGTCACAACTTTTAGAATAGAAAATGATCACCTTACCTCCCATTAAAACTCCTAATCCTAATAAGCATTTACCTCTGAACTTTAGATTGAATCCTTATTTTCATTATCATCGAAAAAATGGACATGATACTAAACATTGTAAGCATCCTAAACATCTTGTGCAAGACCCTATTGATTCTATTCAACTTCAAATTGTAGGTGTTAATGATAAAAAAATAAAATAAAAAAATTCCCTTCCTATCCAAAACATGTAAATATTTACCAATCCTATGCCAATCCATGATATTTCATTTGTCAAAGCTAGTGAAACTAATAAAAATGATGTGATGAATGTTGAAATGGATGATGACAACATGGATACCATTGAACAAGGTCTTATAGATAATAATGAACAAAGTCCTATGGATTATATGGTTGGATTGATCAAAATTATACCTTGAAGGGACCAAACTAAAAAGCCTCTTGACATTTCTTTGTCATCTAAGGATATCATTAGAAATCCATAGGATGGTACTATTTACATAGCTGAACAAATCAATGACAAGCCCACTAATGGGATATTAATTGATCCTGTCTATGGAGAGAATGTGATCATTGAAGAATTCTTAATTGTGCATGAACTCTATCAAGAAACATATGATAAAATGAAAGCATGGATAAAAACACGTAATGGTTTTAGTTTCCCTACAATGGGATCAATCACCCTTTAAAAGTTAGACCAAATCAAAGAGATGTATTATTCTTGATTATCTTGGCATTAGATCAATTCAGTATGAAGTTTGGTTATCCATGGCTACACCCCATGGAAGTCGTCCCATCGATTGTTCATAATTGTTTAAAGTTTCCCTTTGAAAATGACATCTTTACTTTGCACCATAGTGGCTTTAATCCTCTATCTTCCCATGGAAACTTTTCATTGGATTTATTTTGGCGTAAGCCTATGGAACCTATTAAAATTTATGAGGACTTCTTTTTCAAATCCTATCAAAATTTTAAGGAAAAATACAAAGCACAACTATCTCTTAGAAACATGCCTCAACCTATGATTGAGACACCTATCCTTGATGAAAACTTGATTGAACCTAAAGACCTTCCAAGTAACTAGGACCAACCTATAACAAATCCTTTACCTATCTCCTATAAAATACCAAGAGATAATGAAAGAAATCATGTCACACCTCCTAAGATAAAACAAGTTTACCTAGCTAAAGAGAAATTGGTTGACCAACCTCCTATGGTTCCTTCTATTCCTCTTAGGGAAGAAAATAAACCTATGGTTGATAAACCCACTCCTACCAAGCACAACTTTAAAATATTCTTGAAAGAAATAGAAATTCTAAAGAGCATAGGCGTAGGCCTCGTGCTCTTGCTCAAAGATTAAATGAAGAAAATAAAAATGAAAATCAACATCCAAACATAACTGAAGCAATAGATGACAAGTCTCCCTCTTTGCTGCAACAAAAAAGATCCTATATCACAAAAAGGACTAGCACCCTCTTTAGAAATTATCATTTGATCTCTCTTTGTGATCAACTTATATGATGATTATGATGAGAATACTAAAATTTATGAAGTTCATAATGAGTTGAATACATTTTTTCCCTCTTGTATGAGCTTAAATGATAATTCTCCTAGGAAGAGTGTTGACCTTGGTAATGATCTAGTTCAACATTTGCTATTGTCCCTTTGGCTATTTTTCCATCTTTCATATATGTTGAACACGATTGGGATGCATACAACTTGCTAAAAGGTTGAATCTCATGTGCCTTAGTAGTCTTGTCTTTAATTTTTATTCATGTTTCTTTCATGTGCGTAATATGATCCCCTGTACTATTTTGTTTGATGTATCTCTCTCTATGTGGCATTCCTCTATTTGTACCTACATTATTCTCTATGTTGTAAACCTTTATCTTTTTTGTCTTGTGTTTTCCTTTTGGGGATGACACAAGGTGTCAACACATTTAGGTCTCTTCCATGTTGACCCAAAATCTTTTCCTTTTCTTTTTTTTCACTCTCTTTGTGTCATTCTTCTTGTTCCATGAGTATTTGGGGAATGATGACAATTTTGAGCTCTCTATAAAAATTGTAACAAAGACATACTAACCTCAAATCCATGGATCCCTTATGTGATTTTAGGATTTTATTTTGGGGGCAGCCCCTTTTCATGATATAGCTTCATTTGGAAACATATGACTTGGCATATGGATTTATAAATAAGCTCACATGTCCTCTTTCTTGTTATAAAATTTATCATTTGCTACTTTAAAGTAATTTCTCACAGCACGATATTTAGCAATTTCTTTAAAGTGGGGGAATACATTGGAATTATTATTTTTTTCATTGTGTAGTCTTCATACTTAATTTGATGTGCCTTTCACTTTATGGTGACATTGGGTGTGATGTCCTTCAAGAGTGTGATCTTTCTTAGCATATTATATTGCTCTTAGTGGCTTAATGTGACACTTTGCATCCTCTAACTTGTGAATGTTCTATTCTTTGAATGGTCTTCTCTTGGAGACACAAGGATCAATGTTCCCTAAGTTAATACCTTACATGAACAAAGAAAAAATCATTTGAATGTACCTTACACTACCTTTTGTATTTACAATATCAGTTATATGGCCACCTTGCATAACACACTCTCCTTTCGTATGGTACCATTTTGTTTTTCCATGGGTGTCAAGCATACGAAGCTTTTCTTGCCTCATGAACTTTTTTGTTCATGTTGTGTGGCACCTTATTAAAGTTATCAAGAGGTATATATTTGGTATGGTTGTATGTATGAGAGCAAAACTTAGGCATGAATTTTGCATAGCCACTTGCTTTTCTATGTGAGTTCTTACCAGTTGTGTGTGTATGTATCTTGTTAGGGGTTCACCTAATGGATGGCTTGAGGTTCCACTATCCCTTGTGAGTGTATGTTTGGTTTGCATAGTGGACATTGTGTTCCACTTGTAAACATTCTTGGACAAAAAACTTAGATTTCATCCACAACATGCAGGACAAATTGTCGAAGCTTGATCCACCCCTTTTGTTTTTGTTTTTCTTTAAATGTCTTTGGTAGTGTATGCTTGTGCCTTGTTGTTGCTGCTTACATTATTTTCATGTGTGTTATTGTGTGCCTATTTTGGTTTTACATAGGATCTTGATCCTAGGGGCTTGATCATCCCTCTTGATCATTGTCATCCTATCTTACTAGCATTAGTACACTTGGACCCCTCTTGATGCAATTTTGTCTACTTTAGTGTGATTTTGAAGCAAGTTCCTCCCATCACTAAAGTGGGGAATTAATGTAGTGTATAAAAATGTATCCCTCTACATTTTCACACGTTTTTGGGCCCTCCCTATTGAAATTGGGCTTCTTTATGACTTATTTGGTCCTCTTTTGCATCCACAAGCCTTATTTAATGCATATTTCTAAGGATAACCCCAACACATGTATCAAATGGAAACTCATAATTTAGTGATCTAGGACCCATACACCACCTTGGGAATATGGGTCCCACCTAAGTTTTAGGGCACAAACCTGAATTTAGCATAGAACTTAATATTTATTGAAATTTATGTCCTAGGCCTAGCCTACTAGAACTCATATGCCACAATTGGTATATGAATCCCACTTAGCTTGGACCTAATTTTGAATTCAAAATATTTGTAGGATTTCATTCTCCTTAATCTAATGTTAGCTTGAAGTGTTGTAATTTTAGGAAATTTGTCATAAACAAGTATAAATACAAGGCTATTTCACATATTTTCTCCTAGAAAATTAATGAGAGAATTCCTATAGCAAGTTTATGATTACAAGAGCTTACAAGAGCATTGAAGAGTGATTATCAAGAATTTTGGACCATTATTCAAGAATCAAGCATCATGTCAAATTCATCATGCATCATGTTTATTTTTTAGCTAGCATTTGTGATGTAGGTTCTTATGATTCAAGCAAGCATTCATGTCAAGATCCATAGAATTCAATCAAGAGTCAAGATCTACATTCATGCTATCCATTACTTACAAGATTTCAACCTTTATTCCAAGGTTTTGGTAAGTTGCAACATAGCTTATTTTTTCATTCATCATTCCTTAAAATATATTTCTATTCATTTTAGGGTTTGATTACCAAAATCTATCCACTAACAAAAATATATATATTTTCCTCTCTTTTATGTGTGATCTATAAATCTAGGTTGAAGATCCATTAATGAGCAAGATTGGATAAAATTTATCAAGTTGTAAAAGTTGTCATCTACATTGCAAAATTATAGAAAGTCATCTATAGTTTGCAATTGAGTGTTTCAGAATTGAAAATTTGATAAGAGAGAAGCTACAAGAGAACATTAGAGGATATTAGAGTTTCATGTCAACCTTGATACTAGGACTAAATCACTACTTGTGGTGTACAAGTCTTAGTATACCAGATTTCAAGCATATTTTGTAAATTTTGGTCTAGTAGTTCCAGATTCTAGATTCTAACAAGAAACCCTAAGCTAGTACTAAATCACCCCTACTTACATATGAGTCCTAGTGTGCATTAGAAGTAAGATTTTTGAGATTTAAGATCTTGTTTTGAGCTTCTTCAATCTTCCAGGTGCTCCTCTATCCTTTCTTAGTTCATTCTTCTGATTTTTAATTTCATATCTTGAGTTGCATAGTTAAGTTTGCATATCATTGCATTTATTTCTTTCCAAGCCTTTCCTTGGTGGTTAACCTCCTTTTAGTCTTTAATCACACTCCTAGGAAACCTTATTGTAGATATCTTTCCCTAATTTTCATCCCTAGATTGAGATCTCTAAGGTTTCCTTAAATGAAACTTGAAGGAAATTGACAGAGGAACCCTAATCCCCCTTTAATTCTATCTCCCAAAACATACAATGACAATTTTCTACATTTCAATAGCTTGTTAACCTTGTGAAGCTTGAACCCCTTTCAAGGCCACCAAGCATAACAAAATTTTCTTGCTATTGGAGCATTTCCCTTGTTCATAAGTGCTTAGCATAATCCATCTTGTTAGGCCTTATGAAGCTTGAAGCCTTAGTTTTGTGGCCCTTTATCAAAGTTGTTAGAGGAATCTAGTTTTGGTGTGGTTAGTACAGTTAGAGCCTGTACACCTTGCATTACTTTCTCACTAAGCCACTCTCTTAGGGGGTCACGTAGTGGATAGCCTAAGGTTCCATTAGCTTGGAGTGAGTGTGTGCATGTTGTTTGCATAATGTACATTGAGTTTTACTTACGAATTTTCTTCAACAAACAGTTGAGACATGTTCCACATTGTGTTGGGAAATTGAGGCTTGATCCACCCACCTCTATTTTTCTTTCATTTAGGTCTTTGATGTTGTATGATTAAGTATCTATGTCCTTGCTACGTATATGTGTCTTGAATATCTACTTTAGTGTGAGCTTTCATTGGTTTTCATCCTCTCACTAAAGTGGAGGATAAATGTAGTGTAGAAAAATGTTTCCCTTTTACATTTTATTACCTAATTAGGAATTAATATTAAAATAAATGTAATTATGCCTTAATTTAGTGTTGTAATATGTATTTTACATATTCACATTAAGTTTAGTGCCTTATTAATTAAAATGGACTTAATTTTTCCTTATTTTAGTGTTCTAGAGTGTACCTCTTTACACTTTCACACTTATTTGGGTCTCCCTTTAATAATTTAACTTAATTTTCCTTAATTGGCCCCTTTAATTCAAATTCAAGCCTGATTTATCACATTTTCCAAAGAGGAAACATGGCATTCATTAATTGCTAAGCATAAAACTTCTTATTGAGCAATGTGTGTCCTAGGTGAGTGACCTAGGACCCATTCACCCATGGGAAAATGGGTCCTCACTTAGACCTAGACCCTAAATTTAAATTATGTTTTTGGTTGTATTTTAACGTACTCAAATCCATATTCACATATCAGCTTGTGTTATTTGAATTTCAAGAAATTAATGTTACATGCCTATAAATATAAGGTAATTTAACTATGTTTCATCTAAGAAATCTAAGTTTTCAAGTGCTCAATTACAAGAGCTAAAGTGATATTTCAATAGAACTTCAAAGCATTCAAGATTAGACTTAGTGAATATTTATGAACCATCAATTTTTGTTGTGCTATGAACTTGTCTTGCACTCTTAGGGTTTTTCACCTCAAAGAAGAGAGATATAACCAAAATTGAGGAGGTTCACTCAAATTATTGTATGTATAATGGAATTATGCCTAAATGAAATAATATAAGTGTAATAAACTGATAAAATTGATTTATTATTAATGTAAAACTATTGAAATGTATCTTGTTGGAAAACACATTATGTAATGCAAAAACACCTAGAAATGAATAGGAAACTGTAACAGAAATGGATGAAACTAAATGTGTGCACCTGATATCTTCCTAGAGACTAGAAATGACTCTTGAAATGTTGTTGATCCTGATTTTTAGGCCTAGTGGGACTCATTTTCCATTCTGGGCGAATCAGTCCAAGTTCTAAAAAACTACACTAGAGCTCGTTTCAGACAAATGGATATCCAAAACTATTGAAAACCCTATTCAAGAATGACAGTGGGACTCATTCACAATCCATGGTGACTCATTCCACTTTTTAATTTCTAAAAATCCAAAAGTGGAAACTGAAGTCTTTGGTTTGTACTTCGGCTCCTAATAGGTGTCCACCTCTGAAAGTCTGATCTCTAAACCTAAAGTGTCTTTTTGTTGATATTTTTACTTGATCAATGAAGATTCCTAAATTTACAAACACACAAGACAAGAGAGATAAAAATTGAATTTTAAGGCATGGGGTTTGCCAAGTGGTCAAACGCCTTTGTAGGTAACTAAACCAAAATGGAGAAAGAATGTAATGAAGCATGCAATAATGGATTTAATACCTTTCCATGAATATTGATCTTGAATTTCTACAACAAAACATGAAGAATCTACCCTTGAATTTCCTTGGAACCTATCTTGGTGACTTAGAATGTAAAAACCCTAACTTGCTTGACTTAAGATTGAAGAAAAATGATGAATGAGATGTGAATGAGTTAAGATATGTATATTAGGTTTTAAAGACTTTATTTTATACGAAATTCACCTTATTTTCCTATATATTGGATCCCCAAGGCCGACATGGAGAAAAATTAAACTTAAAACCTAATTTTTCTACCTCAAAAGTCAAAATTGACCAAAATGGGACTCATTCACCATCTAGGGTGAATTAGTCCCACCTAGATGGGACTCATTCATCCAAAGTGGTGAATGGGTCCCATAGGGGCTATTTTTTCAGCTAAGATGTTGGGGAATGCATAAATTAGGTTTATATGTTGATTTTATTGGGTATTTGATCAATTCAAGCCTTGGGATGCACAATATGGGGTAATAGGTGCCTATTAATGATGATATAAAGTATAATTAGGGCTTGGGACACAAAATTCAATGTGAAAGTGTGATTAAATACACTTTACAACAGTAAAATGAGGTCCACTTAGCCTAGAAAGGCACAACATCCAATTTGAATGTGTAAAACACATTACAACACTAGATTAACATATAGTTTATTTTACAAGCCTTCTAGATTAATGCGATAATGCAATTAAATACATTTAATAATGTTGAATTATGAGAAAGATGGGTCCATTAAGTCTAGAGAGGTGTGAAAGTCTTTTACAACACCTTTATAGGACATAATTAAATACATTTTATTTAGTTTACAAGGGCCCAAGACCTAGTGTGGATGTGTAAAAAACCTCACAACACTAAATCAAGGCCTCATTAAGTCCAATTTTTCATCAATTATTCCCAAATCAAGTAAGTTTCCTTTCTTGTATGGTACATTTAGCCTCCACTTTAGTGAAGGAGGAAATTGCTTCAAACTCACACTAAAGTAGACATTGAAGAGAGATTTGAGTGTACAGATGCAGATGAAAAATAATGAAAAAGATCAAGAAGGTAGTCAAGCCCACATGATCCAAGATCTTGTGTCAAATAATAAAGATACATAATCATGTAATGGTAGGAACTAAAGGAAAGAAAAACAAGGTGGGAAAGATGCACTCACTCTGGGGCTACAGAACATTAGGTCATCCACAGGTTGAGATGTCCCAAAGAAGTGGTTTAGTGAGAAATTCATGCTAGTGTGTCAGTGTCACACTATATAATGAGAAAATCATGTCAGTGTGTGGTCTTTCCAATATACAAACCATACCAAAGTTATGCTCCTGATAACATTGATAAGGCACCACAATTTAAAGCTTTTTGTAAATGTTTTGAGTATGTAAAGAATTTTGCTAAAGGGCATTTTTCTTTGTTCATGTAAGGTCTTCTTCTTAGGGAGCATTGTGCCTAATGTCCCTAAGATATGACAAGTAAGGGTGTCAAATCATTATCCATGGGATGCCTCATTCGCATCAGGCCACTTCAGTTGATCATACAATCTTGGAAGGTATCAAACCTAATGACACCACCAAGAAGAGGAAACATCACAAGAAAAAGAAAAATCACACCATGAAATTTGCACAAAGTTGTTTTCTATGTATTCCCCCACTTTAAAGTGGTTTCTACACCATTACTGTGAGCAATTTCTTTAAAGTAGAAGAGAATATGAGAGCTTATTTGAAAATCCCTATGCCAAGTCATATGTTTTTGATAAGCCTCATCATGAAGAAAGGAAATATGTCGCATGCAAGTCAATCTTAAGACATATCATGCACATCCCAAGCTTGATCTTATACATTCATGAAAGGTTAACAATTATCCTTGAAAGAGACAATGACAAGTGACATGCAAGGTGGATAAGGCTTTCTAACCCTTTTCCCCCACATAGTGCAGGGCAAGGGTGAGCCTAGAATGGATGATGGTATGTTGCCCCTTGCAATGGATGCAAAATATGCAATAGTGAGTATGTTATGATCCTACAACTATTACATGGCAAGCAAAAAATAATAATTTTATTTATGTGGATAAAAAAACAAAGTTTCTACTTGATACATGTCTAATGAGATATCTATCAATTTAGGATGTACCAAGGTGAGATTTTTCTTGGAAAAAATTTGTGTGATATGATTGATGTTGAGTGAAGGTTTGTTGGATGGGTTGATTTCTATGAAAGGAAAATCATGAAGACTATCATTTGGTTCTTTTGTTGTAGGGTCTTTGAGGGTATGGAGACCTTGTTCTATAGCATCACATCCTTGCTCAAGTTGCTTCATACGTCTTTTAGGTTCAAGGTGATGAATCATTGTAGCTTGGTTGGGACAAAACATTGTGTGGAGAAGGGTAAAGAATGAGGTTGGGTGTATTTGAACTTGTTTCTTGTGTAATGGTGGGTAAAGAATGATAGGATTCTTAGGTGTGTCCAAAATAACTTCAGCACACATAGGGGATAATTAATGGTTGAATTTTTTTGAGTATCAATAGTGGTGAAATGAGAAGAAGGCTATATTTGGTTGTCTATTTTCTCTAAGGTATCATTCTTATGTGTCATAATACTAACCCTCGGAGGAGAGATTTTAGAAAAGTGAAAAATAATAGGTTCATCACATGTCATAGTTGGATCTAGAAAGATAGCTTGATCACTCATAGGAGAGGCATCAAGAGAAGGATAACTCAGAGTTTCATGGTTACCAATGATTGGAATTTTTTTTTCAAATAGATCTTCCATCATGATATATTCTAACACTAAACTATCTTATTTATGTTTAGAGAAGATGTTAGGAGAAGAAGAGGGTGGATTGTCATGATTATCTACATTTGCATGTCCTATAATTCCTTCTTGAGTAGGAGAGGTAGGATGGTCATAGCTCTCAATCATATCCTCCACACAAATGTGTTTGTCATAATCATTCATGATTTGATCCTTATTCACTAAAGGATTTTCACAAATAGGGGAGGTGTTGGGAGATGAATGGGGACTAGGTAAAGTAGTGGCAATGATTTCAACTTCGTGTGTCATAATGTCATTGCAAGCAGGAGGAGGGGAAATACAAGAACGATTTTCATGATCTTCAGTATTTGTATCTTTTTTCATTAAGATACCTTCATCACCAATGGGAGAGATATCAAGAGAAGAAAAATTATGATTATCATGATTATCGACGCTTGCAACCTTTTTTGTCAAATCTTTAGTGGATGATCTTAGTGAGAGGATGTCCTTAAGGGCTTCATCTAACATATCTAAATCATCACTAGTAAAGGGCTTGGATGTTATGATTTTTTGAAATTGAATCATTTTTTGAATTGGTTTTTTTGTTTTTTTTTGTTTTTTTTTCATTTGCTAATGAATCTTATCTAAATGAACTAGGAAGTAATGCTGAAAATAAAAATTGAAAAAGTCTAAGTGCCATGAATGTAAACAATGCTTATTTCTTAAAATGAAATGTAAAGACATATGATGAAATGTAACTTTTTAGATTTCTAAAAAAATAATTTACTGATGACATTATGTAATAATCTTAAAGATGAAACATTGGAAATGGAAGTGTAAATGTTAACAATGCATGAAATGAGCTAATGTAAGCTAAGTCTAATGAAATTCATGATACAAAAACTTAGCCAACTAATATAGATAACTAATGGTAGAAAATAGAAGCATAAAAATAGGGCTATCAGCTCTGTAAAAGTAAATTTTAGGGTTCAAAAGGGACTCATTCACCCATTGCGGCGAATGAGTCCTAGTGGGGATTTTTTTAGATATTTTTTAGATTTTTCTGAGGGATTTTTATGTTTTATGTGTTGTAAGTTGCAGACCTAAGATGTATGTATGATGGAATTATGCCTAAATGCAGTCAACTCATAAAATTGATTAATTATTAATGTAAAACTATTGAAATGCAACTTGTTGGAAAACACATTGTGTAATGCAAAAATGCCTAGAAATGAATAGCAAACTGTAATAGAAATGGATGAAACTAAATGTGTGAACCTGAGATCTTGTTGGAGACTATAAATGACTTATGAAATTTTTTTTCTCTTTATTTTTAGACCTGGTGAGACTCATTCTCCATTTTGGGTGAATTAGTCCTAGTCTTGGAAAACTACACCTGAGCTTGTTTTGGCAAATGTGTATCAAAAACTATAGAAAACCTTGTTCAAGCCTAACAGTGGGACTCACTCACCATCCATGGTGAATCATTCCACTTTTGAATTTATGAAAATCCAAAAGTGGAAATTGAAGTCTCTAGTCTACACTCCGGCTCTTGATAGGTGTCTGCCTTTGAAAGTCTGATCTCTGAACCTGAAAGTTTCTTTTAGTTGATATTTTGACTTGGTCAATGAAGAGATGACTTAAGAAACTTTTTAATTTTATTCTTAATGATTTCCAAGCCTTCAAGATGCCTAAATCTACAAACACACAAGACAAGAGAGAGAAATATCAAATGTTAGGACATGGGAGTTTTCCTTGGTCAAACCCTTTTGTAGGTAATTAAACCAAAATGGAGAAGGAATGTAATGAAGCATGCAAAAATGTAGTTAATACATTGCCATGAAAATTGATCTTGAATGTTTGTAGCAAAATATGAACAATCTTCCTTTGAATATCCTTGGAAGCTATCTTGGTGACTTAGAATGTGAAAACCCTAACTTACTTGACTTGAGATGGGAAAAAAATGATGAATGATTTGTGAACGAATTATGATATGTAAATTAGGGTTTAGAGAATTTATTTTACTGGTAATTCACCTTATTTTCTCATAAATATGGATCCCCAAGGCTGACATGAAGAAAAATTAAACTTAAAACATAATTTTTCCCTCTCAAAAGTCAAAATTGACCCAAATGGGACTCATTCACCATCTTGGGTGAATTAGTCCCACCTGATTGGAAATCATACTCCCAAAGTGGCGAATGGGTCCCACAGGGGCTTATTTTCTAGCTAAGATGTTGGGGAATGCATAAATTATGTTTATATGATGATTTTATTGGGTATTTGATCAATTCAAGCCTCAAGATACATAATATGGGGTAATAAGGGCCTATTAATGATGGTATAAAAAATAATTAGGGATTGGGACACAAAATTCAATGTGAAAGTCTGATTAAATACACTTTACAACACTAAAATGAGGTCCACTTAGCTTAGAAAGGCACACCATCGAATGTGAATGTGTAAAACACATTACAACACTAGATTAACATTAAGCTTATTTTACAAGCCTTCTAGATTAATGTGATAATGTAATTAAATAGATTTTGTAATGTTGAATTAGGGGAAAGATGGGTCCATTAAGTCTAGACAGGTGTGAAAGTATTTTACAACACTTTACAACACCTTTACAAGACATCATTAAATGCATTTTATTCAATTTGTAAGGGTCCAACACCTGGTGTGGATGTGTAAAACACCTCACAACACTAAATGAAGGCCTCATTAAGTCCATTTTTTCATCAATTATTCCCAAATAAAGCAAGTTGCCTTTTTTCTACAGTATAATTTATTGTAGCAATCAAGACCCAATTGTGATGTCAAAGTTTTGTTGCATTTTGCATGATATTGGAGTTAATATGTTAATGTAGATTTCATGATCCATTCATGTATTCAAGGCATTGTTCCAAATCAATTTTCAAGATCAATATCCACATACATTGAATCCATTTCATGGTATTTGTAGACCTACATTTAGGTATGTGCAACATCATCATGAAAAAAATAGGCCCTTAAGTGGCAAAAAATTTAGAAAAATTAGAGTTAGGCAACCTGACGTAAAAAATTGAATAAGCTATCTATATTATTTCAAAAATATGTAAGAATAGAATTTGTAGAAAATTAAATGTAGTTTCTAAACTACTAGGTTTATTTACAAAAAAATCTATTTGGTGAAAATTTGAAATTTCAATGCAATAGTACTTAAATTTCAGGGAAAAAATAAGAAGTAGGTGTCTGTCTGACCACCCTAACCATAACAAAATGATAATTTTTTATAATATTTTAGATATATGTAGAGGACTCATTTCCTGATGTGATGCATATTTTTTAATTTTTTTCCAAGTAAATAATTAATTATGATTTTTTTATTACAAATTTTTAAAAAATAAAAAATTGTATGTCTAACCACCTTAACTTGGTCAAAACTTCATGAAATTAATTTCTTTTTTAATCCTATAGTATGTAGAATGTGACACATGTTTCAGATTCAAAAATGTGATATCGTTTGAAAGCTATAATTTTTTTCAATCAACCTATCAATTAGGAGTTTAGTTGTAATTCAAATAGAAAATAAATAATAATTATTTATTAAATCCAAAGTAAAGAATAATTTATATTGGTGGAAATCTGAGAATCTCCTTTAAAAACCCTTTTCATTTCATTAATTTTGGGTAAAAAAAAATTCGTCAGCCACATACCCTACAAAAACCCATCATATCGCCACTTTTTGGCCCATCATGATCCTACACATACCTATTCCAAGGTTTATTCAAGGGTTTGGTGTGTTGTGACATAGATTTTTTAATTCCTCATTTCTTTCATGCTATTTTGTTTCATTACAAGGTTTGATCACTAAAATGGGGTTTCACCAAGGAAATGCCCCATTCACCAAAAAAAACATTTTTCCCTCTTGATTTGTGTTTGTAGATAAATACATGTGGAAGATATCTCTTGAAGAGAAAATTTGGAGAACTTGTCAAAGTTGCAAAAGTATCATAAAATTTTTCATCCCATTGAAACTCAATTACATAATTTTTTTTGAGCTTTTCAAACCTGAAACCTAGGAAAATTGAAAGATTAAGATCTATTGCAGAGGCTCCCAAAAGTTGTTGATAAGCCCTAAAACAAGACCCATTCGCCCTTGGGAAAATGAGTCCCATGTCAACTTCATAAAAGCACTTTTGGTGACTGGTACACATCATATTACCTCCCTCTAATCTATAATCAGATTTTTGGTTCCATCAATATTGAGCTTAATCTTCAAGATCCAAGTTGTAGATTGCATTTTGGAGTTAGTTTGCTATTTTTAGTCTTTATCCCCAAAGTGTTGTTTAATCAGGATCCTCATCCTTGCAAAAAAGGAACTCAGTATATTCACACTTTGACCAATTCACCTAAAGTTTGATAGTCCTTTCATTGTGTGGATCTCATTTCCTAATGAAATAGTGGAAGTTAGGTCTTTAATTGATTCATCAATCCCACATTAGAACCCTATTTTTTTTATTTCACTTTAACAAATAATTCATTCTTTGATATGGATGAGGATGTCATCCTTGAGGCCCTCCCAAGTAAACCTTTTCCTATTTTTTTTGTATGTCTTGAAATACCTAAGGTGAGTTGCCAAGGTAGTGTCATGAATTTCCAACAAAATATTTTACTTCATCACTAATTCTAGCACCAATTGAACACTAACCTTCTAGAGACTGAAATCATTATAGATGGTGTACTTTTCATCTAATAGTTCCCCTTCAAAAACATCAACTATAAGCATATTATTGGGATATTATATTATGGTTTCATTCTTATAATTCATATATATTTGAGACATGGGACACATATCCAATATTCTAGATAGTGTATCAATAACATTATATTTTCTTTCAACACAGTTAGCATCAAAATATTACACTTGGAATTTTCTTTCCCACTTCTACTATTTTTCATTTATACCTTTTTAATTGAGAAATATCTCAAACTATTGTGATTATTTTTTACCAAAAATTGGCCACTGACCAATTATTACATAAATTTGACCAATGACTATATAATGGATACTACTTCTTTATCATAGATGAAAAACTATTTTTCTAGCTCTATGAAATTTGACTCTCAAAATTAATTAATTCTTATTTCTCATGAGCATGACCCCAATTTCTTCTATTAATGAATTTAATTCCAATGTGAAAGGAAGAGTGAAATACACAATTGAAAACAAAATAAACAAACTCATTACCTCTTTTAGTCTATCAAATGATCATTGTGCCTTCTTAATACATGTGAAATCTCCCTTCTTTGTTAATTTAGTCACTTTCGAATGATTAGTTGTGAGAAACCCTTAAAAAATTCCTATAGTAGTTCGAATGGCCAGAGGATCCTTTAGTTCTATTAAATTCTTCAAGGGAGTATAGAACTAAATTTATTTAATATTATTCATTCCCACCTACACTCCCTTGCACTAATTATGTGACCTAGATACAATATATCTATCATTATGAACTCATACTTTAACTCCTTTGTAACATCTTTTCTTCAAATATTCTAACACTTCATCACTATTTCGAAGGTGGTCCTCCCATGTATAATTGTAGATCAAAATTTCATCAAAGAAGAGAAGAATAAACATTATTAGTTTCTTGTGGAGATATTATTTACGCATGATTGAAAAGTTGTTGGAGTTTTTATCAAACTAGATGGCATGACTAGTGTAGAAATGGAAAATATATTGATACACTAGATCTCAATTTACTAACACCATTTCATCCTAAATCACCTTCTCAGCTTATCATCAATCTTTGTCCCTTAATTAAATAAATAATCATTTATCCGATTAAGTCATTTTCTCTTTTTAATTCAATCAATCAATCTGATCTAATTAACCCTAGGTCTCTATTTAATTAAATAATTCATTTTATTTGATTAAATCTCTAAAGTCATCTTAATAAATTAAATAAATTAAAAATTTATCTAATTTAATCTAGCAATCATCCCCTTCAGTTAAATAAATCAAAATATTTATTTAACTAAGTCTAAATGATTTTCCTCTCAACTTTTATTTATTTAAATCCTAAAATCTAAGTCAAAATTGTCAAATCACCTAATCTCTTCTTATTTAATCAAATCCTAATTAAATATAATCTTATCCATGTCCCATCCTCTAGCTTTTGCCACTTGCACATGGAAATATATTTAATTCATTTATTAAATCTCTATTTCCTCTCAACATGGCATAAAAAGAGAATATTCTTCCAAATTTGAAATCCCTCCAAGTGGATTTTTCCTTTCAACAAGACATTCATTCCTTCTTACATGTCCTTGTGCATTGATCCAAGTGGAATTTAATTCATTATTTTTCCTTCTTGCATGTCATTTCACTATTTTCAAATTCCACCTAATTCCATTTATTGTTCACATTCATCAAAATGTGCTCAAGCTTCTTCCATTCACATCTTGAAAAGTGTCACTTTCCCATTGGATGTTGAATGATCCCACATTGATCAATTTTTCTCATTCCTCCATCTTGTTTTTCTATAAATAATAGGAAATTCTCTCCTCATTTTGATCATCCACAATTTGAGCAAGTCTACTATACTCAATTTCATCCTCAAGCATCTCTATTTTCATCCATTTTTATGAAGATCTTAGCTAGGTTATGCAGATTTGTCATCATGGAGCTCAATTGAATCTTCAACAAAGTGGATCACTCATCAACATTTCATCATAGGAGTTGGTAAAGGGCTAATTTTCACATAAAATTGGCACAAATTCTCCCATGGGATTGAGAGTTTTCATCTTAAAATAGGATTTCATTGCTTTCTTGTTTCATTTCTTCATTTTCTTTCCTATTTGAGCATTGCAAATGAATTTTAGGGGGAATCTTGATACTAACTTGCATTTAATCTAATATAGTGTTTTTTTCTTGTGTTTATGCAGGTCTAGGATTAGGGTTCTACAACTAGAAACTAATTTATTTTAATAACATTAAAAATTTGTCTTGTGAATACCCTCCTATCATAAGTTGATATGATGGTAGCATGATTTGAGATCTATTTTATGATAAATAAACTACTTCATGAATCTCATCTATAAATTAATTAATCTTTTGAATGGGGTGTTATTTCTTGATAGTCTTCATGTTTAATATTATTTTTTCAATGCACATATGTATTTTTTTCATATTTCTTCTCCAACAAAATCACACAAGAAGTAAAGAGAATTGAACTAGGTTTGATGTACCCCATTTCAAATAGTTTATTAATGGATTTATTTATTTCCTCCTTATGTAGCCTAGTGTGGTACTAGGGAGTAGTGAAAATGTGCTTAGTACTCTCCTCTAACTCAATAATGTACTCAAACCCTCTGTCTAGTGGTCTTCTAGGAGGAATGTTAATAAATAATTTACCTTTTTTGTCCAAGATACTCTATACGTCCACATGATATACTTTATTTCCTTTTGTGGTTTTTCCTACAGTCACCAAAAATTGAGCTACCCATATGGCTTTCCATGACAAAAATTATTCTCCATTCTCTTATTTGACATGAGACTCCATGCTTTATTTATTTTTCCCTCTAATTGAAACTTCAATTTTATGCTCTAGAAATTTTGTATTATCTCTCCTAATGAGTGCAACCACTAGATACCTAGGATCTTATATGTGTTTGTTATGCTAACAACATGAAATTAATACTTCATATTATATCCTCATAAGTTATTATTTAGTTAGAAGATCTTACTATTACATTGGATGGTGCATTCATTAGGGCTCTAGGAAAATTCACCACCAACAATTTAGCATCCAACAATTCATCACCATGAAAAATTCATCTCATGGAAAATTCACCACCAATAGTTCATCACCATGGATAATACATCACATTTACAGTTAGAAAATTTGATTTACGCTAATAAAAAAAATCAATATATTTTATTTTATTCTAGTAAAGAAATTATACAACAATATCTTATTTTAGTAAACTGAATATATTTTATTTTATTCTAGTAAACCGATTATACAACAATATCAAAAAAATATATTAGTCATCTCTATTATTAATGTAATGTAAATTAGTCTTTTGCAAAATAAATCTCAAGGCCTTGGAAATATATATTAAAAAATGTTAATGTGATGAATTATCCATGACAATGAATTGCTAGTGGTGAACTTTCCATGAGATGAATTTATCATGATAGTGAATTGTTGGTGGTGAATTTTCTTGAAGCCATCCATTAGCCACCATAATGTTTAATCCTTCAAATTTTATTTCCTTGAAGCCTCACATGGCCACCGAGCCCTCATCAATAAATTTATAAGTGACACTGACATCTTTGATTACAATAATTATTTGACCTTAGAAGACACCATAGATATGAAAGCTCCTTTGAATGTCAGAGTAATAGAGAGCATAGTAAGAGTGACTTTCAAGATTCATCTTGCACTTTTGATCAATCTTCCTCTTCTCCCATATTATTTTTAGATTCTTCATTGTAAGTTTTGAGTTCCTTAGATCCTAATGCATCATCATAACTTATTCCTTCCCTAAGTGCATATTATTTATGGAAATCCATTGGTCTAGTTTACATTTTCATAAAAGTGTTTGTTAAAATGAACATTTTTGTTCTAGAATTGTTTTTGGCATGTAAGTCTCAAATTTTAAATCCCATTTGATAGGATCTTATAGGATAGTGTAGAGAAGGGAATTTTCTACCCTTGAGATGATGAGATCCCAAGGAGAAAACTGCCTCTCCACTACCTCATATGACATAGCTTAAGTGGAATAGAAATGGTTGAATGTAAATTTTAACAAAGTACATAAATTATTTGGACCTTTCAAACATCAGAAACTGAAAGTGTAGGGTACAAAGGTATCTTGGATAGTTTGGTAAGCCCTTTTTCCAAGATGATAGGATGGTTTTCAAATGAAAATGTGTTGCACTAGTGTCTCTTGAGAACTAAAAATAGAGTTGTCACCATAAAACACAAGATGTCATGCATATGTTCCTAGATGTGAAAGGGAGTGTAGAATATGATCGTACAGAATTAAAGGTACCAAAATAAAGGTGCTAAATGAAAAAATATGAGAATTAAATGGATAGGTTATTGATGTAAGACAAGAGGAAAACAATAGGGTTGTTCAAAAATTCCAAACTTGGGTCTTGAATTGACTCACAAAAACCTCATAAGAGGAATAGGCCTCCAAAGACACCAACTTGTACTTTAGGTTTCAAATCTCCATATTAAATTGTTTAGGAATATAACAAGATTAAAATCCACCTATAATCACAACTTTTCCACTCACAAATCACAAGGAACAACAATTGATAACAACTCCTTCATAAATTGGCCAAATGCTTGTAGGTCTTCTCATGGGACTATCAAAGCTTTATTCATAGAATGTGCACTGATATTCAAAAATGATTATAGATTAAGGAACTATTTTTATTTTTCTAAAACATATCATCAATGGGAATTAGGTCTTTTGGAACCTATGCTCTAAAACTTGTTGTTTCAAACTGTGTTTAGATCTATTTAGGCATCTTAAGACTTCATTTTCATTAACTTGACCTACAACATCTACATGAAATCTCAGGCCACCATCATGGCTTCAATACCAATCAAGAAATTTATCAAAATTCCTTTAAAAATGGTTCTCCAACTATTTCAATAAGAGACTTTAAAACCATATAGAACACACTCTTGGCTGTGATTGGCTATTCTGCCAAAACAGGGCAGTGAAGGAAAAGATTCAAATCTTTATGGTATTTGATAAAGCCTATCAAGAAAAATGTTATTCAAAACCTTATAAAAAAATTTTCAACTTTCTCACCTAGGAATGGACCCAACTCATCAAATAAAACCTTTGAACAACCTTACTATTTCTATCAATGACAGTCTAAAAACTCATGAAGTTCAGACCCTAGGGCATGAATTCATCTTTAGCAAACCAAACCATCTTCACCTATAATCTTAGGACATAAAAGTATACAAATTGAAGGACTATTTCATATATTATCAATAATTTATATTGACTAAATTCATAGAAATTCAATTATATTTACCCACTGTTACCCTAATGTAGGGTTTTAGGCATCTTCCACAAAAAATTGCAATATCTCTTACAATAATCAATGAAAATGAATGAATCTTGTTGCAGAATAAAGTAGACTCAAGACACTAACACTTCTAAACAATATCAAGGATTTTTCAAGAACATATCATCCATACAAAGCATTAGAACAAGAACTAAGGCATGGAAAATATAGAAAATAAGGATTTCTTCTTTTCAAATTTCAAATTCACCTTCCACCACACCTATCTCGAAGTTGGGGAGGCTTATTTATACATCACCAACCATAAATAACTCAAATAAAATGACTCTAACTATCCTTTCACCTACAAGACCCTTGAACTTCCATATTTATCCTTTAGCTGCATTGTTTTGCTTGATAATTTTTGCATAATTGTGCAACTTTCACATTTTGACCCTAAATGACACAAAATAACTTCAATTACATTGAGAATGGTCTAATATACCTTATTTAATGAAAATAGACCTTATACAAAGAAAAATAACTTAAACACCTAGACTTGACCTATTAACCTCTTAAAGTGAACTTCATATGTTGTTTGGTCCTCCTGCACCAGTTATAGATGTCATTAGAAGTGTTCAATGATATTTAATCTTGATTCAAAAATTTATTCCACCTAAACCTACACACATAAGACCAAGGAGAAATATTTGAATGGTCTTTTAGGATTTTTCCTTAGTTAAACCCCCATATTGGTATTTCCACCTCCATAGATAGCCTTAGATGAGATAATAATAATAGGTGTAAATAATCAAGAAAGCCATATCCTAATCAAACACATAGATAAAATTATCATGAAATGTTCTTGAAGAATCACCCCATTCAAGCACCAAAAGAATGGCTTATTGATAGAAAAAAAGGAGCAAAAATAACCTCCAAGATGACTATGGTTTTCTTGCAAGATGAACTTCTTCTTCAACAATGAATTTTCCTCTTAAATTCATGGATGAGCTCTTTGCAAGATGTGTGTATAGAAAGATTTAGAAAGTTGTGAAGTGTTGTACAAAATGGTGAAGAAGAAAGAGTTGTGTTTTCAAAAAGAGCTAGAGAGAAAGAATGAAGAATTGATGGATGAACAAAAATTGAATCCTAAAATTGTGAAAATTAGGTTTGCATCAAAGTAGGGGTACGATGGACCTATTTATCACTATTTCATTAGGAAATGAGATCCATGTAGAGAATTGACTTATAACCCATAGGTGAGTCAGCTCGATGAGAGAATATTTTGATTTCCTTTTGGCTTAAGGATGGGGGTTAGGTTCACTAGGCACTTTTGGGAGAAAGACAAAAAATAAAAAATCAACCAAATTATGCCAAATTAAACTTAACACAACAATATTCAAGTCAAAATAAGTGAAACTAGAAATTAAATTATAGATATCAAAAGGGAAAAACTATATTTACCAGTCACCAAAAGTGAGTTTTTGAAGGCTGACAAGGATGCATTCACCTAGGGGTGAATGAGTTCACTATCATCATTTTTCTGTAATTTTTGAGAGCCTTTGATCCTGATCCAAATCTTCCAATTTGTCTAGGTGGTAGTGTTGAAATTTCAAAAAAATATTTGTAGGTGATTTTTCATTAGATGACAATAATTATGACAACTTTTATAATTTTATCAACTTCTTCCAATTTTCTCTTCAAGGGGTCTTCAAGCTTTCTTCCACCTAAATTTGCAAACACAATATGAGGGGGAAAAATTATTTGTTTTTGGTGAATGCGGATTTGCATCGATCAAAGCCCACTTTGGTAATCAAACCTTCAAATAAATAAAAGAATGAAAGAGGGAATGAAGAATGAATAAATTTATGTTACCACTTGACAAACCCTTAGATAAGTCCTTGATTGAATTTTGGTAACTTAGATGAAATGGATTCAATGGATTTGGATCTCAAATTTTGAATCTTGCTTGAAATAGTTCTTTGAAAACTTGATTTGATCATTAAACCTACATCACAATGTGAGCTCCAAAAACATGCATGATGCAAGAAGACTTTGACAAGACAATTAGATCTTAATTGCTGCAGTAAAACTTTGATATATATTCTCTTTAATGTCTTTAATTTCTCTTGAAAGTGTGCTTGATTTCTCTTGAAAATATAGGTGAAACTTAGTAAAATAACCTTCTATTTATAGGTATGTATCCTTAATTTCCTGAAATTCAAATATGACAAGACGACATTGAATTATGGATTTGAAATCATTGAAATACTTCCAAAAACATAATTTAAATTTATCTCCTAAGGTTTAGGGGGTGAATGGGTCCCAAGTCCATAAACCTAGGATACACATTGCTCAATCTGAAGTATTATGTTTAGGCATTAATTATTGTCAGGTTTCCTCTTTGAAAAATGTAGTTTAATAGGGTTGGAAATGAATTAAAGGGCCAATTGAGGCACAAGTAAGTGTGTAAATAAAAAGAGGTACATTTAAAAACAATAAATTAAGGCATTATTAAGTCCAATTTAACTAGGAGGGTCCAAACAAGTGAGAAAATGTAAAGGGATACATTTTCTGTCACTAAAAATCTAGTCTTTACAAAAGAGATGGAATTTTTAGTTCAAATCCATAGTGAGCAATTCTCCACATGGTTGTAGGATGGAAAAGGTATTACACTAGCAAAACAAGATAGGTGTAATGTCTCAAAAGCCACCTCAATCATGGATTTTTTTTCTGATGCTAGCACATCTCATGGACACCTTCGCAATGTGCTTTGGTCTATGGGAAAATTGGACTTAATGGTTAATGAATGTGACATTTTAGATGGTTAGAAATGGTTATAGTTGAGGGAGAGAAAAACTATCTTATTTATATAAAGAGGAAGGCGTGTGTAGTGCAAAATTGCATAAGATTCAATTTACAATATTATATTTTCGGGCCCCACTTTAGTGAGCATATGTTTTCAAGAGGAAATTTGAACTAAAGTAAAAGTGAGAGAGTGGTTTACCTATGGTGTGAAGGGGAAGCAAATTCTTCTCTCCATACATATTTTTCCCCAAGGAAGAGACCTTAGTCAATCCTGCATAGAATGGTTAAGCTATATCACCATAGAAATGTTAGTTGCAAACAAACATGTTAGGAGAAAAGTAAATATTTAAACATTAAAAATTGCATAGATACAAGATGACACTAATATGTATGGGTAGAAAGCTACATTGTTCTAGGGACCATATTACAATCTAATCATCATGTGACCACTACAAACTGTGTTGAAGGATAGCCAAAGAAAAGAGACATAGACAATCATAAAGACAACGTCTAGTGGGATAAACCCATGTTAGATGATGGATAAGATAGTTGAATGCAAACATATTTCAAAGAGAATCATAAGATTAGAGATATGTAATATTAAGGTGATAGTTTCCACCCTTCCTTGTGTTATGCAAAAGAACATAATTTATTCAGAATCCTATCATAAGAGAGACATGATAGAGAGAGAGAAGGGTTTGAATATTTGAGGTTAGTATTATTCATATCAAAAACATATGTATAATACTATATATGAATCAACATCATGTCCCCAAATATTTTAGATCATGAAAGGAGCACATGAAGATAAAGTAAAAATAAAAATATGGGTTAACATGGAAGAAGTCCTAAATGCACCCAACACTTTGCATTGCCCCAAAATGTTGAAAATTAAATCATAAGGAAGAGAATAATGATGATACAAATAAAAGAATCATACGACATATTTTATACCCTATATCCAAGTACCTACAAGGTTATATTGGGATAGCTAAGAGAGACTACAACATATGAAAACAAGTACAAGGAACACAAACAAGCAAGAAAAATCTAATGTAAAGAAATGAAAGGTACTTGTTTGGAAATTGTCTCTCAACCTTGTAATTATATAAAGGTTGTTGTTGATAGGATATATATATGAATATATATATATATATATATATATATATATATATATATATATATATATATATATATTTTCTAGTTACACTGATAGGTGTAATATACAATGGAATCAAGGGGAGGAGTGGGATTCATGTAAAGTATTTTTTGTTAACTTTTTCAGGAAGCTTCTAAAATGGCTAACATACATTATATAAATGATAAATTGTAAATATAGACTATTAATTATTAGGTTTTAGATCTAATGGTGGATATTTTGTTGGCATGTATTTCCCTAGAAGGTAACTATATTTTATGAGGATGTTGTATTATGATTGTGGGAGAGATGATGATGTATTCTAAGAGTCTGATAGTAGTCATGTTGTCTCCTTATCTCTAAGTGGTGATACTCCTGTGAGAATCTTGATCTGCAAGTATATTGTAAACTTTTTTATTTATGAATATATATTGGGTAGCTTTTTGAGTGTGGGGTTTTTCTCTCAAAAGGGTTTTCCTCGCGTAAATCACTATCATTGTATGCATGATATTTATGTTTATTTTTGTTTAAGTTTCTATACAACTATTAAAGACCTATAAAAATTTTGCATTATTATTCTCTTAGGATTGGTGTAGGAATTTTTTCTACTACCTTAGCTTCCTTAAGTGGTATCAGAGCTTGATCACCTTTGGTTTTAGTTATGCATTGTTGGGTTTTTTTCACTAATCTAGGTTTGAGTGGAAGATTTTGTAGAAGATACTTTGTGATCTTGATGCAAGAATTTTTAGATTGAAATTTCATCGAGGAGAATAGAGGTGGATAAATTTTTTGGAAATAATTTTGAAATGTGGAAGTTGAAGATGGAGGGTCTATTAATAGATTGAGATATGTGGGATGATATTGATGACAATGTTTCAAGGCCTACAGATCCTACTCAGGCTGCTCAATATGATGTTATGGACTTTAAATCCAAGGGTCTAATTAGATTATGTTTGGAAGACTCTATCTTAATTAATTTCCATGAGGATACCTCTACACAAAAACTATGGAAGAAGCTTGGTCAGATGTATCAGGCCAAATCTTTAGTGAACAATATTTTCTTGAGGAAGAAGTTGTATTCCTTGATAATGGAAGAGGTGGATGAATCACATATCACTTGAAAGCATTCAATATGTTGGTGGCTCAGTTGGCATCAATTGGTGTCAAAATGGATGAGGAGGAAAAATGTTAGATATTGCTATTTTCTTTGCCTAATTTGTGGGATTCTCTTATTGAGGCTATTGGGAGTGCTTCTATAATTTTTAAGACTAAAGATGTGGTGGGTTCTTTTCTTTTTGAAGAGATGAGGAGGAAGGTATCCATCATTTCCAAGGAGGCCCTAAATGTTCATGGAAGACCCAAGGAAAAAGGAAAGAAAAATGAGAAGTGTGACAAATCCAAGTCTAGGGGGAGATCTAAATCTCCTAAAAATTCCAAAGTTATTTGCTGGAATTGTAGTAAGCCTAGACATGTTCATAAGGAATGCAAAGAAGAAAAGAAGAAATTTGATTCTAATTCTAAGTTTGAGAAGGAAGATGGTGAAACATTCATTACAACTTTGGCATCCTATGTAGGTAATGATGCAGGGTTAATTGAATCAGGTACATCTTTCCATATGACCTTTTTAATAGAGAATGGTTTTTTAAATATGAAGAATTTGATGGAGGTAAGGTGTACTTGGGTAATGATTCTCATTTAGACATTGTTGGTCGTGGCAAAGTTAAATTTAGGTTTCTTGATGGTAGAATAAAAAGGATTAATTTTTTGTTGCATATCCCTAGATTAGCATGAAATTTCTTATCTATGAGAAAACTAATAGATGTGAGTGTGTAGGTAGTATTTTCTGATGCAAGATGCAAGATGGTTAGAGGTGCTATGGTGATTTCTAGAGGTTTCAGATCTGACAGATTATATAAACTTGATGCATGCACTGTTGAATGCAATAGTACTTATGTGAAAAGAAAGTCTGGAAGAAGTGAGGGTTTTTCCTTTAGTAGATGGTCATATCTTCTAAGTACCCAAGGGTGCTCTTTGTTCTAAGACAAAGTTACTTGTTGAGAAAACTATGTTATGGCACCAGAGACTTGGGAACATTGGAGAAAAGGGTTCAAGAACCTTGAAAAATAAAAACCTTGTTGAAGGTTTGTATAATTGTAATCTTGAATTTGATTTCTATGAGCATTGCATTTATGGAAAAGAAAACCATGTCAATTTTTACTCACGTTTACATAAACCTTGTGGTGTATTGGATCTTATTCATTTTTATGTGTTTGGTCTTATAGATGTTTCTTCAACTAGTAAATCCACATATTATGTCTCATTTGTTGATGATTATAGTAAAAGGACATGGCTATATTTTCTAAAGAGTAAATCTAAAGTTTTTAGTAAATTTAAAGAATTTAAAGCAATGGTTGAGTTGCAAACTAGAAAGAAAATAAAATGTTTGAGAACTGATAATGGCGGTAATTTTTTCTCTAATGATTTTGATAGATTTTATAAATATTATGGTATTCATAGAAAAAATATAAATTTGTATTCTCCAAAATATAATGGAGTCACAAAAAGAATGAATAGGACACTGATGGAGAAGGCTAGGAGTATGTTGAGTGATGCTAGCCTAGAAAAAAGGTTTTGGGCTATAGCTATTTCCACTGTTTATTACCTAATTAATAGGTATACCACATCAACTCTTGTTGATAAGATGCCTATAGAGGCATGGTCGAGTCACAAGCCTTCATTATTACATCTTGGAGTTTTTGATTGTGATGCATATGCACATGTGCCAAAGGAGAAGCAAAAAAAGTTGGAGAATAAGGTTGTAAAATGTGTCTTCATTAGATATAGTTGTGGTGTGAAAGGATACAAGCTTTGGGATCCTATTACACAAAAGGTAATATATAGTAGAAGTGTTATTTTTAGAGAAACTAAGCCTTCTTCTATTACATTACAGCTAGAACAAATTAAACAAGAAGATGTGATTCAATTTCCTTCTACACCTGAGAAAGTTGAATCGAGGCCAAAGTATAGAAAAGAAGTTGAGGAGAGCTCATCTATCTCTAGATATTTAGAAGAAGAGGAAGAACCTCCAACTCATCATGTTAATAGGCCTATAAGGTATAGGAAACCCCCTGAAAGGTATACACCTAATGATTGGAGATATATTTTTTCTTTGAATACTAACATTATGGATGAAACTGAATCTATAGAAGAGACATTATGTATGAATGATACAAAATCCTAGAAGATTGTTATAGATGAAGAAATTACATCTTTGAAAATGAATGATACATGGTATCTTGTACCATTGCCTAAAGGATGAAAACTTGTTGGTTGAAAATGGGTGTTTAAGAAAAATATTGGTCCAGATGGAGGTATTGAGAAGTACAAAGAAAGGTTGGTTGCAAAAGGTTACTCTCAAGTTGAGGGTGTTGATTATGGTGAGATATTCTCTCTTATTGTAAAAAGGACATCCATTATATTTTTGCTTTCTATTTACGTTTCTTATGATTTAGAGGTTGAGCAAATGGATGTGAAAACTTATTTCCTTCATGGTGACTTGGAGGAGGATTTTTATATGACATAACCAGATAACTATGGGGTATGTGCAGAATCATGGTGGGCCAAAAAGTGGCAATATGATGGGTTTGTGGCTAACGACTTTTTTTTACCAAAAATTGATAAAATGAAAAGGGTTTTTAAAGGAGATTCTTAGCTTTCCACCAATATAAATTATGATTTACTTTGAATTTAATAAGTAATTATTATTCATTTTCTATTTGAATTATGACTAAAGTTCTGATTGATAGGTTGATTGAAAAACATCTATAGCTTTCAAACGGTATCACATTTTTTAAATCTGAAACATGTGTCACATTCTATGCTTCACATACTATAGGATTAAAAAATAAAAATTGAATTTCATGAAGTTTTGACCAAGTTAAGGTGGTCGGACATACGAGTTTTATATTTTTTAAAATTTGTAATAAAAAAATCATAATTAATTATTTACTTGGGAAAAAATTACAAAAAAATATGCATCACATTAGTAAATGAGTCATCTACATATATATAAAATATTATAAAAAAATATTTTCATTTTATTGTGGTTAGGGTGGTCAAACAGACACCTACTTCTTATTTTTTCCCTGAAATTTAAGTACTACTACATTGAAATTTCAAATTTTCACCAAATAGACTTTTTTTTTCAAAACAAACCTAGTAGTTTAAAAAATACATTCAATTTTCTACATATTCTATTCTTACACATTTTTGAAATAATATAATTAACTTATTCATTTTTTAAGGTCAAGTTGCCTAACTCTGATTTTTTTGATTTTTTTGCCACCTATGGGCCTATTTTATCCATGATGATCCTACCCATACCCTATGTGGTGAAAGGTAAAAGTAAGTTTTTTAACAAATTGAAGAAATCTTTGTATGGCTTAAAACAAATTCCTAGGATGTGATACAAGAAATTTGATACATATGTGTTGAGTTTGGGATTTGAGCATTCTAAATCAGATCATTGTGTTTATTATAAAATTAATGGTGATCATTTCCTATTTATTGCATTATATGTTGATGATATGTTATTTATTGGAAAAAGGAAAGGTATGATTTCAAACAAAAAAATCTCAACTTGCGGCTAAATTTGAAATGAAAGATCTTCATGCAACTAGTCACATTCTTGGGATGGAAATTAAAAGAGATAAAGTGAGTAAAAAACTATGGCTTGGCCAAAGTAAGTATGTCAATTCAATTTTATAGACATTTAACATGTAGGATTGTAGGCCATTCTATGTTCCTATTTCAGTTGGAACAAAGTTATTGATTTTGGATTGTCCAACATCTCCATTAGAGATGGAAGACATGAGCATAGTGCCTTACAAAAGTGTAGTTGGAAGTTTGTTGTATGTTATGGTTTGTACTAGACCAGACGTTTCCCAAGTAGTGGAAGTTATTTCTAGATATATGTCTAATCCTGGTAGAGTTCATTAGGATGTAGTTAAAAGGGTCTTTAGATAGTTGCACGATACCTCAGATTATTCCTTATGTTATCATATTAATGTGACTGAAAATGATATTTCCCTTGATATTCATTCTTATGTGGATTCTGACTAGGTAGGTGATATTGATAGTAGATGGTCCACCAGTGATTATGTATTTACTTCATTTGGTGGTCTAATCATTTGAATGAGTAAGTGATAGTTTTGTTTGCTTTTTCCACTACTAAAGTAGAGTATATTGCAGCTACTCATGCTTGTGAAGAAGCCATTTGGTCTAAGATATTGTGTTCAAATATTGGAATAAAAAAAGGTGTAGTGATAATTTATTGTGATAGTCAGAGTGTGATATGTCTAGCCAAGAACACAACATTTCATGCCAAGACCAATCAAATTGATGTACAATATAATTTTGTCCAGAGATGGTAGGGTAAAGTTGGTTAAGGTAGAAACTTTTATGAATGTTGTTGATTCCTTAACTAAGCCTATGAGAATAAAGAAGTTTAGATGGCATTCAAAGATTAAGGGCCTTTCATCCCCTAGCAATTAAGAGACAATGTCTACTCCCATTGATCTTGGAAGGTGTTCAACAAGTGGGAGATTTGGTGGGAAATTGTGTCTCAACCGTGCAATTGTATAAAGGTTATTATTGATAGGATATATATATATATATATATATTTCCTAGTTACACCAATAGGTTTAATATACAATGGTATGAAGGGGAGGAGTGGGATGCATGTAAAGAAAATTTTGTTAACATTTTTAGGAAACTTTAAAATGACTAACATACATTATATAAATGATACATTGTAAATATAGATCATTAATTATTAGTTTTTATATCTAACGGTAGATATTTTGTTGGCTTGTCTTGCCCTAGAAGGTAACTCTATTTTATGAGGGAATTGTATTTCAGTTGTTTGAGAGATGGTGATGTATTCTGAGAGTCTAATAGCAGTTTTGTTTTCTCTTGATCTATGAGTGGTGATACTCCTATGAGAAGCTTGCTTTGCAAGCATATTGTAATATTTTTTAATTTTGAATAATATATTGGGGAACTTTTGGAGTGTGGGTTTTTTCTCTCGAAAGGGTTTTCCCCACGTAAATCACTATGTCATGGTATGCATGATATTTATGTTTTTCTTTTCTAAATTTTTGTAATTGTTAAAGATCTGTAAATTTTTTGTGTTATTCTTGTCTCAAGATTAGTGTATGAAGTTGTTTCGCTACCTTAGCTTCCTTACAATATTTCTCTAGTAAATTATGTCCAACAAGTCATCCTCCTCCCAATCTAGATTTTAGGGGGAATGTGGGTGAGCTCACAATCAAAAAATGACTAGGGTGGTACTAGGAATCTCACCTATAGCAAGGGCTAGAGACATGGTTGCTTTGATATCCCCATCTATTAGTTCCTACCAGTCGAGTGTCAATAAATTTGTAAAAGAAGTTGAAAGGGATAAAATTTCATCCAAAGAGTCAAACATACACTTTTCTAGAGAGGATTTTGATGACCCTATTATAGGATATGGAAGAGTAGAAGCCTCAGTGCAAACCTTTGGAATAGGAGTAGTTACTAAATTTGATGAAGGGATATCCTCAGTGATAAGGACATAATAAGAAATAGAAGTAGAAGGAGAAAAATTCTTATGGTAGTATTTTGGTATAAATTAATGCTCAAGATTTCACTTGTATAGTAGGCTAGAGTGTTAAGATACTAAAGGATTAGACAACCACACCAATCATGATCTTTGTATGGGGAATGTCTATGGGTTGTGTAAGTCAAGGAATATTAGGTAGAGAAGTGATGAGAGATGATTTAAGAGAATGTACAATGAATACCTACATCCTTTTGGGGTGAGTTTCATCCATGTATCTTGAAGGGACCAAAAGTAAGACAAAAATAGGGGGATAAATGGAAGAAGACTAAGGAACTAAAATCAAAGGCTTATCCCTAGTCTTCTAAGAGGCATCATGTTCCCTCACCATTGCACATCAATAATGATTATGCTCATGAGAAAGTTGGTTTTGATGAAGATACACACCAAGAATGCAAGCTTGAGAAGACATCAAAGTGATTGGTGGAGTTATCTTCATATCCCTTAATGGTAGAAGGAAATACTTCACAAGAGGTACTAGAGAGGTCAAGGGTATAGGACCCTTAACCTTGGCCATGGGTTCCTCTCTTCCTCATGCTTTTGAGTAGTGCAAATAGGAGGAACCCTTATGGGATGATGCTGAAGCCACACACAAAGGATGAGATAAAGAGGACTGCTCAACCTTACTATATATAGTAGGGAAAAGGATTTCAAAAATAATGGGAAGTTCAAAGACATGGGGTTTCAACTTTGTAAATGTGGGTCCTTTCCATTTCCTATGCTAGGAAAAGTCAAAGGACTAAAAGGCATCGATGGAGGTTGTGAAGTCTTGGAAGAATGGGGAGTTCTACTCAAGGGAGCATGCTTCTCTTTAGCTCTTGAAAGAGAGGCCTAGAAGATGAAACCCACTACTACATAGGATTGGCTTAAAAGAGGATTATAGAAGAAGGAGGAGAGACCAAATCAGATGTCAAACTCTTAGTATTGTATTTATAATATTATTTATATAGCAAGTCTCCTTAAGGTAGAATAGGCCCCACTAGAGTAGGCTGAAAATGGTCAAGGGAGAAACCCCCACATGACACCAGTGATTTGTATTCAGTATCTTAGATAGTTTGCATTGTGACCTCATGAGAAATTTTAGAAACTTATGGACA
Organism: Sequoia sempervirens; assembly: GCA_007258455.2. Lineage (NCBI taxonomy): Eukaryota > Viridiplantae > Streptophyta > Pinopsida > Cupressales > Cupressaceae > Sequoia > Sequoia sempervirens. The sequence continues at coordinate 114,029,146 of VDFB02047230.1, forward strand.
ATAGAAGAAACTATATTCATGAAACTATCCAAGGCATTCCTAGTTTCACTCTAAACAAGTTGGACTCTAATATCATGAAAAAAATCATAGAGATGGATTTAAGTCCCAAAAGGACATAGAGAGAAATGGATCCCAAAGGGGAGAGAGAGACATTATGTGTGTGGATGGTATCCTTGCACTATTCATATATCACCCTATGTGGTCCATTGATGAAGAGTGTCTACTCAATAATAACATTGAACCTACAGGTAGGGTCAACCATAAGACAAATGACAGCATTATCATTGACCTAAGTGGGACTATAGAGGGGAGAGTAGTCTCCATGGTATGTCTAGTCATTAGGAATAAAAGATATGCTATGTATCTTAGCATTTTGACTTCAAGGCGAGATTGGAGTGATAAATACCATATTAAAATACTTGGAATCATTAGATGACATACAAGAAGTAGTGATAAAGTTGGAAGAATGAGGTGGGAAGGGATATGTGTTGATTTACAACTAGTTTTTGGTTTTGGCAATAGACTTGTTGGAGTTATGCTTTTTACCATCAAGGTAGATGTTACCACTATCTATGTAGTCCTAAATTACATTTCTCTAGTACACAATGCTCAGTGTCATGTTCGGTCACTCAATTTTATTGGCATAACTTAGACACATCATACCAACTAGGATAGGGCTTGTTATCAAGAAGTGATCTAATTTATAGAAGGGTGATTAAGTTATCTTTTAATAATTTTTTAAGTACACTTGAGTAAGGATTGGATAGTTTAATAAATAAATTATTACGTTGTAACCCAAGTGTATTGTTTTCACTTGTTTGAGGGACAACTACTATACTAGCTATCACCTTGTTTCTCTTTGACCTTCCAGAAGAAGATGTAACTCCAAAACCATCAATACATGAGGATGAGGTAGAAGCCCCATATTGAGCTAACATCTATTGATAGTCACATAGCATAGTATACAAATGAGAAAAGGAAGGATATTTCATCAAGGAGACTCATTCCATCAATGTCAACTAAAGACTTCCCATGAACCATCCCCTAGATTTCATGGTTAAGTATGGCATATGCATTTTGGGAATAAATGAACTGATAACAAGAGATAAAATCAATTAATTTCTCATTCAATAGTTGCTAAAAATGGACAAGTTCAGCAATAGTGATCTTAGATCCAATTTTCTCCTAGAACCATTATAAAAAAAAAATTATAAGATGATCAAAAGAGAATATAGAGTTATCAGTTAATGAGAAAAACCACTCCAATGCAGTCTCCTTAGGAGATCGCATGAATATTTTTTCTAGAAAGTTATCTTGATGTAAAAATTCACTACATAGTGTTGTGTGGTCTCACAACACACCCCAAGGTTGTAAGACTTGGGGACCCAAGTGAAAAAAATTAACTCTTATGGTAGGAGCTAGCTAATTGAAAAGATCACAAAAAGTGAAGAGCAAATAGAAATATTTAATAAAGGATCACTTTGTAATGTAGTGTTCTAGGTACCAAATACAAGGAACTAGGAATG